>VWZE01014373.1:270386-288421 GCA_013396675.1 Eubucco bourcierii | reverse complement strand
CTCCACAGCCTCCCTGGGCAACCTGTGCCAGTGCTCTGCCACCCTCATAGTACAGAACTTCTTCCTAACGTCTGATCTAAATCTACTCTGGTTTAAAATCATTGCTCCTTGTCCTAGTGCCCTTGTAAAGAGTCCCTCCCCATCTTTCTTGAGGCCCTTTTCAGGTACTGCAAGACTGCTATAAGGTCTTCCCAGACCCTTTTCTTCAAGGTGAAGCACCCCAATTCTCTCAGCCTGTCTTTGTAGGAGAAGTGCTCCAGCTCTCTGACCAATTTTGTTGACTCCTCTAGACCCTCTCCATTGGGTCCAAACCCTTCTGTTGTTGAGGACCCCAGAGCTGGACACAGTACTCCAAGTGAGATCTCACCAGAGAGGAGTAGAGTGGCAGAATCACCTCTTGATCTGCTGGCCACACTTCTTTTGAAGTAGCCCAGGATGGCATTGGCAAGAGAAAGAGTACTACGATGCTTGATGTAGAAGTGAGCTTTACTCAGATTAACAAGAGAAAGACGATCAGAATGAGGTAAAATTCCAGAATAAGGCATCCCAAAGCATCTTTCATATTCTCTGAGTCTTCTGTCACTAAATTCTGGCCTGTCCTAGCAACGGTGGCTAATGCAACCCTGGAATTTTTAACTAGTCAGTTGGGTTGTCCTCCTCATTGCCAAATTTCTACCCTCTTCTGACTGATACATGTCAAGAGGAAAATATGGCAACTAAGGGGACCTTTTTCTATAATCTGCTGTCTTACAGGTCAGATTTCATCTCCAGAGGAATTTAAACTTGTGGTTTTTTGCATCCCTCATTGAAATGCATCAGCTCAAAGGTGAAATACACTGGAACAGGTTGTCCAGGGAGGTTGTGGCTGCTCCCTCCCTGGAGGTGTTGAAGGCCAGGTTGGAGGAGGCCTTGAGTGAGCTGTACTAGTGGGAGGTGTCCCTGCCTATGGCAGGGGGTTGGAACTAGATGATCCTTGAGGTCCCTTCCAACCTTGCCATTCTATGATTCTATGATTCTAGCTTTTTGAGCAAGCCCTGGGACAAACCCCCTGGGCAAAAAAATGGATGGGGAAAACATTCAATTACCCGTGTTGGCACCAGTCAAAAATCAGGAGCCTCAAACACTAGGAGATACTCAATGTTTTGTAAGGTAGACTATGAGATTTATTTCTGACCTGAGGCATGGAGAGGCAGTCAGTGTATCACCTCACCATGCTCACGTATTGAGGATGCAATGCCATGGCTCTTGTAGACTACATTCATCCTTCCTCTTGGATCCTCAAATCTCTGCGGTGCCTGCCAGGCTATTGCCAGCAGATAGGAAACTGCCATGGGCAGAGGATGCATCCCAGAAAAGTTACATGAGTATCATGGGGGTGAAAATGTAGAAACAGAATAAATCTACAAAAGAAATACTGAAAAGATTGATATAGCAAAGATTACATTGCAAAGATTAATACTTGGACCTTACAACTGTTTATCTGGAGTGTGAACCTTCACTCCATTTCAAGACTGTCTTCCAGTCCCCATCTCTGCAAAAACTGTGGGGATGCTATGCAGCTTAACTTGAAGATTGAGATGATTTACACCAGAGACAGAAAACAGTGATTTTATTTTCTTCCCCAGCTATTTCTGTTGCTCATTCCTCCTTTTTTTTTTTCTTTTTTTTTTTTTTCCTCTTTCATTTTGTATCCCACCCTGGCAACTGCATCACCCTTTCCCGCATGAGCATTGCTGCCTTACTGAGTAAGCAAGTGCTTTATGAGCAAACTCCAACGCAGTGAAACATGGGTCTGCAGAGAGAGAAAACTCTGGATAACTTTAATTAAGTTTTGCATTACTTTTCCCAGTAGGACCTCAAATTTAATGGTATTACGTTTTAAGCTGTTTGGCAAGTCTTGAGAAAACAGTTTAGTGTATTCCACTAATAAAAACAAAAGCTGTGCAATAAACCAGGCCTCTGTTGAACCAAAATAAGAAGACATTGAGCCTTTTGAGGGTGCAGAAATTTCTTTTGAAAGATGACACTGTTGACTGCATGCCTGGACTTAGGGCTTCTTTCCCAGTTTGTCCTTATTTTGTCCTGACTCAAGGAAAATTGCCACCCGCTTCATGGTGAACCCGAGGGGAGAAAATGGGCAGGAATTTCACCAACACCTCAGAGTGTTTTGTTTGGTTTGTTTGTTTCTATTTGCAACCCCCTGAAAATTACCCTGGGATCACAAAAAGAAGAGAACACTCTTCTTACAGCTCGCTTCTCTCCCTCTTGCACGCTGGGTTGTGAAGTGCAGAGCCCTGGATATGCTGGACTGGAACGGAGGAGCTCATTTAGGGAATAGAAATGCTAAATGTAACCACTGGATGACACCCCAGCTATCACCACTTACGGTATACTGGGAACAGGAAATAGCTGGAGGTCTCAGATATCACTTCTGGTAAATGCTGACTTGTTAACGGTGACTAAGAACCTGGTACAAAGCCCACTGAAGTCATTAGAAAAGGTGTCCCCTGACTTTAGTGACCTTTGGATGAGTCTCTAGCCCCATGGAGCTCTAACTTCTACAGTTCTGTTGGAAAGAGAAGGGAGACAGAGGCTCACTGATTGGAACATGCTGCCTGTGGCAGCAGCTAGGTGCAGAGATGTAGTGACACTATTAGTAGGTCAAAATGGTTTCAGCAGTTAGAAAGGACAGAAAATGAGACCTCAGAGCCTCGCATAATCACCTGAAACTACTGCAGAGTAATGGCAAGGCAGGATCATAAATCATAGGTTCACAGAATGCTCTGGACTGGAAAAGACCAGAGAAGGTCAGCTAGTCCAAAGCCCCTGATGTCAGCAGGGACATCTTCAACCAGAACAGGTTGCTGAGAGCCCAATCCAACCTTACCTGGCATGGTTCCAGGGATGGAGCTTCTACCATCTCTGTGGGCAACCTGGGCCAGCATTTTGCCATCATCACTGTAGAATATTTCCTCCTCATATCCAGTTTAAAACTCCCCTCTTTTAGCTGAAACCTGTCAGCCCTTGGCCTGTCACAACGGTCCCAATATAAAATTTGTCCATGTCTTTCTTATCAACCCTTTTAAGCATGGAAAGGCCACAATAAGGTCACCACAGTGCCTTTTCTCTTCTAGTCCTCTTATCACTTCTGTGACCTCCTCTGGGTATGCTCCAACAAGTCTATGTCCTTCTTGTGCCAAGGACTTGAACTCCAGAATTGGACACAGATGAATGAAGATGGCTTAGCTTTTGCTCCTCTCTGTCTTGCCTATTCCATGTTACTGCCTTCATGGTGCCTGGAATGTATGACCTCAGATAACGCTGAGTTAAGGGAGAACATTTTCTCCTGCAGTGACCTTGGGTCCATCCCATGAAACGAGATACTCAAAACCATGCAGGTCCTGAACCAAAGCTCACTGAAATGAGCAGGAATGTTTCCATTGGCTTGCCTGGGCACTATATCTCTAAATATTTGGTAACTCAAATCTAAAATGAAAGATTTTTTTTTTTTTCCTTTTCCTTTTTTTTAAGCTTTAATTAAATTCCTGTGCTAATTCAGAAAAAGGATCATTTCAAGGTCAAGGACACTGCAATTCCTTCTTCAGAACCTTGATATAACTGTTTATGAGGTGGACTCTTCTTTTTCTCCCTCTCTTTTTTTTTTTTTTTTAAGTTACTGCAAAGATTCTTATTTAAACTATAAATTGAATTAAAAACTCACATTTAATATTTAGTTATGATGTGGTTAAAAATTTTATGTGCCAGGCAGTTGCTCTTTTATTTGCTTACAATGTTGTCTTTAATGAATGCCAAACCCATGCAGCTCAAATGAGCAGGCAGATGCCAAGTTATTAACAATTATTACCTTTTACAGTAATTTTTGGCAGCCTTTCACTTTTTTGGTGGTCTAATAATTTCAAAACAGGGGACTTTGAAATATTACACCACGAGCAAACAGCACCGCGGATTGGTCGACTTCCTCTTTTCTGACTTATTCCAACTTGTTTCCTATTGTGAACTATTTTTCCACCCAACATTTGCCCAGCATGGAGTGAGGTTTACCCCTGCAGCTAAAAGCCATCTTCGTGATGAAAAATAACAACTACAGAGGTCTACAGACCATGTCCAACTACTGTGTGCAGCATACAGAAAGGACAGTCAAAAGCACAGTGCGGGACTCAAAGGGAGTCCTAAGCTCGCTCTCAAGGTAAATAGAGGTGCATGAAATTAATGAATCCTCTCAAGTCAGAATTAACTCTACTAATGCTGGATGTGAGCTGGCAACGTGTGCTCACAGCCCAGAACCAACTGTGTTCTGGGCTGCATCTCCAGCAGCGTGAACAGCAGGTAGAGGGTGGGGATTATGCCCCTTGCTCTGCTGAGACCCTACCTGCAGTGCTGGGGCCAGCACAGGAGAGACAGGGACCTGGATCTGTTGGAACGGGGCCAGAAGAAACCACAACAATGATGCAAGGGCTGGAACCCCTCTGTTGTGATGACAGGTTGAGAGGTGGGGTTGTTCAGCCTGGAGAGAGAGAGGACTCCAGGGAGAACTTCTTGTAGCCTTTCAGGACTTAAAGAGGCCGATAAAAAAGGCAGGGACAGATTTTTAGCAGAGCCTGTCACGACAGGACAAAGGGTTATGTTTTTAAACTAAAAAGGAGAGATTTTCGACTCAGTAGAAAGAAGAAATTTTTTATGCTGAAGGTAGTGAGACACTGGCCCAAGTTTCCCAGAGAGGTGGTAGATGCCCCATTGCTGGAACTATTTCAGGTGAGGCTGGACTGAGCTCTTGAGCAACCTAACTGTAGTTGCAGGTGTCCCTGTGTGCTGGTTTGAGGCTAATTGGAATATTTTAATGGAGAAAATTATATTACAGACTGAGAAAGAAAAACAATGGTGATGTCTACTTCACTCATAGGCTTGCTGAGAAGTATAAGAGCACAAACATAGATAAGACAGTGTCTCTTGGTCTCTCTCTGGGAACCAGCAGGTCCTCTCCTCTCTGCTGAATAGTCTAATTAACAACTCTGCTTCTAACTCCCCTGGCCGATCCTCCAAATTCATCTTGTGCATGAGCCAAACCCTGGGGTAAGGTATAGGGGTGGGAAGAAGGTGGAAGGGTGGTTGGGAACCCCTCCTGGGGTCTCTGATTTCTGGGAGGGGTGTTGTGTTTCTGTATTACCTTTAACTTGTCTATTTCTGTAACTATTCCTGTCTATAGTGTATATCTCTGCTTGTACATTGTGCTGAGCTGTAAATAGAGCTTCAGTCCTTCCAGCTGACTGATTCTAGTCTGGGTGATTTTACAAAGTGTGTATGGGGGTGGGGAGCTCCCAAACCATCACACCCTGCTGACTACAAGGGACTTGGACAAGGTGACCTCAACAGGCACTTTCCAATCCAAACCACTCTGCTTCAGCAGGGCAGATTTACAGGCTCAGGTGAGGCCCTTGTGTTCTGCCAAAGCAAGCCAAGAAGTGGGAGGTGTCCCTGCCTGTGGAGGGGGGTTGACGCTAGACGATCTTTGAGGTCCCTTCCAACCTAAACCATTCTCTGATTCTACGATTCTAAGTCCCAGAACCAACATGGTGTGTGCTGCTATCAGCCTGCATGCATTTCAGAGAAGACAGATGGTTTAAAGCTGGGTTGAAGTCAATCACTGCTCACAACTTTGTCGCATAAACCATCTACAGGTTTCTGGGGACCACTTTTCCACCCTTTTTCTCTTAATATTCTTTCTCTGATCTTTAGAGCCATTTTTTGATAATCCATCTGTGTACTGGCTGGAAGAATACAAGGCCAAGAGAAGGTGCACCCACATGTGAGTAAACATCTCATCTTCTGCTGTGGAATTATGTTGCTGTTAGTCCTTCACATGCTTCCCAGTTTCTAACTAACAGCAATTTCTGCTTTGTTTTTTTCTTTCTTTTATTTTTTTTTTCTCTTCAAGGTTAGGCTTTGTTGTTCTTTGTGGTTCTTCTCAAATTTTGTTATGGAAACAACCACAAGTGACCTTGTCATGTCTTCTGCCTACTCTTGGGTGTTATATCTTCCTAAAGTAAACCTTTCACCTTTGATTTCTTCTTGGGGAAAAAAAAAAAAAAAAAAAAAGAAAATTGCTTAGCTGTATTTATTAAGTTGCAAGCAAACCCATTGGTAATGACATAATTTTTAAAATAATATTGTGGATAATGGTCCAAACCAGTGAAAAAAAAAAGGTGGAAAAACCCTGGAAGGCTGTGGTGGTGCCATGGTCACTGTGGGAGGGAGCTCACACGTGTGTTTTTGTGGGCAGTGGTATTTAACAACCAGCTTTTCCTTCCTCCCTCCCTCCAAACCTAAATAGCAATTACCATCCCCTTGTCTTGGGACCCATGCCCAGAATTCTTGCCTGTGAAACTGCAGCAGAATGGAAGGCAGGACCAACTGCAATGTTGAAAGTCACAAACAACAGTGGTGTTCACTCATGAATAGCCAAAGAGGTTGTGCTTCCTTCTGAAGAGCTCAAGAATCATGGCCAAATTCAGGCTTGGCCTTAATAGAGAGCACCTCCTGCTTTCCTTGCGTTTGAACGTAACCTGTACTGTTCATGAACCATGGTGTCAGACATCCTTTGGATCTAACAATCTTTCTTTTTTTTTTTTTTTTTTTTTTTATTCTACCCTCATTACTTTCTGTGCTGCATCTTGGTTTTCCTAGGTTTCCATAGGTCGATTAGTTTTCCATCTGTCTCTGGAGTCAGCACAAACACTTGTTTTTCCATGGTAGAGCCCAAGGCTTTCTAGTGCCATGGCCATCGCTATAAACACTTGTGGTAGCAGTCACATAAGGAAGAACAGAATCATCCAAAGCTCCAAATTATCACCACATTGGCAGAAGTAGCTGTTCAATTTTTGTTCCACAGTCACCTAGTATGAGACTAATAGAAGGGCACAAAGAGGCCCACAGCAGAGCTGTCATTTGGCTTTGAGGCTTTCTGTTTCTCCTCATCTTCATGTCCTGGGCACTGACATTTACTGAGAGTCTCATTAGACTCATAGAATGGTTTGAGTTGGAAAGGACTTTAAAGTTCATAGTTCCAACTCATTCTGGGTGGGAGTCTTGTATCACTACTGAAAGAACTTGATATTTTTTTCTTCTTAATTCTCAGACTAGAAGATTTCAGGGCAAAACAACACTTCACTTTTTTAAGTTAATTCGTCAGTGTCATAGACATTAGATTTTTAGGACAAAAACCAGATGCTGAAGAAAAAGAAAATGAAATGCTGACCTTTATTATCAGCTATCAAAGCTGCTTGTCTCCCTTTCGTGTGTGTCATATTTCATCTTGAAGAGAGGGTACATTTTATTTATTTATTGCACTTTAAAACAACTCGAGTGGATTAAATCCTGTCCCTCTAACCTAAACATTTGTAGGATGTTTCCTATTGCAAGATGATGTTGCATAGCCAAAGCAAGATTTAAAAAGTCACCAGGGTAGAGTCTGTAAAATTTATGGTGTAATTTATTAAAGGGACACAGTCTGCTCCTTTTTATAGCCATGTGAGTACGTGTCGGGTACGCCGGTGAGTGGCTCCGGGTGGGTATTGAATCAGGGAACAGTTAGCGTCTACATATGGTAGCAGTTTATTAGGAAAGCAGTTTATTAGGGAAAGAGATTCAAATATTTAAAGTTCCAGTGGGGCAAGCCCTGAACACCTCTTTCCCAGGTTGACAAGAGAATCAGAGAGGCGAGCTCAACTCCTGAGCTCTCCCATCCTATCTGGAACGGGCACTTTCCATGGAAATGCGTCCCTCCAGCAAAAATCCTGTAGACATCAGGAGAAGCAGCTGCTGGAGATTTTTCTTCTCCAAAATATACTGTGGCCAATGCAAAATCTTTAAGTAAAACCCCAGAAGAGAAGCAGATATGGCAGCTACTGGGCTCTGATACATCACTAGATGTTTCTTCTTCTTTTTTTTTTTTGGTGCCCAGAAGCCAAACTGCCTTATTTCCTGAGAAAGCCCCACCAAGGTGAAGCTCTCTTACTTAATAACTCCTAACTAATATTGTTATTTTTACTATCGTTATCCTCATCAATAATAATGCTCCCACCCATGGTGTAATTAGTTACTGTGTTACAGTAGCACCTACTTAATCCAGGATTAAGGCCTTGTTGTGAGAAGCGTTGCACGGCCAAATAACAAAGAGGTCCCTTGTAAGGACTGCTTTGAAAACAACATTTCCTGTCTCTATGCTGAGCAGAAATGAGACCACACAAGATTTACAATCAGGGAAGAATTGATTACAGAGCTTAGCAGCCATTTTCATTTTTAGGTTTATTTTTATTGTTATCGTTATTATTAGTTCTAGGCTAAATAATTCAGGAGGAATATACTTCCCATTTGGACTTTCTAGCTCACAAAGAGCTTTTCATAGTGTTGATAATTTGCAGAAGTTTAGGAGCAAGTTAAACACAGTGAAACAACTACAATTCTTTCACATGTGACGTTTGCACCCTACCCTGTACTCACTGGAGACTTACAAGAGGTCAGATTTGGTGCTGGGAAATTCTTTGGCTTTCCTAACCACCATGAGCTCTGGAAGACACCAAGATTACAACCTTCACAAGCCTAGAAAATCTATTTTAGACATTTTTATTGAAATTGCTCTTGCTGTAATTCCACGTCCTGTACACTTACAGAGTCATGAACTCCACTCCAAGCAGCAAAAAAACCCAAAACAAAACAAAAAACCCAACCTCCCACCTCCCCCAAAAACCCCAAAAAACCCCAAACCCACTGACTTCAACAAGGGCAGTATTAAATCAAATGTTATTGGGAGTGTTGGCTCTCTAGGAAGAGTTAAACAAGAGTTTCAAGAGCTCTGCAGCAGCCTTTAAAAACCTCCTTTGCGATGTCTCGCTGTGTGTGCTGGGGACTCCTGTTGGTTTGCTGTGCTGCAGGAGAGCTCTGTGCTTCTCTCATCCCTCCACACACCCTGGATGGTTTCAGTGTCTTAACACATGTTTCCATACTGGATGTAACAGTGTGCCAAACCCACACCTTGGTATTGCTGTTTCCTTCCAAAGGTCTGATATCCATTCTCACCCAGTAACAAACACAACCTATACCTCTGTGGATATATTTGAGATTCAAGTTATGGGAAAAAAATAATTTCTGCTGTTACCAGAATGTGTGTGGGGGTTATTTTAAACTTATTTTCCTGGGAAGAAAAAATATTTCTCCTCATATTTGGCATCATTGCGGAGAGAGGACTCCACCAGCCTAAGTTCATGAAGATGTTAAGAAGATGGGGCCAGAGTCTTTTTAGTGGTACCCAGCAACAGGACAGGGGGCAACAGGTACAATCTGAAACTCAAAAGGCTCCTTCTGAATATGAGGGAAAACTCCTTTACATGGAATGTGCTAGAGCCCTGGAGCAAGTTGCCCAGAGAAGTTGTGGAATCTCCTCATCTGCAGAGATTCTGAATCTGCCTGAATGTTGTGATCCTGGGCAACCTGCCGTAGGTGACCCTGATTTAGCAGGGGAATTGGACTAGATGATTTCCAGAGTTGCCTTCCATTCCCCACCATTCTGTGATTTTATGATCAAGTTTTCATGAAGAATCCAGTTTTGGAATGTGTCTCCTCAGAGAGACACAAATTGAATTCCTACAACAGCACAGGATTGGAGCAGGAGGATTTGCGGTGTTACCCATGAAGGGTAAATAGTGAAAAGAAGTCACTGCTAATTGCTTGGTTTTGTCCCTGCCATTTTAAAAACGTTTTGCAAATGGAACTGTTTGAGAAAGCCACTGGAACTGTTGGGATATTTGCAAAGGAGAGATATAGTTAGTGAAAATTTCAGTTCCCTATCTGGTCTGGTCAGGAACTTTCTCTCTGATTTGCATTCTCAGACTTTGCAGACTCCTTTCCCTGTTTTGTGTCCTTTTTCTTCCTTTGGGTTTTTTTTAGGTTTGTTTTGTTTTGTTTTGTTTTTTTCACTTTTTGCCTATTTTCATGCTTTTCCAAAGGCAGAAGGGAGAAAAGACTTTTCTGGCCGTCAAAGTATGTCACATCACTATATTTAGAAGCAGAAAGGGAGGGGAAAATGGAGCTGATACTTTATAATTATAAACTGCTTGTAAGCAGCAAAGCTGACTTTCCAGATTGCAGTGGGATGGATCCACCACGCCATCTCTCCCCAGTCCTGGAGGGATGTGATGGGAAATGCTTTCTGTAAGGTCCATCTCAGAGCCAGGAAGAGGAGAGAAAGGGCAGCTCTTGGGAATTCTGTTATAACCAATTTCTCTGGGACTGGGTGATAAATATCTTATAGTGTAACATGATGGTGGAAAAAAATTGCTTGGGGGCCAGATGGAAGCACCCTACCAGCTACTTCCAAAGCACTAATTGCCAGATGGAAAAGACCGGCTGCAAATACATCAGAGCAGTTAAAATGGAATAAGCTTTCCATATAGGCAGTTACATCTATGCAGATTATCCATGTAAAGAGAGAGGAGTAAGCTGTTGTGGTGTAAGAGGCATGCAACTCAGCACAGACATGGTGAACTTGCAGACACAGCTCTGGGTTGGTAAAAGTTGGGGAGAGAAGGAGGAGACGCTGCAATGGTGCCATGTGAACTGGAGCTTTAAATGGTGCTAATCAGGGAGAGTAAAGTAATTTCCCTCACCCTGTAAACTGGTCATGCACATTAAAGTCTCTTTTTTCATAGCAGTATTGGTAAAAATTTGTTTCACAGTATCAGAGTATCACAGTATCACCAAGGTTGGAAGAGACATCAAAGATCATCAAGTCCAACCCGATACCACAGATGTCAAGACTAGACCATGGCACCAAGTGCCACGTCCAAACCCACCTTGAACACCTCCAGGTGACTCCACCACCTCCCTGGGCAGCCCATTTCAGTAGAGAATGACTCTTTCAGTGAAGAACTTTCTCCTCACCTCCAGCCTAAACTTCCCCTGGCGTAGCTTGAGGCTGTGTCCTCTTGTTCTGGTGCTGGTTACCTGAGAGAAGAAAGCAACCTCCCCCTGGCTACAACCACCTCTCAGGCAGTTGTGCATTCATAACCAGCAATATTGGCACAAACCCACAGGTAGTCCAGACTTTAAATGTCCTACTAATCCTTTTACACTGGAGACTCTGTCCTTAAAAGAATACAATAATGAAGGAAAAAAAACCCCAAACCAACAACAACAATAACAACAAAAAAACCCCAAAAAACCAACCAAAACACAAACCCACCACAAAAAACAAACAACAAAAAACCAAACCAAACCAAAACCCAAAACAAACTAAATAAAAGAAAATAATAGCAGCAGTTCATTTAGAAATGAGAATGGAGAACAAGTACACAAATAGTTCAGATATCTGAAATCTGTGTGCAATAATCATATTTTATGGTATTGCTTCTTTTTGTGAATGACTTGCAAATGGCAAATAAATATTTAAGAGATTTTTATATGAAAATTGCAAGCATGACTAGAATGTGTCAAATATCAGCTGAAACACATCGATTTGAGTTTTATAGCTGGTTATAAACCGGAGTTATAAGCAGGCTTCTGGTCTCAATTAAAAGGATTTGCCATCTATTAAAATAGCTATTTTATACAGATAAAATTACCATTTAGTAACTATTTATAGGTGCATCATTAATAGGCAGTGTGATTACACTACAGCAAGATTGAACTTCTGGCTTGGTCACTGCCAACACTTGTACCCTGTGAAGCACAGCACAGCATATCCTTGCCCCAAGTGCAGTCTGACATCATTCCAGCAGTATGCAAACGCTCTAGCCCAAGCATAGGCTGTAGGTTTGAAATCAAGGGACAACCACCCCTTGCCTTCAGTGTGCCTAGGAATATAAAATTGATCCACAGCAATCTGCAAAGTAATCTGTGTGACATTTTTTAGGACTCCAAAATTTGTAGTGCTGGGGAACAGATGCGGTAGGTGCTATCTTTATTCTGCTAGGGCAGGATAAAGATAAATTCCAGCCTGTAAGGATTTATTCCCTTAGGGTACAATGGCCAAATCCCAGCAGCTGGTGTGGTTTTGAGCAGATCTTCAGTGTTTTTGCCAAAGCAGCCTGGCAGTGCTCACAGGGGAAGGGCTGTGGATAGGAGCTCACCCATGTATTTGAGGGCATATCTTTTGCCTCTCCCTAAGCTCCTTGTGATCTGGAACGCAGCCCTAAGGGCACATACCATTGTTCTGAAGTCAAGCTTGATTATTTATTTTTTTTCAAGAACAGGCTACTTGAGACCTCTTGTTCTATTTGAACTAGGGAGAAGCCATCTGCAAGTAAAAGGATCCTATATATCACCCAGCTAATAAGTTTTCCTCAGCAGTTGTTAAAGTCAAGTGTTAGTCTTCAGCTGGAGTCTCATTAAAAAATAATAATAAAAGAAATAAATAGATACCACTGGCTAGGAGATGAAAAGCCTCCTTTCAACCACATTAGAAACTTACCTCCCACCCCAAAAAAGAATTAATACTTCAAGCCATGTAGCAGAAGGATTTGAGGGCTGGATGTGGCAGAGGAGAGAGGGTATGTAGGGGGAATTTAGATCATTTCAACCCCTGAATGAAAAGATCTTTTATAGGTAATTCTGCACAGCAAAACAATTTACCCTGAATTAATGTCATGGTTTGCCCTACAAATCCATCATGTGAAACAACCCAGAGAAAACATTTTTATGATGAACAGCAGCCTCTAGTTGAGAGGGAATAGGAGAGGGGTGGGGGGAAATATCTCTCATGAAGAAACTATTTTCTTGGAGATGTTGACACTAATTTTTACATATTGGATATCAGTAAGAGCCTTCTTTCTTCAGAGGACCTTGCCACCATCTGATTTTTAATGTTAATGCAAACACAGTTTTGATCTCTTTGATATCTTTTTTCTCTCCTCCATTTTCTTTGAGGGAAGTCCAAGATTTTAGTGCTGGGCTGTGAATTAGGACTCTGTTGTTGTGTGAACTGCAGGGAAACCTATGGAAAGGCTCAGTGAAGTCTCCAGGGTCATAAATTCCCCTCAAGACCATCTGAAAAAGTTCTCGTCTTACTATCTTGTGACTCACAGGTTCCCAAGGCACTGTCTGAACCCCCTGGAAGTGGAGCACAAATCACCACACCCTTTCAGCTACCTCTGAGATGATGTGCTTTAGCTGGCCACCCTTCATGATGTGCTTGAGCTGGCCACCCTTCCCAGCTTGCTGGTAGGCTATTACCATCCTCTTGACCCCCACTCTTTAGATATTGATAAGCATTGATAAGATCCCCTCTCAGTTTTCTCTTCTCCAGGCTAAACAGATCCAGATCTTTCAGCCTCTCCTCACAACAGAGAGAGGTTCCAGTCTGTCATGGTAGACCTAAGCAGGCCAAAATAATTTTACACATTTCCTGGCTAGCCCAGACATGTTTTTCTGCTCCCCCTTCCTCCTAACCCCCTCACCCCCCCCTTTCTGCTGTGGGGAGAAGCAACTGCAGGAAAGAGGATCAAGAACCTGGAGCCACTGAGTCACTGAGTCTAAGGACTGTGGCCTGCCCAGACATGTTCCCCTGCTCCCCCTCCTTCTGTGCTGGGGGAAGCAACCGCAGGAAAGAGGACAAAACCCTGGCTGCAGCTGATATGATCAAGCTTGGTAAAGTGCCATCCTGATTGGCTAACCTATGTCCAAAGGCCCATTAATCTCAGACTGCATTGATAAAAAGGGGTGAGCAGGTAGCACGAGGTGCTCTCTGACATTGTACTTGTGGTGCTGCTGCTGCCTCATTGCAACCTGAACTCCCTGGAACTCCACAACCACGAACAGGCTCTAAATGCCTGCAGGCACTCAGCCTGCTCAGCCAGTGTGACATTGTGCCAAGCCTGCACATGGCATTGCATCCTGCCTGCCCCTCTGCAAGGCTGCTGCTGAATCGGGAGTCAAGAGGAACCAGGTCAGAGACTGCGCCAGACTCCAGCTGCTTGAGAAATGATCCTGGGGAAACTCCAAAGCCTCTAATGGCTTTGAGACCACTGACAGCAACCTCTCCACATGCTTTGGGTACTGTCTGATAATATTTTGTGAGTAAATACTTAAAACCTCTTGTAATCACTAAGTACTTTCTGCCATAAGCAGAAAGGAGCTTCCTGCATCCATCTAGTGGCTAAGCAGGATAATGAACTGCAAGTGGAATAATATTCCTCAAGAACCTTCTCTTCCAGTATAGTGTTTGTGTTTGCTGGTTACCTGTTAAAGTGTTCTAGTTTTGCGTGTTCCCTCTGTGTGTAAATTTCCAAACCCTGTGTTTCAAACCTTGCAAATAAGTTTTCTGGTGAGATTTAATGTTAATAAACAGTTTTCATAGTTATTAACAATCCTTGCCTGGATACCAAAATTAATATTGATTATTAATTTTGCATCATTCGTAACACAGTCCCTTCAACATCTTTGTAACACAAGAAACGCTCCCAGAAACACTGTGTCCTTTAGCAGCATCTCATCAGAAAGGCTTCAAATGTTCTTAGGCATCGTGTACCAAATCATAGAATCATGGAATCATCAAGACTGGAAAAGACCTTTAAGACCACTGACTCCAACCACAAACCAACTACCAAGACCACTAAACTACATCCTGAAGTGCCACATCTATGCACTTCTTGAACATCTTCAGGGATAGTGACTCCACCACCTCCCTGGGCAGCCTGTTCATATGCCCCACCACTATGTCAGTAAAGAAGTTTTTCCTAACGTCCAGTCTAAACCTCCCCTGGCACAACTTCAGTCTGTTTCCTCTCCTCCTATCAGTAGTTGCTTGGGAGAAGAGACCAACACCAGCCTCAGTACAACCTCCTTTCATGTAGGTATAAAGAGCAACAGATCTCTCCTTAACCCTCTCTTCTCCAGACTAAACAACCTCTAGTCCCTCAACTGCTCATCATATGATGCACTCCAAACCCCTAACCAACCTTGTGGCCCTTCTCTGGACTTGTTCTGAGACCTCAATATCTTCACTGCACTGCCCAGAACTGAACCCAATACTCAAGCTGTGGCCTCACCAGGGCCAAGAACAAACACACAATCATTTCCCTACTCCTGCATCCCACTTTGAGGATTCCCAGGCTGTTTAAGTGGGGATTTTTGCAGGCTGGGACTTTTCTTCTGAGTGACCATTTGGAGCTTATCAACCGCCCCTCAGAGGGCTGTTGCAGGGTGGTGTAGATGCAGCTGAGCGGTGGGGCCTGCTGCCCAGCACAGAAACAGACTGCTGTAAATCCTAGCAGGCAGGCCTGGGAACCCATACAGGAGCTCATTGCATATTTCTCCAAGCTATCATTTATTTTAAAGTGCAGATAATACTCCCATGTTATCTCTGAGAAGAAACACAGAACATAATTCTTCCTGCAATGTCCTCCCCATGCTGCTTTGTGCTGTAACTACCCCTGGTGTTGTCAGACCTGTCAAAATAGTTTTGATGGGAAGAGACCTTTAAAATCATCAAGTCAAATCCAGCTGTTAACTCAGCACTGCCAGGTAACCACTAAATCATGTCCCTCAGCATCACATCTCCACCACTTTTCAGTGCCTTTAGGAACAGGCACTGGAGGAAAAACTGTGAATTTATCCTGGGAATTTCTAGCCATTATAGCAGGGCCTGCATTTCAGTGGGACGCTTGCATCTTGCTTCTCAGGATGATCTTGATATTAGGGATGAAGCTACTTGAAAGGGGATGAGTGATATAGAGAAGAATCCTGAGTGTTTGGACTTGTTGACTCTAAAGGAGAGTTGATCCAAGGTGCTGTAATTAAAACACCACCTCCTACACAGTACAGTCACATAGTGGCTGCTTATAGCCACATCTAGCCATGGTTCGTGATGTCAAACATAGGCCACGCACAAACCCCAGCAGTGGCAGGAGGCATTTACAGTGGCTTGCTGTGTTTGAAAATGGAACAAGTTGGGTAAAACCATTTCTCCTACTGGGAATGGAACAAAGCAATAAATAACACGAGGAAAGAAGTGGAAAGCTTTCTGGTGGGACATGCCATCTGTTGGGCACGGGAACAGGATGAGTTTTTCCCTGGTGGTGGGCACTGAGCTTTCCAGACAACCGTGTGAATGAAAAGGGACTTGTTTGTGCTTGTAGTCTGGAGAATGCTCTGGTCAGCTTAACACAGGGCTTGTTGTTTGCTGCAGACAGGTTTCCAACCCCTGCCTCCATGGGTTTCCAACCTATGCCTCCATCTGTCACAGATGCTATCATAGAATCATAGAATCTGATGATAGAATGAGGCTGGAGGAGACCGCCAAGCTCATCCAATCCAACCTAGCACCCAGCCCTAGCCAAGCAACTAGACCATGGCACTAAGTGCCCCATCCAGGGTTTTCTTCAACACCTCCAGGGATGGTAACTCCACCACCTCTCTGAGCAGCCCATTCCAATGCCAATCACTCTGTCAAGAACTTCCCCCTAATAACCAACCTAGATGTCCCCTGGCACAACTTGAGACTGTGTCCCCTTGTTCTGTTGCGGGTTGCCTGGGAGAAGAGACTGACCCCCACCTGGCTACAACCTCCTTTCAGGTAGTTGCAGACAACAATGAGGTCTGCCCTGAGCCTCCTCTTCTCCAGACTAAACACCCCCAGCTCCCTCAGCCTCTCCTCACAGGGCTGTGCTCCAGGCCTCTCACCAGCTTCATCGCCCTTCTCTTGACATATTCCAGTACCTCAACATCTCTCTTGAATTGAGTGGCCCAGAACTGGACACAGCACTCAAGGTGTGGCCTGACCAGTGCTAAGTACAGGGGCAGAATAACCTCCCTTGTCCTGCTGGTCACACTGTTCCTGATCCAGGCCAGGATGCCATTGGCTCCCCTGCCCACCTGGGTACACTTCTGGCTCATGTTCAACTAGTCTCTACCAGTACCCCCAGGTCTCTTTCTTCCTGGTTGCTCTCCAACCACTCTGTCCCCAGCCTGTAGCACTGCTTGGGGTAGTTTTGGTCAAAGGGCCCAGTCCATTTCCAAACCTCTCTTTCAGCTGAGGTGGACCAGATGACAGCAATGGCCATAGCAGTAGGCAGAGCACCTCCTAGTCTCAAAAGCATGGAAAATACACCAAAAATAGTTATCCCTCATGGGTACTGTCTCTACCTGACCATTGAAAGGTGGCAGCATTCACATCATTGGTGTTGAGATGAGGAACTTCCTCATCCTGAGTAAGCTACGTCTCAGCAGCAATACGTTGGTTTAGCTATTCCATAACTTAGAAGAGATTTAGTATAGAGATGGACCCTGATCCCCGTGCCTGTGATGTGGCAGAGTTCATTTTTGGTCTCCTCAGTGCCAAAAAACCTCCCAACCTCAGGATGGGGAAGGTGAAGAACTATGTCTCTTCTCTGTTGGGCGGCTACAGGAGAGCAGAGCTTTCTTAGGGTCATACAATTTATTTTGTCTCATTAAATACCTAAGTTTGCTTACTGGTTTAACCTCTTATGGAGCTGCATAGTGAGAAAGGTTTAGCCACACTGTTCCACTTCTGGAGCTGGGTTGGTCATGGGATTTCACACAAATCAATAAACTTCTCTTCACACCTTTAATGCCTATTTATTTGAGTAGGAACACAGCAATACAGGGACGTTAAAACCACCGTCAGCTGTGCTACTCTGCACCGCGTGAAAGGCCACCTAGGTCTTTTGGCAGGCTCCACTTGCTGTTGGCTGAACCCTGAGGTCCCCATTAATAGGATAGCTCTGTTTATTATCTCATCGAGGTCATTATAAATAGATGCTGTTAAAGATAATGCCACGTTGTAAATAAAGGCGCCATATGAAATCACAATGTTTAACTAGCTGCTGTCGTGGTATTTCTTTTCCAGAGGAGAAAGAGTTCAACATCCAACACTTTGCTGAGGCAAAACCATCCAAACCATCTTGGTGACAGATCTTTCATTAAAAAAAAAAAAAAAAAAAAAAAAAAAAAAAAAAAAAAAAAAGGGAAAAAAAAGATTATCTTTAAAAAAAAAAAAGATCTCTTCA
>VWZE01014373.1:248263-269950 GCA_013396675.1 Eubucco bourcierii | reverse complement strand
TTTTTGTTTTTTTTTTACCATTCTGATTCAGATTTATTAATCTGGAGACAAATCTCTCTTTAAAGGGAATGGAACCCAAATGTCGCTGACACTTTGTGTATCGCATTCACTGCAGAAAACACAAACTAGGCAAAAAGTATAGAATCATAGAATCACAGAATCATAGAATGGTAAGGTTGGAAGGGACCTCAAGGATCATCTAGTTCCAACCTCCTGCCACAGCCAGGGACACCTCCCACTAGTACAGCTCACTCAAGGCCTCATCCAATCTGGCCTTGAACACCTCCAGGGAGGGAGCAGCCACAACCTCCCTGGGCAACCTGTTCCAGTGTCTCACCACCCTCACTGCAAAGAACTTCCTCCTGACATCCAGTCTAAATCTCCCCTCTGCCAGTTCAAACCCATTGCCCCTTGTCCTGTCATTGCAAGACCTTGTCAATAGTCGCTCGCCAGCCTTCCTGTAGGCCCTCTTCAGATACTGGAAGGCTACTATAAGGTCCCCTCGAAGCCTTCTCTTCTCCAGGCTGCAGAGCCCCAACTCTCTCAGCCTGTCCTCATAGCAGAGCTGCTCCAGCCCTCTGATCATCCTCATGGTCCTCCTCTGGACCCACTCCAACACTTCCATGTCCTTCCTGTGCTGAGGGCTCCAGAACTGCACACAGTACTTCTCATGGAGTAGGAAATGTACACCCCCACCAAAAATCACTACTTTATTTACCTCAAAAGTGCCAAACTTCATCAGGCACCCAATACACACCCCCTTCCTCCCTCCCTGGTTCCTAAATGGGCTGCCCAGGGAGTTGGTGGAGTCACCGTCTCTGGAGGTGTTCAAGGCGGGTTTGGACGTGGCACTTGGTGCCATGGTCTAGTCTTGAGGTCTGTGGTAACGGGTTGGACTTGATGATCTTTGAGGTCTCTTCCAACCCTGGTGATACTGTGAAACCGTGTGATACTGTAAATGAGTGGAAACAAAAAATTACTTGCAAATTGCCCCTTCTTCAGGATTTGATGGCAACCCCCTTTGTACAGTTGCTATCCTGGATTGGCAAGAAGCTTGATCCCAGGAAGCCCTTCAGTTGCCAAAGATCAGCATCATGAAGAGACCTTGGATCTGTAATGTGGTGAGGATTCACTGCAAGTTATTCCCACCAAAGGGCTCACAGAGAGATGACAATTGCTCCAGCAGTCTGACAGTACTGAGAGACTGGGGGAAGGGCAGAGGCAAGCGAAGGTCACCTATTGCATTGCCTGAATCTGCCCTAGAAACCTCTTTTGAGGTCAACAGAAGATGAAAACTCTTTACATTCAGAGTATTAGTGTTTAACTTGGTCAGTGCTGAAGTCTGCACTCCTGATCTGGGTTGCATATAGCTTTGGTGTATGTGGAGAAGGGTGTGGATCAGTACCTTTTATATCAAGAAAATTTCTATGACAAAGAGCAAAGCCACAGTGAGTAACCTCTCTGTTGCTTGGTGAAGAGCTGTGCATAGGTAGGATGTATCTCAAACTTTTATCCTTGCCAAGTGATTCCCATATGAGCATCTGCAGAGACCAAAATCCCCAGCTCACATTCTCTGAGCTGCCAAATCAGCCCTCAGCATCAGGATGAAGTTCTAATTATCCAGGATGAAGGATTTCATTTAACAGACCCTAGAGGAAGCCTGACTCGGGAAGAAGCAGCAGTGTGATAAGTCAACTAGGGCAAAAGGTCTGATTGCTATTTCCCTTCCAGAGAATGGGAATAGTCATCTGGGCAGGGAGAAGCACTTATTGTCCTGAGACAGCCTGCAGTTTTTTTCCCTGTATAATACCCAACCCAACAAGAAGCAGCAGATGTTTTGTGTAAATCTGCCATAGGACAGAAATGTCCAGAAGGTCAGATGACCAGATGTACAGATAGGGATGGGGAGATGGAGGAAACTGCATGTTCCCTGGAGGAGTACCAGGAAGGAGTTTTCATTAGCACTTTGGATGCAGGAAAAGCAAAGCCTGAGGGCTATTAATAGCAATGGCCTCTTTATGGATGCTGGAGAAGAGAGGGCCTCCAGGAATGAGGAAATGACAAATCATTATAGATCCACAGAGGCTGTTTTATCCATGAGTGAAGCTACAAGAAATTCCTAAACCATGTCTTTGCACCAGAAGCAATAGACCAGGCCACTGACATTCCATTCACTTTGCAAGCTCTCCCATTGATGTTCAGGAAAGAAGGAGAAGATACAGTTCAGCTGTGGAAATGCTGAGGAAAGCATTTATCCAGAGCCTGTGAGGCTAATCTGGGTTAACACAGACAGACTTTTCATGAAAAGTGATTGTCTTTAGGGAATGAAGAGAGTGCCCTTGAAGATGGGCTGTGGATTTCAGGAGAAGTAAAGGATGACTTTACACAAGTCTCACCATGTGTGCCAAATTCTTGATAACCCACGTGGTTTCCTACGGTGCTGGATGAAACTGGGCACTGACAGTGAAAGGAGTTTAATAGGGGTTCTTGAAAACTGAATAAACCCCTCTGCTTTATCACAAATACCCTTGTCATTGCTGGGGATGTGGGAGAGAAAGGACCCAAGCAGGTTTGGCTCCAGAAGAGTAGTCCCTAGAACCAACATCTCAGGGACTTGTGTATTCCACGTAGCCTCTCAGTGCCTGTATTTTCCTTCATACAAATATGTAAGAGCAAATGCATTAGACACAGTTTGGCTATCAATCGCCCAATTCTACAAGGGTAGAGGACTCACCAAGCATGGCCAGTATTACCCTTGCCAAGGGGCTGCAGCTGGTTGACATGTTGAGGTCACAACAGAACAAGAAAAGCCAGGAGAGCATTTTACCTTAAAAATTGCCTAAGTCAGTAGAGCATCCCTAGGGCTTGCAGGGAATCCTCTTTATCTCCTCCCAGCTGCACTGTAGCACTAATGTTCTTTATGATCCCAGAGATTTACTCTTCTCCTTAATTTCCCAGTCTGTGAAATGGAGATGGTATTTAGCTACTGCACAGATTAATGTCAGGCTACTGCAAAGATGTAAAACACTCTGCTAGGACTACGTAATTACGTTATTATGGTCCTATAATAACACAGGCAAACCTATTTCATTTAAGTGTTGGCAAGGGTAACATCCCACTGTATGCAAAAGTTCATTCAATTTCTTTCCAGTCTGCTCAAACAGCAAAATAATTGTACCTATTCCCTGTGGCAGCAGCATTTGCAGTGGTTAAAAATAGCAGAGCAAAATTAGTTGGGTATAATGAAAACAGAGCATTATGTTGTTGTGCTTCCTGTCCTGCTGTTGTTGAAGAGGTAGCATGGAGGGGAGAGAGAAGAAAGGAACAAAATAAAACCTGAACTACCAATAGAATAAAGACATTAAATAACATATTTTTGTTTTTCAAAAGTTAATAAATGTCATCTTTACTAAGTTGCAGTTTTCCATTATTCTGTGTACATCAGCTCTTTCAGATCCTCCTGCTCATCTGATCAGGAGAAGTGACAATTTCATACCATTCTTAGGGATGCCACCATTTCTACTTGACACCCATCCATTGCTTCACAGATCTGATTCCACCCAAACTAAAATCATACTGGTGTTTAAAGAAGGAAAAACATAATGGCGATAGACATGCTTGTCCTCTCCTAGGGTTGGGTGGGGGTCCAGGTGGTGGATGGGCAACAACCTGTCCTGCCACCATCTGGCCAACTAATCTTTGATTCATCTCAATTCCCATCTCAGATGTAAAAAAACCAAAGAGAAACATTTGAGGGGTTTCTAAAGCTGGTTTATAGAGGACACCTTCTGCTTGGTGTCTTTCTCCAACTTTGCTACCTGCTCGTTACAGCAATCTGACACATCTTGTCATAGATCAAAACCTGAGCCTTTTCATGGTTTCTTTGGATTTTGAGCAGTTCTTTGAGTTAATTGAACTTGCCAGCTTTGGTGGTAGCTCCTGAGTAATATCTAATAAAAACCCTGTTGGAACTTGGCATCTTTCTGGTAGAAATCATTTGAGGAAAACAAGGACTTCCACATAGAGGCTGCATTACCCATGGAGGTCATCTGTGGAAATCCATCCCACGCAACTGAGGGTGGATGAATCCTTTCTCTGGAGGTGTTTGTGACTTAATATCTAATGTTCCTCAAGCCAAAACATGATCTGTTGGACTTCATAGAAGTCAGTCCACTGAGGGCTGTTGTGGTTTCTCCAGATGGGGTTATGCTTGTGTGCTGCTAAAACATGCCTGCAAAATCCGAGCATCTTGCATACACATTCACACCAGGGAAAAAAAAGAAAGGAAAAAAACTCAGGAAAATGGAGAAATATGGCAGATTTTAGGAAAAATAGACTGAGTATTTTTCCATCTTGGCCTGGCCCTGTTCAGAATGTGTGATTTTACTGGTCTATGCCAAGGGCTCATTTTTGGGGGTTATTTTTGTTTATATAAAGGAATATATTTCACTGTCAATATTACAGCTGAGAAGAAAATCTTTTGGAAGAGATGTATGTGCTCAGTTGCTGGGCATTAGATCCTCTTCTTTTTCTTCCTTTCTATTTCTCAGCAAGCTCTGCGCTCTCTCACTATGGGAAGTCACAACAGCTCTCATGCCAACAACCATTTTTCTTTTGCTCCTTCCTGACGAGCTTTTCAACTTTTCTTGCAGTCTTCAACAGCTCGGTGCCATCAGAGGTGAAAAATGCCTTTAGCAGTTTTCTCTGGCCGTGTAATTGAAGGATGCTCCATTCAAAGAGGCATCGCCAATCATGCTTCTTGGGTAGCTGATTGACATGGGCATTGTCAGTTCCCATCTGGCTCCGGATGGACAAGCACCTGAATTCACCTGTGATCGAGGAACATGCATCACTGCTTGACAGCCTGAGCCCCATTAAGGAAGGAAGGGTCATTAAAGAAGCAAATTGCTGGCTTGTCCTTGCAATGACTGTGTCTTGCATGGTCCAACTAAAATAAATGTCCAAATTGACATTCCAAGCATAATAAAGAGGTTTCCATATCCGTTGCACTTTCATTGCACAACACCCTTCAATAGAACTGTTCAGTTAATGGAAAACCGGAATTGCTCAGGGGAGAAAAAAAGAAATAGAAAAAGAAAAAGAGAAAAAAAAAATTCTCTGTTTTTTCAGCATCCTCTATGCTTTCAGATGAGAAAGGAAAGGGGGATGTAGGGAAGAATGCAAAGAGCAAACATCTTAGAATGCCAGCGAGAGACTTTTGGAAGCTGATTAGAACCATTTGTGTGTGGTCAAAAAAAAAAAAAAATCAAAATTGGAGTTTGCAGAAAATGGAAAGGAGACAACCTCTGCTCTGTTCTGAGTCACAGAACAGATGCCAGAGTTTCTTCTGACTTTACAACTTTTTCTTGGCCTAACTGGGTAAAAGACTGATTAAAAATGGAGGCTGAGAATGTCTGTTGAAAAACCTCCCAGATTGAAATCCTAACAGAAGGGCAAATGGAGACTTGCAGTAAATCATTGCTGGCTGGATCACTTATCAACTCCAGTAAGTAAGGACACCCAGTTATGGCCGGAGGAAATCGCACATCCGCTGGCACGTTCCTCACAAGGGGATTTTGCCTCATGTTCAGATGGAAACAGTGAGTAGAAAACAGACTATCTGAATCGTGGGTGAAGAGAAAAAATAGAGGCAAAAAAGAAAATAAAAAGAAATAAAAAGAACGTTTCAAAATTCAAAAGAAAGCCCCAAGATTTTATGTTAAAAAAACCAAAACAAAACCCCAAACCCAACAAAACCCAAAACAACAACAACAAAACCAAACCAAAACCAAAACCTAAAACGTAGAGTTGGATGGAAAGAGATTGATCCACTCCAAACCCATTTTTCCTTCAGTGGTGTCTTAGGTAAAATGAAATAAACCGAGAGGATTGAATTTCACTAGGAGAATGACTGTGAGGTCTGCTGTGCAAGCCAGATTTTCCAGCCATACATTCAAAAGTGGTTACTCAAATTTGGGTTAAAAAAAATCCCAACAAAACCAACAAAAACCAAACCACTCCAAAAAACCCAAACCAACAAAATAATTAACAAGCCAACAAAAAAGGAAAAAAAAAAAAGAGAAAAAAAAGGAGCCAACAAAACCACTTACCCAATTTCTGAGCAGTCTGTGAATCGTGAGGTCCAGAGATGCAGCGAAACAGAGCTCTTATTTACAACCCACGTGGAGATCTTCCCAAAGGATGATAGTGTCAGGATTTTTTTTTGTTGTTGTTGTTGTTGCCCTCCTGACCTCTCAGTGGGTTTGTGTTGTGCTGTGTTTTATTTTTCACCATCAAGGGGCTTTAGTGAACATAAAATTCCTTTCCCCATGAACGCTTGCAAGAAAAATGGGCAGCTAACACAAGCTGCCAGGGGTCTGTTAGGTGCAACAGCCATAAGCATTTTGAATTAGTGGAGTGCCAGTGAATCAAAGGCAGCTCAAGCTGGAAATATTGTGCCTTTGGTAAATTTAGCAACCAGCAGCAGCTGAAAACACTGAAAAGGGAAACTTAAAACTCCAAAAATCAAAGAATCTCTTTCAAGAAGAGTATAGTTTATGAATTCAAGAGAGTTAAAATCTAGCAAGTCAGCTAGGTGCGAGAGCCATGAACATTTTGAATTAGTGGAGTGCCAGTGAATCAAAGGCAGCTCAAGCTGGAAATATTGTGCCTTTGGTAAATTTAGCAACCAGCAGCAGCTGAAAACGCTGAAAAGAGAAACTTAAAACTCCAAAAATCAAGGAATCTCTTTCAAGAAGAGTATCCTTTATGAATTAAAGAGAGTTAAAATCTAGCAAGGGTAAAACTGAGAAATGAAGCAGCATTGACCTACAAGCTGAGAGATCCATTGGTGTGGGTATAGGAAGTGCCTTTGTGGTGGTGTTGATTTTAATGTGTGATGGTTTGGGAATTAAATGATGTAATTGATTTGCTACAAATTCAAGCAGAAAAAAACCAACAGAAAACAGAGAGGTTTAACTTCAGGAAGTGGTGATAACGAAGTGGCTGAGAATTAACTCTGATCCAACATTCAGACCTTACAAATTGTCCATGAGCTTCACTAAGTCTTTCATTAGCTGTTGTTAGTAGCAGCTCAGTCATGCTGGCTCAATATTGAGCCAAAATGCAATGGTTAAATCCCTGATGGAAGTTTCAGTCTATGAGACCTTATTAACCTCCAAAAACTGGCTTCTCTTTGGAGCTGGCTTAACAATTCTCATCATAGAACTTGTGTGTCTACAGGGACCAGCCAAAAAATCGCATTCATTTCTCTGGTTGAAAGTTTTTCCATGGCAGACCTGGTTTCTATATTTAACCTGACTTTCAGCAGCATCACTGCAGATTCTGTTTTTCTGCTGGATGTTTGTAACTTTTTTGGCATACCATAATCTCTTGGCACACCCTACGGCTTCTAAATGGTGCTAATATAAATCACTCCTTAGCCTTTTTTAATCCAAAAGGTTTTATGACTTGACCTGAAATAATGCAGTTGCTCCAACTATCCAGTGGTATTGTAATGGTACAAAGCAGAGAAAGAAACTGAACATTTAAAGAGGGGACAGTATTTTTTCACCTCTTTTCCATAGCTTTGCTGTGAACAGATGTGAGTTCTGCAATGGCGAGGAGCAAATCCAGTCAAAACCAGAATGCACAGAATCATAGAATCATTTCAATTGGGAGAAATTTTCAAGATCATCAGGTCCAACCATTAACCCAGAACTGCTAGGTCAGCACTAAACCATGTCCCTCAGCACCTACACGTCATTTACATCCCTCCAAGAATGAGGACTCCACCCCTGCCTTAGGTTGTCAGTTTCAGGGTTTGACAACACTCGAGGGGAGCAAACTGTTCCTCATGTCCAACCTAAACCTCACCTGGTGCAATGTGAGGCCGTTTCCTCTTGTCCTATCACTTGTTACCTGGGAGAAGAGACTGACACCACCTGGCTCCAACCTCTTTAAGGACGTTGTAGAGATGGAGAAGGTCTCTCCTTAACTCCTTATCCCCAGGCATGGGCAGAGTCTTTTATTTGTGAAAGAGTTCCCTTGAATCAGACACATGCCTGGAAGAGCCTTAAGTGGGAGGAAAAAGAGGACTGTCCATTGCAGTGTATACCCCACCAATAGGTCCATCCTGGTGATATGGAGGGGTAATTAATTAATGTGAGATGATTTTCAATGTAGTTTATTAATATTCAATATTCAGAACTCTCACCACTCTGATCACTAATTTTAATAATAATTGATTCTTCACATCAGTCACGGAAACTTCATACACGTAATAACATAGGATCTAGAGATAAGTAGTAATAATATAACATTAATTGAACTCACTTGAACTGGAAGAGAAGTCTGCTGCAGTTAGTGTACCGCTTGTGGTCACTACACTGCTTGGCCACTAGGTGGACTCAAGAAGCTTCTTTCTGCTTATGGCAGAAGGCAATGGTGAATTACAAGAGGCTTTAAGTATTTACTCACAAAATGATCTCCTGACTGGCAGGGCTTAGCTACAGCTTCAGACAGTACCCAAACACTTTCAAGGAATTCTTTTACTGTCTTGTCATCCACTGAGACTTCTTATTATTCCCAGGCTTCACAGACTGCTGGGAAGGAGGTAGACAATCTCTGACCTGGTCCTGATCTCCTCTGGATGATCTGTATATCTCCAGGACTTCCTGTCTTGGCAGGAGACTTTCAGGTGCAGGCAGGATGTCTTGCCATGTGCAGTCTTGGCATGATGTCACACTGGCTATGCAAGCCGATTGGGTGGAGACGTTCGGAGCCTGTTCCTGGTAAACTCTTGGAAGGCAGTTTCCAGGCAGTTCAGGATGCAATAAGGCAGTAGGAGCATGGCTACAACACCAGAGCATGGATACAACAGCAGAGCACATTGTGTCACCTGCTCATCTCCTTTTAGTAATATAGCCAGAGACTAATGGGCCTTTGGACATAGAATAGCCAATCAGAATGGCAGTCAGCCAAGCTTGACCATATTAGGTGAAGCCATAGGCTTGCTTTACCCTTTTTAGGGCAGAACACAGGCCTTGCACAAGCTGAGCCTGTGTACCTTGTTTACCACAGGATGCAAAGGGCCAAGGTCCTTAGACTCAACGGCTCCAGGATTTTTGTCCTCTTTCCCATGGTTGCTTCTCCCCAAAACAGAAGGAGAGCAGAAAAACAGTCTGGGCAAGCCAGGATATGTATACACCTATTTTGGCCTGGTTAGGCCTACCATGACACCTGGTTAACAACAAAGTCGTTTCCATGACACATCATTGAAACCACTACTGATACTAAGGCATTTCATCAGACAACAAGAGCTTGGTATCAGTATGTGGTACCAAAAGAGCACAGGGAACATGTTTGCAAAATAATTGCCCCTTGTGCATAGCTGCACTAATGAGGAAAGGGGGGAAAAGACAAAGCAGGGCATTAGCTTTCAGGTTTCCATAATTTCCATCTGCCTAGATGTCCTTAGAAATTTGCTTGGGTCTCTCTTTGCAGCCTCTACCCAGAAAAGCCTTCTCCAGGCTTAACTGATAAGTAGGTCTCAGGAGCAGGTAAGTTATCTGCTCTCCTTTTCTTTCTTACTGACCAAGGTATTCACTTTCGGTTTCTGTCTCAACAGAAGTAGCTTTATTTGTCTGATCCTAGTGGGAAAACCTTAAGCTTCAGAACATGTATATTTCTGACTTTATTTTTACAGAGATATTTTGCCTGTCTTGCCAGCTTCAACCAAGTTGCAATTCTACCAATAACCTTCACCTTTTTTTATTTGCATTTTCTTTGTGCTGCTAGGGAAGTGGGGAAGGAATTCAGCTGTATCTCTTTATCTTCCCTGGAAGGAAAGAATCAGACAGATATATTGCAACTGTTATCTTATTTCCCCTGTCTCACACATATGCCATTGGAGGGAAATTTCAGTTCAGGGAACATGCTAAAAGTTAGAGGAGGATAACCATGCTCAGGGGACAGAGATGAGATACTGTCTCTGCTAGTGAGTCTGGTTGCAGAGAGGTACAAGATTGGGGCTGCTACAGGTATAACTCCAGATGATTATGTGAAAGGGGGAGAAGGAACTGCCACTTCCACTCTTTCCTCTTTTCCAGTTAAAAAGAAATTTGCCCTTTCATTTCCTAACTCACTGAGAGGGCAAAGCAATTCTTCTCAGCAAATATAAACAGGGAAAACATTTGCTTCCTCAGAAATGCTGCTGATGTTCTCACCAAAGAACATCATCTTGTCTCTTAATTTTAGTCCTCAGCTATATACTTTTCTCCCTATTAAATGGATGTGTATGAAGCTTGCATTGATAATGGAAAACAAATTTGGGCCACTGTCTTAATTCTACATAAGAAAAAAAACCCTTCAAACTTGCATGTCTAAACTAAGCCTGATATCAAAAAGCAAAACATCGGTGTGCCACAAGATTGTGGCATTTATTTTGCCTGCCAGCTCCAAAACACCCTGATGTATAGCAATATCCTCCCAGACAGCACAATGTATGCTATACACCCAGTTTGCTCTCCTGAGGACAGATATCTTTGTTGATGTCTTCTTTGAAGAGAAAAAAATATTTGGCTAAGAGATATTAAAGTCAAGCCTGCAGTGTTTTTTTGCTCACTTGCTGAGAATTCAAGAAACCTTATTACTGCTGGAGGGGGAGGGAGTCACAACATGAGCTGCAGAGCTATGAAGTGTTCGAGTAATCACAGAGAGGAGTTCTAAATGAGCCTCCTTTTTAATACTCTGTAGAGTAATTCCTGTTCTTTGAAACAAATATTTCAGAGAAATTATTTTGGAGGTGACAGAAAATGGGGTGAAGAAGTGGTAGAAGTCTTTTTTAGAAATTAAAGCAACTTCACATCCAAAGAATGTGAATGTTTCTATCTAGGGTGTGTGTGTGTGTGTGTGTGTGTGTGTGTGTGTGTGAATATATTTCACATGAGTTGTCCTTTTTTAATTGAGTTCTATGCTGCAATGTAGAAATATGATTGAAAATACATATATTCTGTAATGAAGATGGATGGCTTTCACAGTTGAGGTTTGATGCTCAGTAAGAGTTAGCCTGCAGGGAGCTTGTCTGATTCCCACCCACAGGGATAAGCAAGGTTGCAACAGCACAAAGGACAGGATCACCTTCTCCTGACCTTGTCGCTTTATTAAAAGGTGGATATATATTAAGCCTCTGTTGACTCCTCTGAGTCTCAGCTTTCCATCTTTGGCAGGAACTGGTACCCATGCCAACTTCTGCATTGGCAAAGATTTGAGCTGACATCCATGGTGATACTTTTCCAATTAATTTGACACCAAACACCAGAAGTGTTTGCCACGAGTTGAGACTGCTCTCCATTCTGCAAACGTGGAGCCATCTCTTCTAAAACTGTGCTAGCTTAACTTGCTGCCACTTCTTTTGCAGCAGTAATGCTTTCCCAGCAAGTGGGATCTGATTGTGGAGCAGAGTCAGCCTGCCATGGCACTCTAGAGAGTGTGTCAGCATCTCTGTGTTTATAAGCCACCTGATGTAATGGTAATGAGATGCTAACATGAGAATCCACCTCCCTAATCTGCCAGCTGCTGGCTGCTTTACCTCTTTTTGGTTCAGGAGTTTTAACAAGATGTTTCTGGTCTGTAATCAATGTAAACTTCCCACACAAAATCTGAAGGAATGTCCTGATTCCTGGATAAAACAGTGCTTCATTTTCTGTCTAAGCACAACATGGCACTGCTTTAGCTACAGTTCTGGAAATGAAAATGCTTTCTAATCTTTTTTTGTCATCTAATATTTTTCAAAGCAGGATGGAGCCGGCAGGTGAGATATCAAGTAGAGATACTCCAACCAGTGCAGCTGGAGTGTGTTGGAACCAAAACGCCTTTCACAGCCTTATCAACATCCACAGCATCCTACCTATACATGCCCGTAAGCTTTGGCTTAGGTTTCTCTAATGCCAGAAAACTTAACCTCAGCAGGACTGAGACACATGAGAAAAATTATTCACATGCTTCAGTACTTACAAATGAGACCCTCAATGTGCTTGATGGTGATGAGTTTCAGCATTGTTGTCACTGTCAATAAATGAACTAATAATTAAGTAGCGTTAAAATGCTATCTTTGCACTGTATTTAGGCACAATTTATTACAGCACTTTTGTCTCATTTGATTGGGAAATACATCAGTTGCTTAAGAGAGTGGTAAATTTAATAGAGTGGCATATTGATAGCCCAGCCTGACCTTTCAGTGTTCACAGGTGTGCAAGTGTGAGATGTGACATCATGGAATGGTTTGGACTGAAAGGAACCTAATAAAAATTACAATAAAGATCAAAATAAAGATTGTAAATTCAGCAGTGATTTGGAAACAAAGTCAAATGTGTGTTAGCAATACTAGCTTGGCCTAAACCACGAGGTTATGTTTACATTTGAATCTTGCAGGCTTTTGTGATGAAGATCCATAGTAGCGTGCCCAAAAGCCTCAGCTACTAAGTGGTACACCCTGTGACTTCCTCTGGGAACCAGGATTGCTCCTTCTGCCAGTGATATCTCTAGAAACCATCAAGTCAATGCTGCCCTTCACCGACATCTTAGCCTCATATTGTGCTTGACAAAGTCATAGAATCACAGAATCACAGAATTGCCCTGGCTGGAAAAGACTCTCAAGATCACCAAGTCCAACCAGCAACTCTGGTCCCAAACCATGTCTTCCACCACCACATCCAGACATCTTCCAATCACCTCCCTGGGGACCTCACTAGTGTCCAACAACCCCTACAACACTGAAACCAAACCTCCGCCAGCAAAACCCGAGACCCACTTGTCCCACCAGTCACTTCCTTCCAGGCAGGTTTCTGAAAACAGGTATGTTTTTGGTTTTCCTTTGAGGGATCAGAGCAGTAACTGCTCTCCTAATTCAGAGAACAGAGTCACGGACTTCTAGGGGGCCCAGCAGTGATGCCCTCCCAGCGCGAACTCTTGTACGCAAAACTGGCTTCCTCCTTCTGGGTCTCAAGCAAAACAATTTGTCGTTCAATATTGTGCCCTCTCTTGACTTGAATTCAGGCCTCCCAGCTGCAAATTCCATAGAAAGTGCCTGCTTTCTCTTGAAAGCTGCTTAATTGGCTGCTGCTCTTGCTCCTCCAGTCGAATTTGCATTAAAGAAAGACCTGCGATCTTTGGCATTCCCTACGCAAAGCTCCGTATTTAGCCTATGGAACTGGCAGCTCCCTTAACGCCCACATCTGTCTCTGCTCGCCACAGCTGATTTATGTTTAATATCTTGAAGGCATGTGGTGCCAGTCCCACGTTGAGCTCTGGATTGTGGTGGTCCGTCTGTATTTGTTGAAATTGGGCCCAAAGAAGCTGGCTTGGAGCAGAGACTGCGAGGAATGTGAGCCAGTGGCCGTCCAGACAGCTCTGTCAGCAAGCTCAGGAAACTGGCTGAAAAATACTGGGAAGAAGCCCAGATTTCAAACAACCTGTGGAGCTCTCATGAGAACACACTGTTTTAAAACAGAAAGCTGAGTGATATTCTTAATTACAGATTAAAAAAAAAAATAATAAAGGAAGGCTGATGATGTTCCTTGCCTCTTGAGAATGCAAGGCATGTTCCACAGGTCACGGTGATGGGACAAGCAACCTTCATCCTTTCTGTGTGAAGATCCCATTTTCACTTTCACTGCTTTAAGTGTTTTTAATTCCCAAGCAGAGACAATGGTCAGGACACTCTTGTGTCTTTAGATCTTTGCAGCAATGCTGCTGGCCATCCTGGCAAATTTTTGCCTCAGGGCTTGGCTTTCATGGGCTTGTGCAGGCAGGCCACCATCATTTCCATCAGTTACCCTGGATCTGGTGGTGGCTTGTTGTGCCATGAAAAAGAGAGCTACTAGGCCAAGAATCTAAAATCCAAACAGCAGTTTTATCTCCTGAACTAATAAGCTCCATAATCTTGTACCAGGGAGAGGATACTTTAATAGGATTTAACAAAGCAGTTGGTTTAGGGCTCAAATTTCCAGTGAGGGTGGTGAAGCACTGGCACAGGTTGCCCAGGGAGGTTGTGGCTGCTCCCTCTCTGGAGGTGTTCAAGGTCAGGTTGGAGGAGGCCTTGAGTGAGCTGTACTAGTGGGAGGTGTCCCTGCCTATGGCAGGGGGTTGAAACTAGATGATCCTTGAGGTCCCTTCCAACCTTACTATTGTATGATTCTGTAATATTGGAGTAAGGGTGAAGCACAAGTGTCTGAGTTATTTACTATATGATCTAATGGTCCCTCTTGGCCTTGGATTTTATGAATTTAGGCTCTGGAGGTGTATTGTATCAGTCAGAGCTCAGCCTGAGAGAATAAATTACAACTTTTAATCATGAAGAGGTACCTTGTAGCTTGTCTGCACAGTTAAAACAGCACTTGGATGCTCCCTCTTGAGAAATGCTTGTTGTTGGTTTTTTTTTCTTTTTATTTATTGGTAATGTGATGAAGTCAGCAGATCTGGAGCTTGGGAAATTACATAGTTTTAATATGAAGCTGCAATTTGTTATATCTATATATGTTGGGACAGTGTTTCATTGCTCTTTCAGGTCAGCAAGTGACTATCCCACATGCTGACTTGCATGGAGCTTGCAAAGACAGATCACTTAAATCTTGGATTTTCTTTGTAGTCCCATCTAATTTTAAAAGACTTTTACCTCCATTAAAAAGTCCTCAGAAGGTGGGGTTTAAAACACTGAAAGTGGCTGCTCAGAAAAAAAGAAATTGGGAAAACCCAAAAGCAAAGTTGGTAAGAGTAGACTGGTGTATTTAGTTTAAGATTATTTCATATGAATGGAAAGAGATTTTTTTTCCTGTGTTTTAAAAGTTATCTTCTCTTTATTATTACACATGTCAGTGCTTTTCAAATTTTGAATGCTGGTGAGGACATTAGGATGGAGAACAGACAGCCCAGACAGCAAATCAAATCCTGGACTGCATCAAGAGAAGCATGGCCAGAAGGGCAAGGGAGGTGATTCTGCCCCTTTACTCTGCTCTCCTCAGACCCCACCTGGAGTACTGTGTGCAGTTCTGGAGCCCTCAGCACAGGAAGGACATGGAAGTGTTGGAGCGGATCCAGAGGAGGCCATGAAGATGCTGAGAGGGCTGCAGCAGCTCTGCTATGAGGACAGGCTGAGAGAGTTGGGGCTCTGCAACCTGGAGAAGAGAAGGCTTCGAGGGGACCTTACAGTAACCTTCCAGTATCTGAAGGGGGCCTACAGGAAGGCTGGGGAGGGACTATAGACAAGGTCTTGTAATGACAGGACAAGGGGTTTGAACTGGCAGAGGGGAGATTTAGACTGGATGTTAGGAGGAAGTTCTTTGCAGTGAGGGTGGTGAGACACTGGAACAGGTTGCCCAGGGAGGTTGTGGCTGCTCCTTCCCTGGAGGGGTTCAAGGCTAGGTTGGAGGAGGCCTTGAGTGAACTGTACTAGTGGGAGGTGTCCCTGCCTATGGCACGGGCTTGGAACTAGATGATCCTTGAGGTCCCTTCCAACCTTACCATTCTATGATTCTATGAGAGCAAACAGAGAAAAACACACTATAAAGAAGGTTTTTGATAGCAACTCAAGGTAGAATAGAATAAAGCCTTGCTTGTAATATTTGTTAGAGGCTTCAATGACGTGGCTCTGTACAAACTATTGCTGTGTTTCACAAAGCTTATCTGTTAAATACATGCTGCTCCTGGTCAGCAGCTTGGTGGCAGTGATTTATGCCAACTGGCCTAGAAATGTCAAAATTAGTTTATGGTTCAGTCCTGATCCTCTGTTACAAGTGTCTGTTTGAAAAGCAGGGTTGGGGAGGGAGAGGACTTCAGAAGTTTCAAGTGGAATGGAAACCCAGTGTAACTGAGCACTAGACTCTTTAAGACCTATATTTAGTCCATCCTGATCCTCCATGGCTGTTATATGTACAGGTATTAAACGCTGGCCTTGATCAAGAATTCTGCACAATTTAATAAGCTCTGGACAAAGCCTCAAATTACGAATCCAGAAACAAGGAACTGCAAAGAACTTCTGGGCTCTCTTTCCTCTTTATAATTAGTTTGCTTCTTACCCTGCTACTTCAGCAGGAAGTTTCTTCCAGAGCCATGGAAATTACTTGGTCTGAAGAGACCACCAAATGCAGCATACTAAATGTATTCAGATCATTTATATTCCCTCTAAACCAGTAAATACCTTTCTGGCCAGCATGTGTTGTGTATGCCAATATTGTTCTTTATTCCAGTAAGCTCTCCCTCCTCACGAGTGTGCTTCCCTGGATTCAATCTCAGGAGACAGTTGTGTCCCTTCTCCATCTCTGCTTTGCTAAGCTAATGAGAGCGAAGTTCCTACGTCACTGAATAGCCTCATAGATTTCTACTGCAGACATTCAGGTGCAGATCAGAAAACTGGAGGCACAAGGTATTCAAAGAGATTGTAGTCTTACTGAGAATGAATATGTGTGTCAGGTTTGATTTCCCTTTTTTCCCACCAATGGCAAGAACAGAAGGAGAAGGAGAAGGAGAAGGAGAAGGAGAAGGAGAAGGAGAAGGAGAAGGAGAAGGAGAAGGAGAAGGAGGAGGAGAAGGGGAAGAAGAAGGAAAAGGGGAAGGAGAAGGGGAGGGGGAAGGGGAAGGAGAAGCCTTCCATTATCTGAAGGGGGCCTACAGGAAAGCTGGGGAGGGACTATTGACAAGGTCTTGCAATGACAGGACAAGGGGCAATGGGTTTAAACTGGCAGTGGGGAGATTTAGACTGGATGTTAGGAGGAAGTTGTTTGCAGTGAGGGTGGTGAGACACTGGCACAGGTTGCCCAGGGAGGTTGTGGCTGCTCCCTCCCTGGAGGGGTTCAAGGCCAGGGTGGATGATGCCTTGAGGGAGCTGTACCAGTGGGAGGTGTCCCTGCCTATGGCAGGGGGTTGGAAATAGATGGTCCTTGAGGTCCCTTCCAGTCATTTACATTATTTCAAGGGCCCACTAGTTCATCCTAGGTGCTATGAGCTGAGCCTAATTCGTGATGATTAGGTCTCCAGGCTCAGTTTTGCTTCTTTGACTAATTTTGTTTAAAAATTGCTACTATGGTTCTTGAGAACACCACTTAAATTTGATTTCAAGAGGGATCTTTGAATTTTGCCTATAGTCTCCCACCATCCAACCCCTCTAGACAGCCATCAGGTTTCTTACTGGGTTACATTTTGGTGCATGCTCCCAACTTCTTCACTTTAACTCAAGACTTCCCACGAGTACTAACTTGCTTTATTCAGCCCTGCTTAGAGAGTGCAAAATGATCAGGGGGAGATCTTATGTTAGAATTACCTCAGGGAAACTCACATAACATGTTGTTTCTTTTCTTTACCTTGATGTCTGTAATCATCCTTATTCTCTTTTTTTCCCCTAAAGCTTTTCAGATTACTGAAGACAGCTGCAGGCATCTGTAGTTGCTCAGGTCACCCCAGCTGGCTACATTTATTCTATCCTGGCTAACAAACTCTGCCAGTTTTTTCACTGTTCTGGTTGATTTTTTTTCCCCCTTCTGTACACTGATTTCAGCACATTGAGTCCTCTGAGCTTTCTTCCCACCTCAGATGTGGTAATTTCCCTTCCCAACCACTCATGAGCCATCCAGCCTTTACCCCACATTCTATAGCCTCCTCTTTACTGAAAACACATGCAGTGCATTCACTTGAGGCTGGGGATTATACAGTTTCTTTTAATCTCCTCGCTGTCCTTCCTGCATGGCAAACCCACATCTTTTCTGCTTCTCTTTTTATTCTTCTGCTTGAAGAACTTCTGTTGTTTATTTTAATATCCTTTGCAAGGTCTAACTCAGCTTGACTTTTGGCAGTTCTCACTTTACCCCTGTGCTTGCTGACCTCTCAAATGCAGCTTCCTTTGCAGATTCATCTCTTTTTCCATTCTTATCCCTAACAGACCCTATGAAGCGATCCGGTTAGCTCTGCATCCTTCAAGTTTTTCCTCTCTTCAGTTTTCTACTTTTGGTGTGTGAAATTTTCAAGCAACCTGAAAGCACAATGCAGCAAAAGCTTTGCTGGAGCATATTGCCTTAACTTGATGTGATGGTTCGGGAGTTCTCTGCCCCCCACACTTTGTAAAGTTGACCCAGACTAGAACTCAGTCGGCTGGAAGTTAAGGACTGAAGCTCTATTTACAGCTCAGCACAATGTACAAGCAGAGATATACACTATAGACAGGAATAGTTACAGAAATAGACAAGTTAAAGGTAATAGAGAAACACAACTCCCCTCCCAGAAATCAGAGACCCCAGGAGGGGCTCCCAACCACCCTTCCACCTTCTCCCCACCCCTGTACCTTACCCCAAGGTTTGCCTTACGTGCAAGGTGAGCTTGGAGGATTGGCCAGGGAGGTTAGAAGAAAAGTAGTTAGTGAGATCACTCAGCAGAGAGGAGAAAAAGCTAGAAGCTGCTAGACAGAAATGCTGTGCCCCAGAGACTCTGTGTTATCTAAGTTTTGAGTTCTTTTCTTAAACATCTCAGCAAGCCTATGAGTGAAGTAGACATCACCATGTTTTCCTTTCACAGCCTATAGTGTAATTTTCTCTAGTAAAATATTCGAATTAGCCTCAAACCAGCACACCAGAATCTTTAATAATCAAAGATAGCTCCTTAAAATCATGCAAGCACATGGACCTGATGGTTACAGACTTGGGGCTTTTTATTTTCTCCTTTTCAGAAATGAATTTTCTTTTCCAGGGATGCTAGCTCACAGTGCTGAATAAACCTCAGAGGAAACACACAGCTCCTGCCCTACGGAAACACCAAACTGCAAATGCAACCCCACAGCTGAAACCCCTGTTGAGATACGTGAGGGCTGAGGTTGCACAGTCATGACTCAATTCTATGTTACTATTTGCTTTATTGCAAAATCTGAACAAATATCCAAAGATCATATTTATTCAGCATCTCTGCCACAGAATGTCAAGAGAGAGAGGGGAAAAAAATGCATTTGGGAAGGGATTAGAGAAATTTATGGCAAATAAGCTCACTGGTGGCTACCAAACATGGAAGCCTGGATGCAATGTCTGGTTTACTTAATTCCTAAGATACTGGGTGCTGGAAGGATAAACCAGGGGAAGAATCATTCTTTTCTTGCCCTTTTTTTCAATTTCTTCTTAGCCAGTAACTCTCTGCTATCAATGGATCACTTTTAATATCATGACTGTTGTAGTTATTATTATTCCAAATGATATATGTTTAATTTAAAATTAGAACTAGCTACAGTCTGATGCATCCTTAAATCTTGATTTTTTTTTTCCTCATGTCTCTCGAAACTCTGAAGTCTTTTGACCAAGATTAGGTCAATCAACATAATTTCATCAGGAAAAACTAATTCTCAGTAGCACAGCAGATAGCCTCATAATCCCATCTGACTTAAAACAACAAAAAAAAAATCTGTTACTGTATTTTCATTAGAAAGAAATTACTTTCCTCATTACTCAACAATGGAAGCATTTAGGTGTTGGTCCTTACTGGTTTTGATGCCATCCAAGTATTGGATGTTACCAGTAAAGGACTTGAACCCACCACTGTTATTTACTTCATTCCTTCACTGCTATGACTGCTTCACTACTTTTACCTCCACTAATAACTGCTCTGGGATGAATTTCTCCTTGTGCAACTGGGACAGTCACATCACCATCACACTTCTCTTTCAATCTCAATCAGTTTGATCTAAACATTACTATATGGTGGAATTTCTTATGATTGTGAAAAGCCTCATCCTTTAAAAATGGTCTTGAGAAGGAGTTACAGTTAGTGGCACATACAGCATTGCTTTTGCTTTGCTTTTTAACCCAGAAGTAAGTATTCAAGAAAAATCAAATTGACTGAGACAGAACCAAAATGTGGGATTGTAGGCAAAACCCGTTTCTTTTTTTTTTTTTTCCACTGTGGGGAGTGAGTTCTGTAAATTCAATTGCTGCAGATATTTTGAGGGAAACATTTATGGAGCATGGAACATTTTATGTGTATATATATATACACACATATATATATGTATACACACACACAGAGACACATATGTACACACACATATATATATATGTACACACACACACACACACACACACATATATATATATATATATGATTTGTGTTTTAAAGATACTTCTATCCATGTGCTGGGGTTCTTTCCCCCTAACTACTTAGAAAGTGTGTTGGTCTCTGGACTGCATCCTACTCTGTTGCAACTCTGGCAACTAAATAGTAGAGACACGATCCAAACCCACTGGAACTGCACAGCCTCAATGCAAAACCAATGGCAGATCCCAACTCACTGGGTAGTTGGATTCTTCAAACTGAATTAGAAATGAAGACTGAAAAGAAAATGCCATTTTAAACCAGGCCATATGATCCTATATCACACCAGTTTCAGTCTTCCACCCCACGTGCATAAATGTTTGCAGCATTTTACTCAGATTGTTCAAACTGCTTTCAGAATGTGTAATGAGTGAGTTGGTTTCTGGTTTACCAGATAAAAACAGAGCAGAAAGAAACCCTTTCTTTTTTAACTGACCAACATCCAACCAGGGAAAACTGGATTGGTGGCCAAAAAAATACCATTCTAATCAAATTTTGTATAAACAAAGATTTATTTTTCTTTTTATAATTTGCTATATACCACTGGTAACTTTATGCCCACCACCAAAGAAAAAATTAATAACAAATATCAAATATATCTTGAACTGTGTTTTTGTACTGGTTTATGGAATATCTGTGAGCAGTTTGCAGTGCCCTTGGATCTGCTTGCTCTCCTGCTTTGTTTGATGACAATCTTGGGCTTAATGATTTTAGAGGTCTTTCCCAACCTTAATGGTGATGCTGTGAATCTATATGGATGTGTTATTTCATTAGATCCTAAGTTTGTTCAGAAATGTTGGATTCAGAGCTTTAGTACTCAGTTTTGACAGACCACATAGTGTTTTCCACTGGAAGAGTACAGCAAGAATATCTGAACCTGAAAATTTAAGGGCTGGTTTCTGTAATTCCTTGCAAACTGCTTTCCCAGTAAACTGCAGTTCTTGAGGTCCCTCACTAAGCGAAGCGCTCAAGGATTTATTTAGATGCTGCAATGTGCTGATGAAGAAGGAGATGGACTTAAGAACATGCCTGAAGTTAATCACAGAATCATTGAATCATAGAATGGTAAGGTTGGAAGGGACCTCAAAGATCATCCAGTTCCAACCCCCTGCCATAGGCAGGGACACCTCCCACTAGTATAGGTCACTAGTATAGTTCAAGGCCTCATCCAATCTGGCCTTGAACACCTCCAGGGAGGGAGCAGACACAACCTCCCTGGGCAACCTCCCACCACCCTCACTGCAAAGAACTTCCTTCTAACATCTAGTCTAAATCTTCCCTCTGCCAGTTTAAACCCATTGCCCCATGTCCTGGCATTGCAAGACCTTGTAAATAATTACTTCTTAGCCTTCCTCTAGGCCCCCTTCAGACACTGGAAGGCTACCATAAGGTGTCCTCGTAGCCTTCTCTTCTCCACGCTGAAGAGCCCCATCTTTGGTAGCCTGTCCTCATAGCAGAGCTGCTGCAGCCCTCTGATCATCCTCGTGGCCTCCTCTGGACCCACTCCAACACTTCCATTTCCTTCCTGTGCTGGGGGCTCCAGAACTGCACACAGTACTCCAGGTGGGGTCT
>VWZE01014373.1:214627-231367 GCA_013396675.1 Eubucco bourcierii | reverse complement strand
TCAGAGGGCTGCAGCAGCTCTGCTATGAGGACAGGCTGAGAGAGTTGGGGCTCTGCAGCCTGGAGAAGAGAAGGTTTCCAGGAGACCTGATAGTAGCCTTGCAGTATCTCAAGGGGGCCTACAGGAAGGTTGGGGAGGGACTATTGACAAGGTCTTGCAATGACAGGACAAGGGGCAATGGGTTTAAACTGGCAGAGGGGAGATTTAGACTGGATGTTAGGAGGAAGTTGTTTGCAGTGAGGGTGGTGAGGCACTGGCACAGGTTGCCCAGGGAGGTTGTGGCTGCTTCTTCCCTAGAGGTGTTCAAGGCCAGATTGGATGAGGCCTTGAGTGAGCTGAACTAGTTGGGCAAGAAGTTGTTCCTAATGTCCAACCTAAACCTCCCCTGGCACAACCTGAGCCCATTTCTTCTTGTCCTATGGCTTGTTCCTTGGGAGAAGAGATCAACACCCACTTCACCACTAACACCTTTCACAGAGTTGTAGAACAAGAAGTTCTCCCCTCAGCCATCTTTTCTCCAGACTAAACAGCACCAGTTTCCTCAGCTGCTCTTCAGGAGACTTGTGCTCCAGGCCCCTCAACAGCTTTGTAGCCATTCTCTTACGTCGTATTTAAGGAGATGAGGAAGAAATACTTTAGCATTCATGAGGTTTAGAGTGTTTGCTGGTAAACTTTGGTGCCCTGTTGACACATTTGATGAACCTTCAAAAACTAAGACTGAGAAACCTCTTCCTGGATTGAGGTGCTGCTCACAGCATCCAGTTCTGCCCCCAGTTCCTCCAGCACAGGTCCAGGGGGAACCATGCTGTGACATGGAGCAGCATCTTCAGGGAAATCAGGAGCCTTTGCATCCATGAAGAGCTGAGCTCATAAATCATAGAATCATAGAATGGCTTGAGTTGGAAGACACCCTAAAGATCATCTAGTTCTATCCCCCTGCCTTGGGCAGGGACACCCCCTACTAGATCAACTTGCTAAAAGCCTCATCCAGCTTGGTCTTAAATGCTTCCAGAGATGAGGCACTCACCATTTCTTTGGGAAACCCTTTCCAGAGCCTCACTACCCTTATAGTAAAGAGCTTCCTAAGGTCTAATCTACATCTACTCTGCTCTGATTAAAACAATTGCCTCTTCCTCATTGAAAGCCTCACAGTTGGAGTTTATCATCTCAGTTGGTTCAAAGTGCAGAGCAGGAGGGAGAATGTTTTCCCAGCTTTTAAACCAGGACAATTTGTTTGCCTTTTGGTTTTTGTTTGTTTGTTTGTTTTGGTTTTAGTGGTTTTGTTTTTGTTTGTTTGTTTGTTTGTTTAATTACCAAACAGGTTTAAATTCATCAAATCACTCTTCAGAATCACAGAGCTGCAAAAAATCCTATTTGGGCTCAGTTTCCAATTAAATTCTTTTTTCCCAAGCACCCTAATAAACATGGATTAATTTAAAGCTAGGTGGAGAAAATACAGAGAGAAATTTACATCAGCTGTGTCCTTAGGTGAAATACAATTATTTTATTTTATTTTATTTATACATGCTTGAATCATTATAATAGCAATAAAAGAAGTGGTAATTAAATTGCCCAGAAAAAGTCATTAGAAGGAACAGAAATCTATGCACCCTCACAATTAATGGTAGTAGAGTAAATACACATATATATGTACTTGAAAAAATATTGCTATTGAGTGTAATTATGGGATATGGACAGGAAAGGAGATTGCTCTGAGGTTTAATTGAATTATCTCCTAGGTTTGTGGAATTCCATCAGGCTTGAGGAGCCTCAGACATTCCTTAAAACTCAAATTCCTGCTGTACCACCACCAAGCACAACCCTGGGCAAGGAGAGACGTGGGGATGGAATAAAATACCCCGCTCAAATGCAAAGAGCATCCCGTCCTGCAGAACTTGCTGGATGGGAATGCCCACATCCACAGTGAATTCCCAGAGCTGGATAGATGGGTTAAAACAAGGAGGGACTGAGCATTTTCTGCAACCAACCATAAAAGCAACCTGCCCTAATTTCTCTAATGAACTTTGTGTAAAACTCTGAATTCCAGGGCTTGACATTTATTGTCCACAGCCCTGATCACTGTCTCCAATCAGGGACAGCAAATAAACATTTGAAGGAATCAGTTGTCTGCAGAGCCCTCAGTATTTCCCCCTGAGAATATTTATGAACCCCAGTGTGGTAGCTGCTGCCCAGACAGGCAAAAATCTTCCTCTGAATAATCTGGGAGCCAACATAGCATGACTCAAGCTATTTGAGCCTTAGGGAAATTAAACGCTTCTGACCTCTACATTTTTACATAGGTGTGATGTTGCAGTGGGACCTTGCTGAGGTTCCATTGCTGCCGTACAGGGGGTCTTGCTGGTATCCTGCATGTAAAGACGATGTGAAATCTCATCACAGCATTTCGGTTGTGGTTATGGGGTGGTGGGGCTGGAGTGGCTGCCCCCTGCCATGGGAGAGGAAGATGAGAGTCAAGTTACGGGTCTTGGGAAAGAAGAATCAGTGTCATCTCTGTTTAACTACTCAGCTTCCACCTCTCCATGGAAATGTGCACAGGAAAGATAGGGATAAATATTTCAGGGAGTGAAGCCGTGGTCCTGTCACCTGGGAGCAAAGCAGGGAGACCTCCAGGTCACACCTCACTTAGGTGGTCTTAGCCAGTCTGAATAAATACATGGGAAATGAAAAGGCCAGGGGAGAAAATCGTCCCTCTTCCACTCAGCCATCACAGCACAAAAGGATTATTCTTCAACTTGGGCTTTAAAAGCATTGATGGTCCTTGAGGCCAATTACTGCATTTGAAAAGGAGCAGCAGAAGCTGGCCAGCTGTACAGGATGGTTCGTGAGCATGCTCAACTCAAAGAAAAAAAAAATTAAGAAAAAAGAAAATCAAGCTTCAAGAAAAATAATCTCAAACAAGTGAGATTCTCTTGCCAAATTCATTCAAAGGATTTTTTTTTTTTCCCCCTCCTATCAGCTGCTCTTGTATCCAAGGACAATGTTTTGTCCCCCTTTTTTGGAGCAGCTTTGGACTGACATTTATTTATCATATCTTATTAGAATTTACTGAACTATTTCAGGATAAGAACCATCTTTCAACTCATCTTTCAACTCATCTTTCCTCACTAAAGCAATAAGCACACATTAAGACACAACGCTTTGGGCTTCCTGTTTACATCCATGGATGGCAAATGAATGTGTGCTCATTCCTCCCATGGATTAATCTCGCCTTTTCCCACATAATCCATAAATGAAGCCCAGATGGAAAGAATTAGCTTGAAATCTCTCCCTCCTCTTTCTCCTCCACAACACCCCTTAAAAAAAAAAAAAAAATTGTTTGGAAAAAGAGTTTGGTAGCACTGATTACACTGCAAAATTGTTCTGTGATTCCTGAAGTTCTTAAGGATATTGCTATCTCCCAGCAGCAATATAGGATCATACTGCTGGTATAATATAGCACATGATACATCATGGTCCCTGCACTCCTCCTCTGCTTACAAGATCAGGAATATTAAAAAGAAATCATTGAAAATTCATAAAGCAAGCAGCAGCTTAGAAACTAATAGACACTAATCCCAGCTCAGGGAATTCAGTGAAGAGATAGATTACAGGATTACATTTTTCCAAGTTTTACAAAGGCAGACTTGATGCATGCTGTAAACGTTTGCATTGTTTATATGTTCTTGACAGTGATCTTGCTGGGTATAAGATTGTGTTCTAGAATCCTTGTTTTATCAAGGGAAAAACTGATCATGGGATGCCTGCAAAGTCTTTTGTAGATAGCTGCTCTGAGAGCTGTGGATGGATGCTCCTTACGGTGTCCTTGCCAGGTGATGGATTACAGAAGCAGTGTTACCAGCCCATATTTCAGTCACAAAGCCATTTCAAAGTGTTCCTCAGTGTGTATCTATTTGGTTGTTTACAGGACTGAAAGGACAACTGTATGATCATAGAATCATAGAATCATAGAATGGTAAGGTTGGAAGGGACCTCAAGGACCATCTACTTCCAACCCCCTGCCATAGGCAGGGACACCTCCCACTAGTACAGCTCACTCAAGGCCTCATCCAGCCTGTCCTTGAACACCTCCAGGGAGGGAGCAGCCACTGTGGATGGATGCCTTTCCCAATTTAGAAGTGGAGGAATTGCAACACAAACTTCTACCCTAAGGATATGGTCTGGGAAGAGTGTCACAGTTACTGAACTGCCTAGAATGGAAATGACACAAGTCTTAAAAGTTGCCAGGCATGGGGACTCCACCACTGCCCTGAGCAGCTTGTTCCAATGCCCGATAACCCTCCCGGCAAAGAAATTCTTCCTCATAGCCAACCTAAACATCCCTTGGCTCAACACAAGGCAATTACCTTTCACCCTATCCCTTGTTACTCGGTAGAACAGACTGATGCCCACCTCTCTACAATCTCCTTTTGGAGAGTTATAGAGAGCCAGAAGGTCTCCCATGAACGTTCTTTTCTCTAGGCTAAAACACCCCAGATTGCTCAGCTGCTCCTCACAAGACACATCACTCATGTCCAGCACTCTCTCCTGTCAAATCTCTTCTGCCTATCAGGGCGTATCAGCCTTATTAACAGTATTTGCCACTTCCCAGGCTTCAGAGGCACACCTGGATCTCTTGGTACTCTTTCCCCACCTACTTTACTCAATCGCTTCCAACTCACAGAATCAGAATGCTAGTGGTCATGAATGGTAGTGATCATGCTCTCTGGAGATCATCTAGCCCAAGCACTTTGCTACAGCAGGTAGCCTAGAGCAGCTGCAATAGGATCACAGGGTCCAGGCAGGTTTAGATAGTCTCCAGAGAAGGAGACTCCACAACCTCACTGTGAAGCTTGTTCTAATGCTCCATCATCCTCAAAGTAATGACGTTTGTCCTTAAGATCAAGTGTAACCTCCTGTATTCTAGCTTGTACCCATTTCCCCTTCTCCTACCACTGGCCACCACTGAGAAGACCCAAGCTCAACACCAGAGACGTTTAGATCAACCCTTTAAGCATGAGGATATGCCATAGCATCCATTTATCTGCAACCACAACTATGTCATGACCAATTCACTGTCATCCTGCTGGGAAGCGCTGAACCTCAAAGTGAGTCTGTGCTTACATAAAAGCTTTCCAAGCAGACAATGAATTTACCTGACTGGTGCACACCTTGAGAAAAGATCATCAAAGGGAATTAAGGAACTGGTCCAGCTCCACCTTCATCTCATCCTAGCAAAATTAAAACCACAGATACATTATTTTAATCCTCAATTATTAAATGGCTTAGAGGAGTTTACAGCACTGGGGAACTCTGTAGCGTTTCGGACAGGATGCCAGCAATTTGTTTGAAGGCCTGCATGCTGCCACACGCACTGAACTACTCATGAACTCAGGGTGCTTCAATGTTCCCAACACCCAGGTCATGCAGCAGCAGCAAAAGCAGGTTCACACTGCAGAGGAATCAGAATTCAAAGTGAAAAGAATCACTTTGTAGAGCACACAGGAGCAGGCACGGCTCCAAAAATGTCTGAGCTGACAGAAATCTGCAGATGACAGCGAACTGGGGGCTGATGTTGCTGGGTTGGAGGGCAGAAGGACTCTGCAGCGGGACCTCGACTGCCTGGACAGATGGGCAGAGTCCAAGGGGATGGCATTCAACAAATCCAAGTGCTGAGTGCTGCACTTTGGCCACAACAACCCCATGCAGAGCTACAGGCTGGGGTNGCCCCTCAATTGAAGAAGGACATTGAGGTGCTTGAGCGTGTCCAGAGAAGGGCAACGAGGCTGGGGAGAGGCCTCGAGCACAACCCTATGAAGAGAGGCTGAGGGAGCTGAGGTTGTTTAGCCTGGAGAAGAGGAGGCTCGGGGGGACCTTATTGCTGTCTACAACTACCTGAGGGGTGGTTGTGGCCAGGAGGAGGTTGCTTTCCTCTCTCAGGCAACCAGCACCAGAACAAGAGGACACAATCTCAAGCTGTGCCAGGGGAAGTTTAGGCTGGAGGTGAGGAGAAAGTTCTTCACTGAGAGAGTCATTGACTGCTGGAATGGGCTGCCCAGGGAGGTGGTGGAGTCCCTGGAGGTGTTCAAGGCGGGTTTGGACGTGGCACTTGGTGCCATGGTCTAGTCTTGAGGTCTGTGGTATCGGGTTGGACTTGATGATCTTTGAGGTCTCTTCCAACATTGGTGATACTGTGATACTGTCATAGTGTGAAATACAAACCAAGAAGCCATCTCTTTTGGGGGCTCATCAAACTCACTCCAAGGCAGGGCACTTTCCTGAAAAAGTTAGTGAATTGAAAGGAGAAAGGACTCTTCCTTCAGCAGTTCATGAATAAGAAAGAGAAGCCAAAAGATCAGAGTTAATTGCTGTGAAAATGGCAACAGTTTTAAAAGGTTGGGTTAGGGTTTTTTGGTTGTTTTTTTGGTTTGGTTTGGTTTTTTGGTTGTTTTGGGTTTTTTTTTTTGGGGGGGTTGGTTGATTAGTTGATTTTTGTTGTGGTGTTTTGGGGTTTTGGTTTTTTTTGTAATGGGTGGGTTTGGAGTTCTCTGGCTTTTCTGTTCTATTTCCTGAGTGTTGGAATAATCAGAAATGTTATTGTTCTGTTTGAATGTCAGTGTTTTATTTCAAAACACTTTTTTTTTTTTTTTTAAGAACTCTAGAAGCACCCCCCTCAGTGAGGAAACTGAGAAATCCACCAGGAGGAAAACAAATCTCAACTGAAAACAAAACCCAAAATGAGCACGTGGTAATTACAAGCTATATAGAAGGTACACCCAATTTCATACCCATCGGTGACCTTCACTTTGACCTTTAAAACTGGAGGGGCAGGGGGGGAAGTCCTGATAATCAAAATATATGCAGGAAAATGTGTAATAAAAATGCTCATCTCTATTCCATTAAACATCAAGAGAGGATCCAGTGGGGGGAAAAAAAGTCCTGATGATCAAAAGCTGGGCAAGAAAGTGTGCGTTAAAAATGCTCATCTCTATTCCGCTAAACATCAAGAGAGGATCCAGTGGGGGGAAAAAAGTCCTGATGATCAAAAGATGTGCAAGAAAATGTGCAATAAAAATGCTCATCTCCATACCACTAAACATCAAGAGAGGATCCAGTGGGGGGAAAAAAAGTCCTGATGATCAAAAGATGTGCAAGAAAATGTGCAATAAAAGTGCTTATCTCTGTTCCACTAAACATCAAGGGAAGATCCAGTGGAAGGTTTTTATTTCTCATTCACAAATGCTCTGGGGGGAAAAAAAGAAAAAGTTGTTGTTAATAACAATTACCATAGCAACTGATCATTAATCATCATTAATAGTAATAAATTTCTATATATTAAATCATTGTTAATATTAATAAACCATTCAATGTTAAATTGTTAATATTAATAAACTATCATGCATTGAATCATTGTTAATATTAATACATTATATATACTAAATTAGTTACAGTTGATAAATTATCATGTATTAAGTTATTGCTAATATTAATAAACAGCACATATTAAATTATTCTTAGTGTTAATAAATTATTGTATATTGAATTATTGGTAATATTAATAGTTTAGCACATATTGAATTACTTATACATTGATGTATTAATGGTACTAATATTACTACTTAATAATGGCCAACAGATCATTATATATTAAATTATTGTTAATAAAGATTGCATATTAAATTATTCTTAGTGTTAATAAATTATTGTATATTAAATTACTGGTAATATTAATCATAGAATCATAGAAAGGTAAGGTTGGAAGGGACCTCAAGAATCATCTAGTTCCAACCCTCAGCCACAGGCAGGGACACTTCCCACTAGTACAGCTCACTCAAGGCCTCATCCAATCTGGCCTTGAACCCCTCCAGGGAAGGAGCAGCCACAACATCCCTGGGAAACCTGTTCCAGTGTCTCACCACCCTCACTGGAAAGAACTTCCTCCTAACATCCAGTCTAAATCTCCCCTCTGCCAATTCAAACCCATTGCCCCTTGTCCTGTCATTCCAAGACTCAGTAGTGCCCCACCCCAGCCTTCCTGTAGGCCCCCTTCAGATACTGCAAGGCTACTATCAGGTCCCCTCGAAGCCTTCTCTTCTCCAGGCTGCAGAGCCCCAACTCTCTCAGCCTGTCCTCATAGGAGAGCTGTTGCAGCCCTCTGAGCATCTTCATGGTCTCCTCTGGACCTGCTCCAACAGTTCCATGTCCTTCCTGTGCTGAGGGCTCCAGAACTGCACACAGTACTCCAGGTGGGGTCTGAGGAGAGCAGAGTAAAGGGGCAGAATCCCCTCCCTTGCTCTGCTGCCCACACTGCTCTTGATAGAGCCCAGGACTCAGTTGGCTGTCTGGGCTGTATCAATAATATATTATTACATATTAAGTTATTAATATATTTGTGTATCAATCTTGCTGATATTATTACTCAATAATGACCATCACTATTAATATAATTAATCATCATTATGTTAATGATTTGTTATTATTGTTATTATTTACAGAACTTCACTGTGAGTAGTTAATTGTTGAAGGAAGCAGTTTCCTTCAAGACTGATTAACTACCATAGGCTATTTCAAAGAACCCAGTAGTAAATCAAAGAGGAGTGATGTTGCATTATACAATGAAATCAGAGTGATTTGCAGAACCCTAAATGTTTCTTCATTACCCTTAATCCTGCACCACTAAAGTAACGAGGAACTCTGATAAGGTTTGCAGACAGTGACAAGGGAATGGGAAAATTATGGGTATTTTTATTTGAAGTGTTGTGGTTTGGTTTTTTTCTCCCTGTTTTTGGTTTAGAATGTAATGAAATATTGCACATGCTTTTACAAGGCTGTAATACAACCCCCTTGTAAATGAACCTAAAACTGTAAACCTTGTCAAAAGTTGAGGAGGGGGACAGAGTCATGCTGCTACCATGATTAAAAAAAATTTTAAAATTAGGGTTTTATATCTTAGTGTGCTTTTTTTCCAGGACAAAAATTCAGAATATTTTTTAAAAGAGGAAAAGAAAACCCACATACAAGTTCAGTGGCACAGAAAACATATTGAAAATGTAGGTAACTAAAAAGCAGGGGTTTGTAATGAGTATAAAGAAGAGAAGGGAATATTTAGTTATTTTTTTCCTTTAATCACAGATGTCGTGTACTTTTGGCACAATATATGAGTATAGATCTCTGTAACATTAAGGCATGTACACAATGACAAGCAAAGATGTGGTACAGTTAGTATGCGTAGTGGATATGCTAGGGTGGAAATCATACCTATTTCTATGTGTATGGTTTGTACTCTCAGAGTGAGGATAAATTTGTGTTGTGCTCACCTCGTGCTGCAGATTTAAAGACATCTGTACTGATGTTGGAATCTATATGGCTCTACACACACGTACAGAGACTTGGAACGAAGCTCAGAGCATCAGGCATGACTTGACTATTCTCATGAAGCTGGGCTAGTTTCCTTAGCAGGAGAGGGCATTGCTTATTTTCTGGTTCACTTTAGGTTTTCCAGCTCCTTGGAGATTTTCATGCTAACAGATGATTTTCTCCATCATATCTAAGTAGCGATTGGGCCTGAGCATAGAATCATAGAATCACAGAATGGTAAGGTTGGAAGGGACCTCAAGGATCATCTAGTTCCAACCCCCTGCCATAGGCAGGGACATCTCCCACTAGTACAGCTCACTCGAGGCCTCATCCAGCCTGGCCTTGAACACCTCCAGAGAAGGAGCAGCCACAACCTCCCTGGGCAACCTGTGCCAGTGTCTCACCACCCTCACTGCAAAGAATTTCCTCCTAACATCCAGTCTAAATCTCCCCTCTGCAAATTCAAACCCATTGCCCCTTGTCCTGTCATTGCAAGCCCTTGTCAATAGTCCCCCCCAGCCTTCCTGTAGGCCCCCTTCAGATACTATCAGGTCTCCTGGAAGCCTTCTCTTCTCCAGGCTGCAGAGCAAGTCTGCAAGCAGACTTGGACAAGCCCTTGTGAATGACAAACCCTAGTGACTATTTACCAGAAGCAAAAGCTGCCTGGGCAGGACTTAATCTGGAGAGTTTATAAAGCACCACGCTTCCCAGTGTGGGGAACACTGCTTTAATTCTTCTGAACTGGATTAAAAGAACCATATGCTAATAGAGGGGTTGCTGTTAGTGCAGCTGCTGTACACAACCCCACGCAGCAGTGACAGCAAAGCCATAACTCACTGCTACTAGTGAGCTTTCTGCTATTTATTTATTGAGTTCAGCCAACAAACTTCTAAGTGATTTAGATGTTCCTCAAGATAAAACCAGTATAGTAGTCAGGGTTTTTTACAAATCTAGGATTGCATCAGCAACGGAAAGGCAGCAGGCGGGAGGGCAGAGAGGGGGAAATGACTTGGGCGGAAACGGGCACAGTTTAGTCTTTCTGCACACCAGCATTAGTGAAGACCAAGAGGTTTTGCTGCCCTTCAGCCATGTCTTTCACTTGCTTTTCCAAAGAAACAGAGAATATACGTATGAATGGACAGAGCAGCACACTAGGAGAATGGTGACAGTTCTCTGAGATGCCCAATAAAAAGAAAAGTAGTAAATGGCAAGAATCAAAATGAGGAACACTCTGGGGAAAGGGAAAAGTAAAACCCAGTCACTAAAGGGAGTAAAAGTGTCACTGTCAGCGGATGACAGGAATTCCTACTATAAGGGGTTTAGCAGTGAAGAACAGATTCCTTTTTCTCTTTATAGCTTAAAGGCAAAAAATATGCTAACTCTGGTGAGCATTTTTTGACTTTGAACTCCCTGACCTTTAAAACTTCCAAAATAAACCCCAGGCACCTCCAGAGACATGGCAACAAGCAGCTGAGTTGGTCCCTTGTGGTTTTGACTGCACACCTGTGGCAATGGTAACTTACTATCCGCAGAACCACGGATGTCGAATTGCCCTTAAAATCGTACCTTTGCTACAGGCTAGGTACAAGCAAGAGGAACAGAGGAAATGACACAGAGAAAACTCCTCACCTCTTCCACATTGGTCTTGGTGGAGCATTTTCGCAGTGAGTGAGAAAGAGGAAATCTGCGTTCACATCGCCTGAGCGTTACTGCTCCCTCGCTACCTGTGCCCTGGCCTCATAGAGTATATAATAGTGCCACCTACTGACACCGCCGCTTAGCAGCTCTGAGCGACCTCTCCAGCTGGCAGGCGTCCTTGCTGTCTGCAGAGGGATTGGACTAGAAGAACCTTAATGGTCCCTTACAACCAAAATGTTCTGTGATTTCCCCGCGGGGATCCTTCAAACCCACCATCTCCCACATTTCTTTGTGCTGGGTAAGGTGCCCCCCACGCCTGCCAGCGCACAGACCTCCTACGAGCTGTCCACATTACTGCTCCTTCATCCTCCCACCCATCTAAATTGCGACAGGCTTTGGCTCCTTGTCCAGAAGTCCCTGAGTGACAAATGAATCTGTGTAACTTTCCATTTAGCAGCCTCCTCGAAGAGGATGTGCAAGTGGTTGATTGCTGCCCGTTATCAGATAGCAGCACTGGGATTTTCCCCTCTCCTGTTGTTTTTATGATGCTGATAAGTTGCTCCAATCTTTATTTTACAAGACAGCACTCACTGCCCGCGCCAGCTAAGCGGGGTCGCTGATTGCCCTGACTTCCCTGCAGGTATAAAGGCTGGTGATTTATGGCAGGGGAAATTCATATTAGCCATAAATATCTTAATAAGTAGCCATCTGGGAGAGAGAGTGGGCGAAGTATCCAACACAGGCTAACTGCACATTAATGGGCAGCATCTACAAGCCCTGTGTAAAAGAATGCTTCTGGCAGTGAGTGTTGCTGTAACAGAAAGGGCTTTTAATCTGTGAGAGCCAGCTAAGTGCCCTTACAGCCAAGGAGGCCAGTGGTATCCTGGGGTGTATGAAGAACAGTGTGGCCAGCAGGCTGAGGGAGGTTCTCCTCCCCCTCTACCCTAGCGGGGCCACATCTGAAGTACTGCATGCAGTTCTGGGCTCCCCAGTTCACAACGGACAGGTAACTACTGGAGAGATTCCAACAGAGGGCCATGATGATGCTTAGGAGACAGGACCATCTCTGTGAGAAGGAAAGCCTGGGAGACCTGGGGCTGTTAAGCCTGGAAAAGGGAAGACTGAGATGGAATTTTATCAATGCTGATCAATAGCTAAAGGGTGGATGTCATAAGGATAGGGCTGGGCTCTTGTCAGTGGTGCCCAGTGGCAGGACAAAGGGCAATAGGTACAAACTGGAACCCAGGAGGTTTCACTTGAAATTAAGGAAAAAATCATTTACTTTCAGGTTGATGGAGCACTGCACCAGGCTGTCCAGAGAAGATGTGAAGTTTCCTTAATGTTCAGACTTTTTAAACCCACCTGGACATGCTCCTATGCAACTTGATCTAGGTGAACATGATTTAGCAGGGGGGTTTGGAGTAGACAATCTCCAGAGGTCCCTTCCAACTCCCATCATTCTTCATTCTGTGGAGATGTGCCACCATGATGCCAACTGCTGCATTCATGTCAGCCCTGCTAGCCTGCACCCCTCAGGAGCTGGTTATGTTGTATAAAAGAGAAAGGCCATCAATCAGACCCCAAATACCCAGCCACTGCCTGGTCTGCCATCAGTGTGCCTGTGGTCACCCATCAGCTCCCACAAGCCCCACAGGGAACTCACATTTCCAAACCACAGGGTGAGAGCTGTAAACTCAGCTGAAAGGTCAGCAATATTTTGGATCTCCTTCCAGGAAGGTTTACAGGTAGTTGGGTGCTAAGCTGACATAGGAGGTGGAAGATGGACACTGGGACACCACGATTTTTTGCATGAGCTTCCTGCACAGTAAGACGGGAGATTTGGAGACCTCTCAGCTCTACATGACCACCCTGTGGGCCCCATGTCCAAAATGAGCTGGTTCTTACCAGTTCATCTATTGCTATTTTGTTCTTAGAAGAGACAGTTCTTTGGATCAATGCCTTCCCCCAGATACCGACCTCCCTGCTCCTTTCTTAACTCAGACTTCAAAGGAACTAAATCCCTGTGGCACTTCACTGCAGGGGGAGATAAATGAGTCTGAGGATAGTTCTGTCTTTTTTTTTTTTTAACATAAATCCCATAGCTTTTGGTTCACAGGGTCTCTTTCAACCCATAGGGAGGTTTCATCTGTATCGCATCCTCCACAGAGGTCTAAGCCAAAGGACCTCCTCTGGGTTTACGTCTGACTAAGGTATTAACGAAAATAAAACCAGTGTGATGTAACCCATGGTCCTGCCTAGCTGTAGGATCATTTACAGTTTCCTTGAGATCAGCAGAAGTCTGGCAGGAAGTGCTGCTCATGTATTAAATGTCTCCTGACTCTCTATTTGGGACCACTGTTATGAGAGAGTCCTGCACAGGAGTGAGTGATGAGGAGCCACAAGACTCGTTCAAAGGTTTGGCCATCTCCTGAGTTAGCTGCACTGTTTGATGGAGTGTAGCTACAACCACTATTAAAAAACTCTACTGGTTTAGCAAAACTCTTCAAAATTCCCCAGACCAAGAGGAAAACAGCTTTCCACTCATCCTCCCTTTCCTCACTTCTGTTGAATCTAAACCCAAAAGCTATGAATTTTTTTTTTTTAACTTCAAAATGAATCTAAAGTTATGAAAACAGTCTGCAAAAAGACTGGTTGAGTTACCTATGCTTCATGAACAGTAGACACTGAAATAACTAAATTGATGTTTGGACTCAATGACCTCAAAGGTCTTTTGCAAGGGAAATAATTCTATGATTCTATGAAATCCTAGAGTGACTAAAAAACTCCCCTACACAGCAAAAAGCAAGAGGCAAAAGAACCAGTGTACCCCTGGAGAGCAGAACATGTCCTTCAATGCACCTCCAGAGACTAAACCTAAGGTTTAGTAAAGCTAACAGTCAAAATGAGATATCATCAAGGGCAAGGCAACTGGTGAAACACTTGTAGAAGGCAACAAATGCTCCACCACACAGTCTTTATTTTCCAGCCCTGCAGCTGGGCCTGCGTATGCTGCACAGAGCTGTCCTGAAGGTCAAGCAGGCTCCTAGAAAGTATGTCCTCAAACATGCCAGAGCAATAAACTTGGGCTGCAGATGCTGCTTTATGGGACAGATGCCAAATAAATCCCTTCTGATAAGTATGGAAGGTGTGGAGATGTAACTCCTCTTCCTCCATGCCTCTTTTTATTGCTACTTGTCACTCAGTTCTCACTCAACACTTTCAGTCTGACCATCAGTATCAACAGACCAGTGTGTTGGCTACTGATAATTGTAATTGTTTAGGTGTTCAGATCCTCTCCTAGTCTCCTCAACATCACCCAGAAGAGTTTAACATGTCAGAACCTGATAGGAAAATGGCCACATTCATCACCACAATGTACAGAACCAGCCTCTTCCACAACCACCTGGAAAAACAAAGCCCAGATAGGATCTGCCCAAAACAAATCAGTGTTTCCTGCAGAAACATTAGTGCCTCATGCTGCACCCTGCAATGCTGGCACACTGGATGGCAGATGTTGCCACACCTCAAGGGTAGTTTTTATGGACTAAAAAGCAGCTTTTTCAACAGTCCTGGAATCAAGATGGAATACAAAATTTCATCAAGCTCTGACTTCTCCAAGTGAGGTGATTTGTCTACACTGAGGGTCAGTTACCTGCATGACCAACCTGCCCTTTCAAACTATATGTTGGAAGTGAACACAGCACTTCCTTGCCCCTATTAGATGATCAGACTAGAAATGGCTGCAGTCCAGTTGCATTTGCCTTTGGGAAGCCAAGCCAGAGTGAGAGTACCAAGAAGAAAATCAAATCACCCAATGTGTGCAGATTACACTTGCTGCTGCACCATGATGCACACGCTTGTGTGCTGGGGGTGGGGAGAGGTGGTGGAAGCATACCATTTCATACCACTCTTCTTGTCTCAGCACTCCTAAACATCAGTGAGTACGTGTGGTTCCACCTAGCTATAAAACCATAGCAGTATCTGCCCGTGGCAGATGCTGTGACGGATGTCACACCCTCCTGTGGTGTGTCGCTGGGAGTGGTGGGTGGAGGACAGGCAGCAGTGGCACATCGGATCCACCTCTTGCCTAAAGCTTGGGTGAAATCTCAATAAGGAATAGGCAGTGAGCATGACATGCATCTTAGTAAGTATATCCACGTTGTTTTGTCTTTGTAAAGCTACCACAGACCCCACATACAGTTGAGAGAAGCTAACTGCCCATAAATTCAGTGTGCTTGAAGAGGAGGTTTCAAACCTCCATTATCTGTCCCCTTCCTGCCTCCCTCCAGGTCAACCTTCCTTACCACCTCTCCAAAGACCATAGCAGACTTCCAAGAGGCAGGCTTAGTTCCAGCATTTGTAAAGCTGGCAGCAACCAAATTCTGAGTTCTTATTGTTGGAGGAAGACAGAGGATCTCACAAGGCAGAGGCACATCTAGGCCACCATGTGTTGGCACAGGGACTTCAGCCTTCTCTTGGTCTGTTTTGATTTCAAACAGTGAGATAACACATACATAATCAAATGTAAAGTCTGAAATAGGGGAGGAGGCAGAGTTTGTCAAGAGAAGAAATAGGTTTCGTAAGACCATTAGAGGAGAAGCAAGGCCCCAGGTATGGTGCTGTGAGCTCCACCTGGGAAATGAGCTGAGTGCCACCACAGCTGCCTTTACTCCATACCAACATTGAATTCTCTCATCTTCATTGTGATTCTGCAGAAGGACAGCTAATGTCTCACCCAGGGACTTGGAAAACCAACCACACCATCTCCCCTAGCCCAGAGACCTGAGAGGTGGAGGATCACCAAGCTGCCATTCTTACACATACTCCCAAATCCATGCCTCAGAACATCTGCAGGCTGCTTTTTGCCCACTGCCTGATGCTACAGCACACCTCAGCTATCTTTGCCAGCTCTACTTCTGTCCTGCAATTGATGCACAACAAAACCATGTGGCAGTACAGGATGCCTGTTGCTGGAAGTGATTTTTTTCCAAAATCCTCACCATGATTTGAGCAATTCGTAGCCTACACCTTGTTTTCTTCTTTGAAATAAGTCCAAGTCAAGGAGCTGCTGTGATAAATGAGCAAGTAGATTCATGGCATGGAGGGGAATCCCTAAGAGGAAGGGAAGGAATACAGTTTGGCAGTAAAACACTGGGCAGTTGGTACATAAATTTCTCACAAGCATGAGGACAACTGGCAGGCAATGTCAAAGGCATTAACACCTACCACTGAGTGTAATTATTTCAGTCTGTTACCCATCTCGGGGGTCAATATGCATTTCAAAACCTCTGTGAGAAACGGGAGCCTGGGAGGTCTGCACAAGCCATTTCAGGAGGCTGTCAAGTTGATTTTAAAAGGAAGAATTTAGAATTGCACAAACAGGGAGCCTCCTTCAAGGAAAGGGTGCAGCATTTTACGGCATCGGCTTTAGCCAACGATCAAATTGTCTTTAGCACTTAAAAAAAAAAATCTTGAAGTTCCAAAGGATACAGAATGATAGCCACAGTAAAACTAAAACCCTGTGTGCTGGTTTGAGGCTAACTGGAATATTTTAATAGAGAAAATTATACTATAGGCTGTGAAAAGGAAACAATGGTGATGTCTACTTCACTCGTAGGCTTGCTGAGATGTTTAAGAATAGGTGTTCAAAACATAGATAAGTCAGTCTCTGGGGCACAGCATCTCGGTCTAGCAGCTTCTGGCTTTTTCTCCTCTCTTCTGAGTAACCTCACTAACCACTTTCCTTCT
>VWZE01014373.1:154846-214552 GCA_013396675.1 Eubucco bourcierii | reverse complement strand
ATTTTACAAAGTGGGGGGCGGGGAACTCCCAAACCATCACACCCTAACAGAGAAATGCCCTGTGAAAACCTCATTTCCAATATGATCTATCCTCTCCTTGCATTGTTTTTTTTAGTGATTTTTGAGATTTTTTTATAAAACTGTTGGTATTTTCTGCTGGATTATGACCAATGCATTCTGCTATTGCAGCAGGTCTGCAGGGAAGAGGGACTAAATGTTCATCAGGTTCAGACAGCAGTGGAAAACACTGTTTTCTCCATGAGAAAAAAAAAAAAAAAAAAAGGAAATGGAGACTATCCTTTACTCTGAAAGCCTGCCCAGGATGCTGCCAGACACACTGCTCTTCCTCTCTGCTCTTACATCCACCTCTTTGTACAGGGGAGGAAAAATCCATCAGCTTAGTGCACTTTGTCCTCTTGCAGTGAGGACTCCCAGAAAGCAACAAGAGAAACCTTTACAATTCTTCACAACTCTTATCTTGTTTTCTTCTCTTCACTTCTGACACGTCCTATGCCCTTCAGCATCCACAGTCCTGGGGATGCCAGTTCAAGGCTGCAGCACTACCAGTTGCAAAACTCTGAAATTTATTAGTCTCCACAGAATTTAATTTCTCAATGCCAAACACAAAGTTGAGAGACCACTTCTCCAAACACCAGTTTCATTACTTTTATTTTTTTCCTACCCGGCCTAGGACAGCAATCTGGCTGCACTTAAAACACTTTGCTTCCCATCTTTTATCCCTTGGAAAGGACTTGGGAGGTTTATTGCATGCTGTGATCTTATCACCAATTACTCCAGCACAGTCCTTGGTGGTAAATGGGGTAGCAGTCTGGGGTGTCCCATGGTGAGTATGATTGTACCGTGGCATCCACACAAGAGCTCCCTTCCCACCATCAGCTATATAAAGTACTGCTGCACTTTATATATATATAAAGATATAAAAATACAAATATATACATATATATATATACACACACACATCATCATCCTTTTCAAGCAATGTTGGCAGTTTATTTCAGCACCAAATGGTCACTGGAATATTTTAATGGGATATTTATGAAGGTTTTAAACTACTTTGTCATAGTAACAGTGATGTTACGCCACATGCTGAAAGCCCTTCCAGAAAACAGCTGTTGGATACTTGTAGTGCCCAGGGCAACTACAACAAAAAGAAATTCGTCTCCTCTTGAAGTTATCTGTGTCTTTAATTGCTGGCACAGCCAGTGGGTTGGGCAGCCTTAACATACTGGTCACCCATGAAATGGGTTTACCGTCTGAGGAGTCAGGCTGAGAAAGGAAATAAAGCAATCTGAAAATTACCTTCTTTCAGAATCAGAATCATAATTAACCCATTGGAAAAGACCTGCGAGATCAACGAGTCCAACCTATCACCTAACACCTTCTAATTAACTAAACCATGGCACTAAGTGCCTCACCCAGCCTCTTTTTAAACTTCTCCAGGGATGGTGACTCCATCACCTCCCTGGGCAACCCATTCCAATGCCAATCACTCTCTCTGTGAAGAACTTCCTCCTAGCATCCAGCCTAAACCTGCCCTGGCACACTTTGTGGCTGCGTCCTCTTATTCTGTCACTGGGTGCCTGGCAGAAGAGACCAACGCCACCTGGCTACAACCTCCTTTCAGGTAGTTGTAGAGAGCAATGAGGTCTCACCAGCCTTGGTGCCCTTCTCTGGACACATTCAAGCACCTCAACATCTTTCTTAAATTGAGGGACCCAGAACTGGACACAGTACTCAAGCATAAACAGTGGCATAAACAGTGCAGTGTCCAGTTCTGGTGAGGGGCCTGGAGCACAGCCCTGTGAGGAGAGACTGATGGAGCTGGGCATGTTCAACCTGGAGAAGAGGAGGCTCAGGGCAGACCTCATTGCTGTCTACAACTACCTGGAAGGAAGTTGTAGCCGGATGGGTGTTGGTCTCTTCTCTCAGGCACCCACTGACAGAACAAGGAGGACACAGCCTCAAACTGCACCAGGGCAGATTTAGGCTGAACATTAGGAAGAAATTCTTCACACAAAGAGTGATTGGCATTGGAAAGGGCTGTCCAGGGAGGTGGTGGAGTCACCACACCTGAAGGTGTTTAAAAGGAGACTGGATGAGATGTTTAGTGTCATGGCTTAGATAATTAGAAAGGCTAGGTGATAAATTTGACTCGATGATCCTTTTCCAATCTGGTTAATTCTGTGATCCTGTGGTTCTGTGATTCTGTGATCCTGTGATTCTGAGTACAGGGGCAGAAGAACCTCCCTGGTCCTGCTGGCCACACTGTTCCTGATATAGGCCAGGATGCCATTGGCCTTCTTGGCCACCTGGGCACACTGCTGGCTCCAGCCAGCTGTTGACCAGTACCCCCAGGTCCCTCTCTGCCTGGCTGCTCTCCAGCCCCTCTGTCCCCATCCTGTAGCACTGCGTGGGGTTGTTGTGGCCAAAGTGCAGAACCTGGCACTTGGCCTTGTTAAAACTCACGGTGCTGGTCTGTGCCCATCTATCCAACCCGACCAGGATGCTCTGCAGAGCCCTCCTACCCTCTAACAGATCGACACATGCTCCCAATTTGGTGTCATCTGCAAACTTACTGATGGCGGACTCAATCCCCTTTCTATATGTTCAGTACCTCTCAGAATCAGTTTATGCAGGAAAAATAATTTTATGTTTTCCAGCATGCAAACTCCCCAGGATTAAACACCACGAGATAAACCCTTGTCTGCTGGAAGCTAACTTCTGTGGGATGAGGTCAATTCATGCCTGCCCAGGAGCTAATCCTCTGTATCCAGACAGAAAGCTCTTTTATATCTTTGAGAAAAATACAACCAACAACAGCAGTTGCTGCTATTTTGTTTATCTGCGTTTCTGTTTTAAATAAGGACAAATAGATTAAATGCTACACGTTTAAGGAGGAGAAGGAGCTTCCTCATCTGAAATCAAAGCTGAGGGCAATAGCCAAAAAGAAATGGTATCATTTAGGGGCAGATGAAAGAACATGTAAGTTTAGCATGATGTCATGGCTGTTTATGCAGTTAAATTGCTCTTTATCATACACCAGACACATAATGACTTTCTAAGGCTCCCACTGGACGGATGGTCCGTCTCTGTAATAAATGTTGACAAGTTTTATATAAAACCATATATCATTCTCAATTCCCAGGGCAGCCATTTGAACCTGTGATTAATAACCTCACAAATCTTATCTGTTTGAAAATAAGAGGAGCTGGGTTTGTTTCCTTCAGATTAGGGTTCAGAGCTTAACAACAGGAAAATGGCCTGCTGAGATCACTCTGGTTTTCATGGCACATAAAAGTCGAAAGCAAGAAAATAGAATTTAAAAATGCGCTAAACATTCGTATCACAAAGCAAATAAGATACTTCATGAGTCGTGATAACATTGATTCATGGGCTCTGTAACCAAATGATTGTTTTATATCAGGCAGAATAACTGTGAATGGAGAGATAGGCACTTGTACATTTAAATTAAACCACTAATTGGCCGATAAGATGTCCCGCAAAAAATAATATCCAGGCTCCAACTTCTTGGTGGTTTGTCACACTGAAAAGAGAAAGCTTTAGGCAAAGACAGAGAGCAAAATGGGGCAAGAACTTGAGATTCCAGATCCACATTTGGCCTGGATGCAGTTGATAGGCATGAATGCAATAAAAGGGAAAAAAAAAACCCAAACCACCACCACCAAGAACAAATTAATTAAAACAAAAAAAACCCTTTACCACAATGCTGAAGTCTTTCCATGGTGTCTGAAAACACACAAAATTTGATTGTGAGAATATTTTGGTTTACAGGCAGCACAAGGAGGTTTGAGCTAGATGATCTCTGAAGTCCCTTCCAACCTTACCATTCTATGATTCTATGAACTTGAAGGTCTCTTCCTACCAAAGGTACTGCAATTCTGTAAACTCGCAGTGGCAAGCAGCCTGCTCAGCAACAATGGAAGAAAAAAACCAAAGGCTTATGATAAGTTAAAAAGTGGTGCTAAAATTACATGAGTATAGGAGATGAGCTGAACAACCAGCTCAAGAAATTTCTTCTAAATTTCACTTTAATATCCACGTAAAGTCTGCTTGGACCACATTTAAAGCATTCCTAGCAAGGTCTGGGAAAAGGAGAGCTAGCTCTGAACCTCAACAGCTTTATCCTCTTCTTCCCAGCTCCCCCATTAACACTTTGCACCTACAAGCAAAACCATGGAGGACGATGATGGAAGTGTTGCCAGGTGATTTTTCATTAAGAAAATAAAAAATAGCAGAAGATAATTAAAAATTAAGCACCCAATCTGTGTTTTTCCCCTGGCAAAAGTCAAAGTGCATTCAGCTGAAATATGTCTCATTAGTTTGGTTTTCAGCTTTCCAGTACATTGAAATTTTCCTGTGAAATCAGGAGCTTGCTGCCAAGATTTTAATTTATTTTTGAAACAGAGCTTTCTGTCCAAAATTGTCAGCAGATTTTCTCTTAAAATAGCTTGGAGTTATTGCAATATTAAAAAGAAAAATTACCTTGCCTTTGACTTCCACACGGTGGGCTGCTCACAGAGGCTGGAGATAAGCACTGAGAACCGGCCACACTCTTTAATTATATCTCCTTCATATAAAACTTTTTTTTTTTTGTCTGCCTTTAATTTTATGGCACTTTCATGCTAAGCCAGGGTAGTGAAGAAAACAGCCATTTCTCCTTCTGCTTTTCGTTAAGGGAAAACATCAAGGGTCACCAATAATTCACCGAAGTGAGGAAAGGAGGGAACTGGAAAATGAGGCGGATCGTGGAAAAAATCGAATAATCTCTGGAGAAAAAGTAATTTATCCTGTGCTGGCAGATGAGTACAGACATGTGGGGCTTGGTGTAGCACTTCTCTTGTAGGAGGCACCTCCCCGGGCCTGGACCTCACCAGGTGAACATGTTTCTCAGGGAAAAAATGTTGGATTTTTTTCATCAGTAAATAAAAAACCCAATCAGTGACTCTTTTTTTGTTACAGGGCTGTGGTTCTCAACCAGGGAATATAGAATGAATCATAGCATCATAGAATGGTTTAGGCTGAAAGGGACCTCAAAGATTATCTAGTTCCAACCCCCTGCCATAGGCCCGGACACCTTCTGCTAGAATAGATTGCTCAATGCCTTATCCAACCTGGCCTTGAACACCTCCAGGCAGGGAGCAGCCACAACCTCCCTGGGCAACCTGTGCCAGTGTCTCACCACCCTCACTGTAAAGAACTTCCTCCTAACATCCAGCCTAAATCTCCCCTCTGCCAGTTTAAACCCATTGCCCTTTGTCTCGTCATTACAAGACCTTGTCAATAGTCCCTCCCCAGCCTTCCTGTAGGTCCCCTTCAGATACTGGAAGGCTACTACCAGGTCTTCTGGAAGCCTTCTCTTCTCCAGGCTGCAGAGCCCCAACTCTCTCAGCCTGTTCTTATAGTAGAGCTGCTGCAGCCCTCTGAGCGTCTTTGTGGCCTCCTCTCGAGTTGCTCCAACAGTTCCATGTCCTTCCTGTGTTGGGGGCTCCAGAATTGTACACAGCACTCCAGGTAGGGTCTCAGGAGAGCAAAGGGGCAGAATCCCCTCCCTTGCCCTGCTGGCCACACTGCTCTTGATGCAGCCCAGGACTCGATTTGCTGTCTGGGTTGCACTCACACTTCCGGTTCATGTTGAGCTTTTCATCAACCCAGACCCCCAGGTCCTTTTCCTCAGGGCTGCTCTCAGCCATACACCACCTAGCCTGGAGTTGTGCTTGGGATTGTGCCTACCCAGGTGTGCAGGACCTGCCAGACTCAAGAATGCCCACTAACCCACAGATTTTTCTCCATTTGATGGAATTGCTTTGCTTTGTGACAGAGAAAAAAACCCTAAGATCAATCAAAAGAAAAAAAAAAGGGGGGGGGAGAGGGGTGAGGAGGAGGGGATAAGGAAAGAAAACCAACAAAATCAATGAATCTTGATAGGTTTTTAGTATAAGGGGAAAAAACATATTGCAAATAATTTATGGTCAACAAAAACTACACAGGAGTAAAACAGGAGTAAAAAAAAAGTGTTACTGGTTTGATTCTTCCACTTGTAGCATTCATATTGCCTATAAATAAAACTATTAAGAAACATGGAAGTCATTCTGGTCAAGAGCAATAAGGTATTGACGAGAATCGAAATAATTTTCTCTGCCACAGCCCATTTCAGAATGCAAAGACCCAACATAAATTGCAAAACAATGCAAGCTGGGAAAATGGGCCAAAAAAAATTCAACTGATTATTTGTTTGATCCTCACTGTGGAATCATAATCAGCCTTTGCATCACCATGGACCACTAAAAATATCACGTTGGGTTAAGGCTTGGGAAATAAACGCAACCTATGTCTGATGTAGACATGGAACATGAAAGAAACAAATGTGTTTGTCCACGAGAGGTCTCTAGAGCCCTGTATAATCACAGGATATCTCTGTGTACTCCCCTTTTTCTTTGAAATGAGATGGCTGTTTGGTCCTTACGTCCTTCTGCCAGCTCATGAGGACCCTTATGTGTGCACTCTCCATCTCCTTCGCCAGAAGGAGGAGGATGGACAGGGTATCTGCAAGGTAGGTGGAAAAACGTCTTCAAACAAGATAATGAAGTAATTTGTAGCTGCAAGGTGTTGCATCCATGCTGTCTTTAGGCAGGAAAAAAAATTACATTAGCCCGTGGCTTATGTGCTAAGGCACAGAGCTTGATTGCCTTATGGATAAATGGGAAATGATGTTCTTCCTAGTGAAAGCATCTTATCTAGCACCAAACAACTGATCAGCCAGCTGTGGCACTGCTGGCACTGCAGGCTTGGGAGGACACAGGGAAAAGTATTGAGTCATAGAATGATAGAGTGCATTGGGTTGAAAGGGATCTTTAAAGGTCATCTAGTCCAACCCACTACAGTAAGCAGGGACATCCCCACCTAGATAACATTGCTCAGAGCCCCATCAAGCCTGTGTGCTGCTTTGAGGCTTATTGGAATATTCTAATGAAAGAAATTTTATCGTTGGTTGTGAAAGGAAAATAAGTCTATATCATTCATTGGTTTGCTAGAAGGCATAAAAAGCCAAAATGTAAACAATTTGCTCTCTTCTGGCTTTGAGTCCCTTCCAGGCAGTTTCTTTGTCCAGTAGGGGATTTGGGTTTCTGTATTAATTCTAATTTGTATGTAATTGTAAATACTTGTAAATATATTGTGCATATACGCTTGTAAATTTAGCTGTGCTGTAAATAGAGCTTTATCTTAATCCCAAACCATCTGAGTTGGTCTGGTAAACTTCAGTAGTGGGGATAAAGATCCTCAACCCACCTCAGCCTGACACTGAATGTCAACTATGCAGTGGCAACTATTTTTTAATAGTTTTAACTGGAGAGCTCTAATATGCTGGAGGATAGTGGCAAAAGATGGTGCCTTAGCAAAGGAGTGGTTGCTTCAGCAATTTCCCTGCTGAAATAATGGCAAATCCCTACAAGCTGGTGACCTTTCTAGAATTCCAGCATTTCAAAGAGTTTGCACAACTTCACTCCTGAACCATTAATATCGATTTGGACCTTACAAACATTTTGTCCTGTTCTTGCATAATAGTTGCAGAAAGTACATTTCGATTTGGCACATTCAGGAATCAAATGAAACTACATTTTGGTTGTATAATTACCAACTGTTTCTGCTTTAGCCACTCACTGACCAGCAAGCAAAATTACCAGATGTTTACACTACACTTTCATAAGTAAATCCCATTCCAAGGGACCTTTGTAGAACAAGCACGTTCTGAAAGTATCTAGATGAGAGTGGACACACTTGGAGCATCCATCCTCACAATTTCACAAGAAATGATAATGTCTTTTTTTGGTTACCTAAACAAGAAGTTGCAAATTGTTGGCCAGTCCCATCATTTACTTCATGAGGGGTATTGCTTCTTCAGTCTCTTCTGAGTACAGGTAAGATTAAATTCAGTCTTCACCAATCATTCCCACAAAATATGTCTCCTTGCTGAAGAGCTGCAGCATTCCCAGCACCTGCTGATTCTCAGTGCTCTTACCACCCTGTAACCAAAGATAGCAGAAGAAGACACACAGTAAAGAGCTCACTTAGAAGATTTTTACTTTTGGAGCTCTTCCTTCTTCTGTGCTGGTCACACTGACTGGGATTGGCAGAGGGTATGAATGAAGAACACGAAGGCAAGGCAGGAGTTGCAACACTTTGTATTGACGTTGGCTTTACCACACACTTTTGAAGATCCCAGCCTTGGCAACTGTTAAGTCTCATCAAAGGACATCACAAGGAGAGCAGAATTCTGCTCTAGGAGTTTTAAAGAGGAAGAATATAAGTCTTCACTTCTTCAACACACATTTCACCAAATCCCTGTTGGCTGTCATAAGTAGGGTATAAATCTCCATAGCTAATACCTTTGCATGTTCATCCCTGGAATTTTTTCCTCTTGCTTCCTTTACCAAAAATGGAAATATTTCCCTGAAAGATAAACACTGTGTGCCTGGAAGTGTACACCCAGCACCTCCACCCAGTCCTGGTTGGATCTCAGCACAGACTTCTTCAGATCACAGCCCCATGGAGCCTCTGTGAAGACAGCAGCCCCCAGAAGATCTAGGCTTTGAACAATGAATGCCTTAAGTGTGGGTTTAAACTTCTTTTTCTTCTTTTTCTTTTTTTCTGATTTGTGGACCATTAAAAATGTTCCAGGGGGGATACAGGATACCCTTTAAAATATGGATATTTCTGTGTAGCATATGTGAACTCTTCTTCCTTGCTCCCCTTTGATGGAGCCCTAGGGAGCTGCTGGAAACGCCGGCCCTGGGAGATCAAACAAGCTCAGACCCTGTGAATCAGACAGGGGAAACAAATTCAAAAGGCAAGGTCCTCCCGGAAACACCCTCCAGAATCACTGGAGAAGACAAATTGGATGTGCAAGTCCCAGCTGACTTATGGGGGAGAGACAGCAAAAACCATCCCAAACCCGTGAAAGGAGAAAGCAAGCAGACGTAGCCAGGGTGACGCTTTCCCCTGGGGCAACATTGCTGATAGATGCAGAGGAGCTTTCTACCAGGAGCGATTGTGTTGTGCCAGTGCAGCTCCAGCTAGCACAGAAAGCAATGCAAATATTTGTGTGCTTTCCTGCTCCTGGTACAAATTTGTTCATGGACTCACTCAAAATTGCCCAAGGTCCTTGCTCCTTCATTAGTATCAACTAATAAAGTGCCATAAACCATATTGTTTTCTGTGAAATAGTGCTAAACAACAGCATTTAAATCAGCTGTCTCATTTGAGTCAGGATGGATTTAAATACAATAAATGTTGAAAAGAACCTCCACATAATGGTTTGATATTGTTCAAGTCCACGTAAACAAGAATGCAGAATCACAGCTCATCAGTGAGGCTGAGAAAACCTGAGAGAAAAAAGGGTGGTTAGAAATGAGTCTTCTTCATCCACTTACAGCAGTTACAGAAGAGCCTCAAATATCAGCAGAGCCTCTCTGTGCTCTGCCACTTCCAAAATGTCCAATGAGCCTTTGAAGGGTTTAGTGGATCCAAGAGGTGAAACCTAACTCCATAACCACTTTCCACAGTAGAAACATTTAGTATTCTGGTTATATCAAAAGTGGCTTGTCCATGGGAAACTCACATGTTTTGGAGATGCTGAGTGTGGCTGCAGATCCTGAGTCTTCTTGTAGGCATCACTTCATACCTCTTTATTTGCTTGCAGAGCTGGACTCCTTTTGCATGCTTGGCCACTATGTCCTCTTCTCTCTGAGACAAGAGCACAGAAATAATGTTTAGGGAACATTTTATCTAGAGTTCATTAAGATAAGGGATAACTGAGCTCACATCACTCCTTTCAGTGATTTTTTCCTTGATCTCCTGGATACCAAATCATCCAAGAACAAGGTACTCCACTAAATACCCAGCTCATGCTAACTGTGCTGCTTGAACTGGTCCACTCATCACCACAAACCCCAATGACTAGCAGCGATTTGAAGGAAAGATCTTGGTCTTATGATCATTGTTTATTCATAATCTACATTAAAACTGAGGATTCTTCACAACCATTGGGCTTTTTTTTCAGTCCAAGCCAACAATTTCCAACTGATAACACACAACATAGCCTCTGCACAAATATTTTGTCATTCTTTGCAGTGACAGTTTTAACTGTTTTACTGGGGGAGATTGGGCAGCTTTTAGGTGATGTGACACACATCGGGGACCTACAACTGGCTCCTACCTCCTTTTGTTCATAGGTTTGGCTGTGGTTTGTTTCTTCTGCAGGTTTTTCCCCCTACACTTCATCTTGCCTGCTCGGTGTCCCATCCCAAAATGCATAAAGGCTGCTGTAGGTCTGGGTAGAGCTCACAAAGCGTATGGGAAGCTGCTATGAATGTAAAGTAAACTCTCGGGTCAATGTTGAAAGAATGCTGCTATAGAACTGGCCAGACAATCTCTTCCCCAGAGTTTTCCCATGGGTAAAAAGAGAGACCATAGCTCTTCCTTCCCATGAAAGGTACTTTGATCTCCCTTGATGAAATACTTTATGCATTTGGGGAGTTTAGAGTAATTGGCTTTGACGGTTCAAGGCTCTTCCCCATCCCCATAACTTCTCTATGTTGGTTTTTGTCCTGAAATCCTCACACAACACTCTTGCTCTCCTAAATGCAGAGCAGGTCAAGAGGAGGGGATTTATGATATTGGGAAAATTTCATTAGAGATCCCTTAAAACATCCTTCATTATGAAAACTGGTTTCTCTGACTGTTTTGTCTTAGTGGGAGTCAGAGCTCATGTTGTCAGGAAGCTGCTTGACATGTACAATTATCAATTGCTCAATAGTGGCTGTAGAAGGACTCAGCCATGTCTGATGGGATTTATTGTTAGATAATTGGACTAAACACTACGGCACCACTCCTGTCCTAGCTGAAGGATGCCAGCTTGGCAAAGCAGTACCAGGAGAGCACGTCAGGAGAGAATGGAGAGTCTGGAGATGCATCTTACACTGTCATTTACACCAAACAAGCCTTGTTTTCTCACCTCTTCATGAATTAGGACATTTATTCACTATTGTTTTGGTGTGGGGATGATTGCAAACAGGGCTGTATCTGAAAAGTCACTTATTTTGTTAATCTAATACAGGAAGGAAAACATTCCTGGCATTATGGTTTTATCAGCTTATAAACATGTGGTAGAAGCCTACATGCCTTAGAATAACAGCAGAAGCAAGACTGGGAAAGGAAACATTAAGATCTGGATGCTTTAGTAAAGACAACCAGCAGTACGGTACATTGTGTAACCTCAGAGCTTTTCCCACTCTTCATCTCTGCAAAGCAGTATTAAATATTCTGAAACTTTGGGGGCCTCTAATTAATTTTTCTGTCTCCTTATCAACCAATTAACCAGCCCTCACTTGAATAATCTTTCAGATTGACAGCAAAAGCAACAAACTGTGGGATTTTATATTCTTCACCCAGTTAAAAAACAACAAACAAAACCAAAAACAAACAAACAAAACCCAAAACAACCCAAACCAAAAGAAAAACCAGATTTCACAGTTATCACAGTATCACCAGGGTTGGAAGAGACCTCAAAGATCACCAAGTCCCACCCATTACCACAGACCTCAAGACTAGACCATGGCACCAAGTGCCACGTCCAAACCCGCCTTGAACACCTCCTGGGACGCTGACTCCCCCACCTCCCTGGGCAGCCCATTCCAGCAGCCAATGACTCTCTCAGTGAAGAACTTTCTCCTCACCTAGAGCCTAAGCTTCCCCTGGCACAGCTTGAGACTGTGTCCTCTTGTTCTGGTGCTGGTTGCCTGAGAGAAGAAGGTAACCTCCCCTGGCTACAACCACCCTTCAGGTAGTTGTAGACAGCAATAAGGTCCCCCTGAAACCAAGTGTGCATAATTTGGGGCTGTCATGGTAGGCCTAAGCAGGCCAATATAGGTTTATACATGCCCTGGCTTGCCCAGACATGTTTTTTCTGCTCTCCCTCCTTCTGTTATGGGGAGAAGCAACTGCAGTAAAGAGGACAAAGAACCTGGAGCCACTGAGTCTAAGGACCCTGGCCCTTTGCATCCTGTGGTAAACAAGGTACACAGGCTCAGCTTGTGCATGCCTTGTGCAAGGCCTGTGCTCTGTCCTAAAAAGGGTAAAGCAAGCCTATGGCTCCACCTAATATGGTCAACTTTGGCTAACTGCCATCCTGATAGGCTAATCTATGTCCAAAGGCCCATTAGTCTGGGGCTGTATTGATAAAAGGGATGACAGGTAGCACCATGTGTTCTCTGCCCTTGTATCTGCTCTCCGCTATTGTATCCGTGCTTGCTACTGCCTTATTGTATCCTGAACTGCCTGGAAACTACCTTCCAAGAGACTACCAGGAACAGGTTCTAAATGCCTGCACACAATCAGCCTGCCTAGCCAGCATGACATTGTGCCAAGGCTGCACATGGCAAGACATCCTGCCCGCACCTGAAAGTCTCCTGCCAAGACGGAAGTCAGAGGAGATCAGGACCAGGTCAGAGATTGTCTGCCTCCTTTCCCCAGCAGCCCAGGAAGAACCAGAAGTCTCAGCAGATGACAAGAATTCCCTGAAAGCGTTTGGGTACTGTCTGAAGCTGTAGCTGAGCCCCATGAGTCGGGAGATCATTTTGTGAGTGAACATTTAAAGCCTCTTGCAATTCACCCTTGTCTTCTGCCCTAAGAAGCTAGGAGCTCCTTGAGTCCATCTAGTGGCCAAGCCGTGTAGTAACCACAAGCGGTACACTAACTGCGNCCTGAAAGCGTTTGGGTACTGTCTGAAGCTGTAGCTGAGCCCCATGAGTCGGGAGATCATTTCTAGATCCTGTTATAACCTTGAATTGGTTGTGGAAATTAACGAGGCAGGAATAATAAAATATGTAGTTATTTTATTTCCAGAAAGCCCTGCATACAAGCTCTATACAAATTAGTTAGATTGGATTCAAAATTTGTTCAGGAAGAGCTTCACAGGGATTCTTATAGGGAATTTAGAAAATCTGAAAATTGGAAAAGGTTTGCTACAAGGACAACTTTGCTGCACTTACAAATAAAAGGCAGCCTGCAGACTTAGGGAATGTCTGTGCTACTCCTGGAGGTGGAGGAGGAATTTGGAGATGGACCCTTGGCTTCTATTGCAGCAGTGTCTTGAACTGCGAATTGTAATCCAGTGGTGGATCAATGCAGCACAGGATCCAATGCGAGTAAACCCATCAGAGTCCAAACTGACTGCAGACACAGCTTCCACGGACACAGATCGTGGGGCAGCATAGGGCCAAGCCAGGCTGCTTGGCAGGGTCCCCATGAAAAGCGGTGGTTTATGGCAGAGGTAGGTCCCTGCAGCAGGAAGTCAGGATGCAGCGGTCCGAAAGCAGGGACTGTATGCTTTCTCCTCACCCTTCTTCCAGATGCCTCTCAAGGTCCAGTTCCAGGTATGGCTCAAGGTCCCCCTCAAGGTCCGTCTCAAGGTCCGAGTCAAAGTCCCAGTAGACAATGTGTCCAGTTGCCATATATATATGCTGGGATTATTTGCTCTCCCCCTTTCAAGCCCACGGGGGTGGGGTAAGGAACTTTGTGCCTACTTCTTTCCACATTCCAAACACCTGGAGCCAGAGGTGGGGGAGAGCAAACCAGTTTCACACCCCATTCAAACCTCTGCTGTGGCAGGGACTTGGGTGTGCCCTGCCACAAACCTGTATAAAGTTTCCATGACCGATGCAAAGAACTGATTATTATTAAATTAGTAATCGGGGTGGTGAGAGTTCTGCATATTGAATATTAATAAGCAATATTAATTTTTGAAAATATCATCTTGGATTAATAAATTCATTATACTTCCACTACAGGGGTATTTCACACAAGGAAAATATTCTGGTTTTTTGCTTAAAAGGGATGACAGGGCTAAAACCAAACCATCATCATCTCCTTGCCTGAATAGTTGCTACTTTCTTTGCCTTAAAAGTAAATTATAAATAGTATTTCTGACTTGTGTAGAAGTGTAAGCCAGCTCTCAGGTGTCCTCATACCCGCTTTTCCCCTGTTTAATAGTACATAGACAATATTGGGTCACATCACCAAAGAGGTGTGTTTGCCACCATGCCTTCAACCATGACATTGCTCCTGCCTCAGCTGATTTGCCCTAGCCTGGCACCTTGGGTTTCTGGGCAGGGAACTGAATTTTTCCCTTACTGAGGCTGAGATGAATAGTCCCAGTTGGATGTGTTGTATCCTGTCCTTCTACCCAAGGGACCTGGACAAACTTGCCTTAACCAACTTAGATCTTTTGGTAGAACTTTTTCTGAGTCTTAGATATCAGCATATTTAGTCACCCACAATAACACATTTTCTGCTTGGATGCAATATGCATAGCACAGGTCTGTCCCTTCAAGTTAGAAACAGGATGAGACCAAAAGCCTTTCATCCTTTCCCCATCTTTTTCATCTTCTCATCTAAAAGCCTTCCTGCCTCTTGACAGATGGAAATTTGCTGGGTTTGATGAAGAAACTCAAACAACAGAATCATATGAGAGTTGAAATGAGGCAGCATCTCTGTTGAGGTTTGTTTGCTTCTGAAAGTCTCCATTTTTGATGGTTGAAGGCACCACCTTATGGCTACTGCAATTATTCAGTGATGTTTTTTTCTTACGTCTTTTTCACCAAGAGTGGAATTTCTGAGCCCCTTCCAACCCTATTTTGGAAAGTCAGACTTTAAAGGGATCTGAGAAATTACTTATCCCTGCAGTTGAAAACATCTAATTAGCATTTTATAAACCCAGCTCTCTACATGTTGCAGAAAGTTTCTCCATAATCATAAGATCACAAAAGCTGGAAACTTGCAACATATTTTAGATAAAGAAAAGACAATTAAAAACAACAACAACAATAACAACAAAAACCCCAAAAAACCAAACCACCAAGATGCATGAAGATACCTGGATAGGTGGCAAAACTAATGTCAGCCCTCAAGCAGAAGGGACAAATGAGGCTATAGAGTTAGTTGAGGTGGTGAGGCTCAGATGTGCAAGACATGCCTCAAAGTCACTTGGTCACATGCAAAAAGAAATGTCCACCTGGCTGAGTCCCTCCAGACAAATAACAGCAGAAAAGACACTCTGTAGAGGTAAAACTTCACTGCTCCATTCCCCAGCTCCCCAAGGCTGGTAGAGTCATGGGTTGCACCCAGACCATCACTCCTGTCTACATCTTCTTGTTCAATTGTATCTGATGGCCCTCTTCCAAATCACATCTTTAACACCTATATCAACCAGAAGTCCCTCACCAGCGCCAAATGTGCCAGGGCATGTGACAAGGACTTCAGTCATGAAGGTTTGTTATGCACAGGGCCATTTCTAGGCTACTTTGACCACAGTCTTTTGCATCAGCACTTAAGACCCAAAAAACACACATGCCCAGCTCCCAAGCACTGTAGGACACTCCAGAAGGGCATGGCACTCCTAATTTCCCCCCTATCTTTCCTGGAAAATATGATAAATATGTGGGTGAAGCTGCTGGGGCATGTCAAATCCACACCTTCTTGGTGTGGATTAAGAAGAAAAAGTCCTTCACCACTCAGCATATTTGGAAAGTCTCCTGTGCACAGACACCTCCAGACATCTCCATCGGTGACATTATTTATAAGTGGACCAAACAGCTTGTTAGGCTAATTGCTCCTGGAGGGATTTAACTCTGTGGAGAAGGCTTGGACAGGGCTCAACTGTTCCAGAGCATTAGCTGCCACTCCTCCCTTTGATTTATCCCCCTCATAAAATTTTATGGGCAGATTAGAATGAACTTCACTTGCACTGTGGTTTTACTAAGGTTATTTTTGTGCTGAATAAAAGCAGAAATCGATGCTGCGACTAATTGCAACCTCAACCAGGAAAAGGACTTTAAAACTGGGGGGGGTGGGGAAATCTAAAAGTCCCCCAAAAGAGATCCTTTTGGAGACCTCAGACACCCGAGTCTATGCATTAGGAGGGAAGCAACGATCAAAAAAGCCACGGTTTAGGGAAGAGTAGTTTTGGATGGATAAAGACTGATGTGCCTTTTTTTGTGGTAAACAAGAGGGAGCGTGAGGCAGTCGGAGGTTCCAGTAAATGGGAGAAGGGAGTGGGTGGTTATCAGTCATTTTGTCTGCAATGCCTCTGAGTCATTTGGCTGCTGAGCTTGTTCTTATGGAGGGAAAAAGTCTCCTTTTGAAATAATTGGTTGTTTTGCAGAGATAATTTGGCCACATAGTGCCTCTCTTTTTTTTTTTTTTTNCCCCATTGTGCCTTTTTTTTTTTTTTTTTTTCCCCCTGTATTTTTTTGCTTTTTTTTTGATAAATTACAGAACTCCCTCGGCTACACTTTGCTTGACCAACTGTAAAGCTAAAACATAAATCCAAACAGGGAAAAAAAAAGAAATTTTTTCCCCCCTCCTTTCCTTCTGCCAGTGAAATATACTGTCACTGAAAATGGCCTTTATATCCATACTATGAACACATGAAAGATTGCAAAGAGGAAAGAGAATAAATAAGCCCAGTAAAATTCAGACATCAGTAGCCAAGGCCAGATTGATGGGAAATGCTTCATTTGGGGCTGACAGCCTTTAAATGACCTCTTTAGCAGTGCCTGAAACTTAAAAATTCAACATGCATGTTAAGTTCCAGTGGGACGTGGAAGTATTCTGTGCAAGTATTTTGCCGTGTCAGGCGCTGGCCCATTGACAGCAGCAGGAATTACAGGTGTTCAGTTCCTCCCAGGCGTGCAAAACGCTGAGGCTGGAAAGCAGCTCATCCCAACAAGGCTCCAGCTGCCTCTTTTCATGCTGGACAAGAACAGATCATATGCTGCATTTCACTTTTGGCCAGGACTTGCCTCCATTTACTGTCTTTTTCTTCTTCTTTTTTTTCTTTCTTTTTTTTTTTTCTTCTCTCTTTTTTATTTTTTTTCCCCCCTCAGAATGAATGTTTTTTGGCTGCAGGAGCATTTCCCAAGATGGATTTTTCCATCGAGAAAGGAGCCACAAGAGAAGGACCACTTCATATGGCCAAAGCATGGGGGACTTGGGAGATTTATTTTAAATTAAATAAGTTATTCCATGTGTCCTGGACACAAGCTCACTATAAACTAATTTGAAATCCAGGGAGAAAACCCCCAGCCGTCAATTTTTCAGTCCTTCAAGTTGCAATACAGTACCAGTAGTTCATCACCTGGCAAATAAACCTGCCAGTTTGAAACTTTATTAATCATTTTTTCTGTACCCTGCTTGAACTTTTCCAAAATGAACTCCTGGCTGTTCAAATTCACCATCCCCTGGTACCAAAAGAAACAAGAGGACAAAGGGAGAGCAGTGAAGGCTACGTCATCCTCCTCCACTGCACGAGCATGAACATCAGAGACTGTGAGACAGGGGAGTACCTGACATTTGCCCCACAGCACCCCCAGTTGTAGCCCAGTTTTTGTGAGTCAGAAACAGTCAGACCAATATCTACCAAGACAGGATGGATTTTTAATTTTTTTGACCCAGACAGAGAATTTTTTTACAGCCATTTCTCAGGCTACCATTCCAGACTACTAAGGAATAGTTTTTCTTCTTGTCTACATTCTCTGACACTTCCAACGACCTCGTTATATTATGTGCCTGTACTCCCCCTTCTAAATGTTAATGGTTTAGTCTTAAAGAGAAAGAAAAAAAAAAAAAGTAAAAATGAAAAAAAAAAGAAAAAAAAAAGAGGAAAGAGATGACAAAAACTCCACAGGAAAAAGAAACAGCTGTTCCTAAGATCATAGCAAAACAAGCCACATACTCAGTAGGAACAAACCATGAAGTATAACATAGTTATTTTTTTCTAGCCTTCTTAAACTTGCCTAGTGGACTGATTTCTTATGTGTAAAAAGAGGCAGGAGGCTGATCCCTTCTGTCAAACTACCATTGCCTTGGGTAATTTAGGAGCTCCCTGTTTTGGTTCATTGAGATGCACAGAAGATTCACAGGAGCATGTTTCTTTACACCACTCTAACTAGAGAAGTATTTCTAAGAGAACCACAGAGGCACAGAATTAACCAGGTTGCAAAAATCATCGAGTCCAACCTATCACCTAACCCTTCTAATTAACTAAACCATGGCACTAAGTGCCTTATCCAGTCTCCTTTTAAATACCTCTAGGGATGGGGACTCCACCACCTCCCCAGGCAGCCCTTTCCAATGACCAATCACTCTTTGCATGAAGAACTTCTTCCTAATGCCCAGCCTAAACCTGCCCTGGTGCAGTTTGAGCCTGTGTCCTCTTACTCTATCAATGGGTGCCTGGGAGAAGATACCAACCCCTGCCTGGCTACAACCTCCTTTCAGGTAGTCGTAGAGAGCAATGAGGTCTGCCCTGAGCTTCCTCTTCTCCAGGCTCAACAACCCCAGCTCCCTCAGCCTCTCCTTGTAGGGCTTGGAGTCCAGCTACAACCCAAAGCTCTGAACCAGTAACTACCCTAAAAGAAATGTGATCATGTGTCTGCTTTGCATATTCAGCAGATGGTTTGAGTTGTCCTGGTTTGAGCTAGAACAGAACTAATTCTGGTCAGTGATTTGACTTCTCAGCTCAGACTCTGCTCAGTTTTCACATGCTCTTTCATCCTGATCTGTGTGCTCTTGAAATCCAGTTCCAGAATTCAGCTCTTGGAACCAGTTCCCATCTGCTGCTGAGCCCAGTTTGGAATTCCCCCTGTGCCTGCCTCCATCATCAGTGATGATGAGATATCATCACCATCAGGGGTTGGGTTTGATGGTGGTTTATATCTATTTCATTTCATTGTTCTTATTTCCATTCCATCCCAGCCCATCAGTCTCTCTCCCTTATTCCCTTTCTCTTCCCTTTGGGAAGTGAGAGTTGTTCATAGGGAGCATCTGTCCCTCATTTAGTGCCCAGCCCAGCCCTGACCATTAACAGAGGTGCAAGGAGGTGCACAGCACTTGCCCCACTGACCTGTGCTGTTTGTGGAGAACAGCTCACCAGCACAAACACAGAGAAGAGACAATGTTAAAAATTAGGGAGAGGGAATCTCTCTAACCTACTGAAGAGCTGCAGAAGAGGCTACTGATAAAATCAGCCTCCTACATCAGATCAAGGTGTTCCTTGCATCATCCCATCCTTGTTCAGTAATGCAGCCCAAATCTGAACATGCAGTTGCTGCTGCAATAGATATAGACTGAATAATTTTACACTCGTGCATCTATTCTGCATATAACACTGATAGAATAATGAGTATAAGAACTGTCTCAGAAAGGCTTCTCTAACTTCTGTTCTGGTCTCCTCCAATGTCAACCAAAGCAGCAATATCTATACACACAGGTTTCACTAATTTTACTAATTTCACTGATTTCTTAAATGGAGTGGAGGTATTGTTATAATATAACCTTATGATGCTCACAGTAGTTGCACAGCATTGCTGCCTGCTATGGAGAAAGTAGCATCTTTCCTTAATTCTTTTTGCCCAGATATACCAAGTTTTTTTCTCAGTATACTTCATGGTGAAATGCATCATAGAATCATAGAATCATAGAATGGTAAGGTTGGAAGGGACCTCAAGGATCATCTAGTTCCAACCCCCTGCCATAGGCAGGGACACCTCCCACTAGTACATATCACTCAAGGCCTCGCCAACCTGGCCTAGAACACCTCCCTGGGCAACATATGCCAGTGCCTCACCACCCTCACTGTAAAGAACTTCCTCCTGACATCCAGTCTAAATCTCCCCTCTGCCAGTTCAAACCCATTGCCTCTTGTCCTGTCATTGCAAGACCTTGTCAATAGTCTCTCCCCAGCCTTCCTGTAGGCCCCCTTCAGATAGTGGAAGGCTACTATAAGGTCTCCTGGAAACCTTCTCTTCTCCAGGCTGCAGAGCCCCAACTCTCTCAGCCTATCCTCACAGCAGAGCTGCTGCAGCCCTCTGAGCATCTTTGTGGCCTCCTCTGGACCCACTCCAACAGTTGCATGTCCTTCCTGTGCTGGGGACTCTAGAACTGCACACAGTATTCCAGGTGGGGAATACACTCCAAGGTAGGGAATACACTGAAGGTCACCTGGGAGCACCAGCTACCAGTGATTAACATGGATGCTGTGATGAAAATGGCATCTAAGTTCAAGTGAATGATGAGAAATTCAGAACACCTTCTAAATCGGACTACCAGACTCTGGCTTTCCTTCAGACAAGGGAAAAATGTGTTTGCACCACTTATCTCATTGGCCATTAATGCTATTCCTAGAGGACACCTCATTTAGATGTGCTTTCTCCTACTTCTTCCATTTCAACTCATACAGGCACAGACAAAACTATTGAACCAGCCTTGTTTCCTGTAATGGCTTTTCCCCATGTTTTAATGACAAAACCCAATCATAGAGTCCAGAAAGATAGAGCTTTTATTTCAAAAACAAATCTGACAGAGGAACTGCTAAATCAGGTCAGAGTTCCACACAGCCCAGCATCCTGGTTTTCACTGTGGGTAGCAGCTGGCAGTTGGGGAAAAATACCAAAAGACAGAGCATAAGTGATCCCTCCCAGTGTGCTCTCCCTGCAACCAGTAGCCCCGAAGGTTCCTTTAAATTGCCTCCAGACCACCATGGTGAGTAACCACTAAGATCTGCACAATTAAAATTGCATCTCATTTCTCTCTAAAGCCTTTAATACCCCCAACCTCCACAGCATCCTGAGTTCCACACTCAAAACTGAGCATTTTGCAGAGTAACAATTTTTTTTTTGAGAGAGCTGCTGCTTGCTAATGCTGCTGAGACAAGCTTGAGAATGCTCATGAGGCAGAGCTGTTGGTTGTAGGGTGCCAGGAAGAAAGGTCAGGTCCTTTGGCTGTCGAACCAAGCTGCAAGTTTGGAACTAGCTGGGCAGCTTCATCCCTATAAGAAGAGCAATGATGCTGAGTTAGCATAATGTGGTGAGGAGGAGGAACCAGACACTTGCCCTTTAATTTCTAACATAGCTTTGATTTGGAAGCAGATATGAGGCGGGAGACTACAGGAATTTTGTCAGCATTGCCAAATGAAGCCTTTCTGGGGCAGATCTTGAAACGTCAGGATTGTCTGGACTTGCAGAAGATGCTTTGTTTGGGTTTTAGCTGAGGCTTCCTGTGCTGGGTGATTTCCTCCCTGATGCAGGTTTTGACAGCCAGTGAGGGGAGTGGAGCAGGCACCTGGCAGCAGCTACAGGCTACAGCTTTCCAGTTCAATCAGCGGGCATTTGGCACTTTAATAGCCTATTTTATGTACTTTGAATGCAAATGTTTTTTTCAGAAGCTGAGCTCTCAACCTCCTGCAAGGTATCTATGGCATTTCCTCTGACAGCCAGGAATTAATGTTTATTTTTAAAAAGCAAACTGAATGTAAACAACCAAACTTGCCTTTTCTTCATGACAGAAAAGACTCAGTAAGAAAAAGGCTCCAGTAAAAGACTGAACCAATCATGAGGCAGGAGAACCAGGACCTCACTGTGAAGCACACACTTTGTCAAGCCATTCTTGTACTGATTTTCTGAACATTTATCTGTTCTGTGCTCTAGTCTGACAAATGCTTGTGTGAGCATATCTCACCCTGTAAAAGTTTAGTGTGATGGTTGGGGTAAAGGTCTCATTGTTTTCACTATATGACAGACAGCCTAAATAAGAGGCTCCACTATGGACCCTCCACCAACTCAAACCTATGTGAAGACCCATAGAAAATCCTACACCAGATCAAGATGTTCCTTGCATCACTCCATCCTTGTTCAGTAATGCATCCCAAATCTGAACATGAAGTTGCTGGGTTTTTTTCAGAACAAACAGCTAAGGGCCTATGGTTTGTGTGCAGGGATGAAGTATCACAGTATCACCAAGGTTGGAAGAGACCTCAAAGATCATCAAGTCCAACCCATCAACACAGACCTCAAGACCAGACCATGGCACCAAGTGCCACGTCCAAACCCGCCTTGAACACCTCCAGGGACAGTGACTCCACCACCTCCCTGGGCAGCCCATTCCAGTAGCCAATGACTCTCTCAGTGAAATACTTTCTCTTCACCTCCAGCCTAAACTTCCCCTGGCACAGCTTGAGATTGTGTCCTCTTGTTCTGGTGCTGGTTGCCTGAGAGAAGAAAGCAACCTCCCCCTGGCTACAACCACCCTTCAGGTAGTTGTAGACAACAAGAAGGTCTCCCCTAAGCCTCCTCTTCTCCAGGCTAAACAATCCCAGCTCCCTCAGCCTCTCTTCATAGGGCTGTGCTCGAGGCCTCTCCCCAGCCTCGTTGCCCTTCTCCGGACACGCTCAAGCACCTCAATGTCCTTCTTAAACTGAGGGGCCCAGAACTGGACACAGGACTCAAGGTGTGGCCTAACCAGTGCAGAGTACAGGGGGAGAATGACCTCAAGACTAGGACACAATTACTCTTTTTCGAACAATGTATAAAGTGTTTGTCAATTTGATAAACACATTAAGCACTAAATGAACATAATTTCTTTGTATCAGATGACAAAAAACAATCTGTGCATTTATGCTTCAAATACCTATGGAACTGCAGCCACAAAGATCAACACAGGAGGATGGGAATTTTTTACCTCTTCTTGTCTGTTGTTTTTTTTACCTGTAATAAAATTCAACCAAGCCCCAGCCTTGAGTCAACCCATTCAGTTGGAAATCTGCAATGCACTCGTGGAAAACACCTCTTCCAGTCAGACCATTATACACCACGGGGCAAGCCTGCTTGTCCAGCCTTGCAGAAACTTCAAAGTGCTTGCCACCTTTGATAAGAGCAAAAAAAGAGAAGAATGCCTCAAACCTTCAGTAGGATTCTATCTCAAGAAAAAATCTCAAGAACTATTATTTTTGCATATGCTTTCTTCTTATGCTTTTCTGAAGAGCAATAGTTTTCCTGTTTGCTTTGTAAATTAACTCTTTGATCAAGTCATACTTCCATAGCAGCTGAATCTACCTCATAACATACATTTTGACATCCTACACATATAATGTTACTTAAGCCTAACAGTAAATTTCACAGAGTGTACAACCATACATTTAACTTTCAAATTTGCCCCAAGGATCACGTGGAATTTCACTGACTAGCCTTTCCTCCACAATATCAATTCCATACCAAAAGGCTGAAGGCAGATCTAGTTGGGCCACATTTAGCTTACCAGCAGTAAAAGCCACTCCATATTTCTCCCTGATGATACCATCATCAGCCATCTCAGCCAGAGAGGCGTTGGACCACTCAATGCCAGCCTTCCTCCCATCAGGGAAAAAGACATAACCAACAGTGAGGCTGAAAAGGAAAAGCAGATTTAAAGTTCAATCAAAACTCAAATGGGCCAGCACATTAACCTTCTAGAGAAGCTCAGTGCTGACCACGGCCTTCATCCCTGGATAGCAGGAGGAATAAAGGAAAAACTTTATATTGTGGGGTATTGCAAATGCTGAGTGGGGGAAGCCAAGCATTCAGGAAAGATGAGGTTTGCAGGATGGATTGTGGTGGGCAGATGGGATAGTAGGTCACTTGGTCACATTACCATGAACAATGGTCAAGTCTTTAGGCTTCTGAATGCAGGGCACCCTCTGTAAGTCCCACTACAGATGGACACGCCTTCTCAAATAGATGGAAGCACTCCATTTTTATCTGGCAACTGCACCAACCAAGCAGTAATGGAATGGAAAGGAAGAGACTGAAGGTAATAGCTGTCCTTGTGACCAACTACAGATGGAAAATTGGGTGGAGAGCAAGAGGGTGTGGATGGAAATTGGGCTGTACAGGTTCAAAGCAAGAATGTGCACATATGCATCCTGCAGAGCAACTTCTGCCACCTTTATATTTTTAGCATACACTTTCTTGCTTTACTTACTTAGTTGTGGTAGCTGGCATATTAATGACTGTTAAATGTGCTGCAGTCCCATCCTGTAAGAGAGCAAGAAAGAAAAAGCAGCCTAATTTGTGCACTCATTTCTGTGGTTCATACATTGACCTAAGAAGGCATTGGCTCTAACTCAGGATACACAGTGTGCTATGAGTTTAGACTTTCCAATCTTCTCAACAGATCTTCCTTGAAAATCTGGCTGCAAACAGGAGTTCAAAAAACTCAACACAGTAAGGACAAACTAAGGATATTAAGACAACAAAAAATCCACAGCAAGGAGAAAGGAGAGGATGGAAATAACAAATGAGGAGATATCAGCTAGTCATATTCAAAACCAATGGTCAGCCTGTCAAACTATCCCTGTTTTGACCAGATATGTCTTCTAACCTGCATTATGCTGTACCTGAAAGCAGCACAGAAGAATAGTGTTGAACAAGAAGGAACTGGAATCTCATGTTTTTATTCATCTTCCATCCTTGAGTTTGAAACCTTTCATGCTCCACTTGGGCTGCTCTGAGCCAAATATAAGCCTACGCTGTGATGTTCTTGTTTCGAACGATGCAAAATTAATAATCAATTTTGATATCCAGGCAGAGATTGTTAAGAACTATGAAAACTGCTTATTGACATTAAATCTTGGCAGAAAACTTATGAGGTTTGAAAAGCACAGTTTGGATACTTATACACACAGGGAACAGGCAAAACTGGAGCACTTTAAGAGGTAACCAGCAAGGGCAAACATTACACTGGAACAGAAGGTTCTTGCGGTCAATATTCCGCTTGCGGTTCATTACCCTGCTTAGCCACTCGGTGGATGCAGGAAGCTCCTTTCTGCTTATGGCAGAAGGCAACTAGTGATTACAAGAGGTTTTAAGTATTTACTCACAAAGTATTATGGGACAGTAACCAAAGCACATGGAGGGGTTGTTGTCAGTGGTCTCAAAGCTGTTAGAGGCTTTGGAGTTTCCCCAGGCTCTTTTCTCAGGCAGCTGGAGTCTGGCACAGGCTCTGACCTGGTTCCTCTTGATTCCTGACTCAGCAGCAGCCTTGCAGAGGGGCAGGCAGCATGCAATGCAATGTGTAGGCTTGGCACAATGTCACACTGGCTATGCAGGCCAATCACCTGCAGGCATTTAAAGCCTTTTCCTGGTAAACTCAAGGTAGTGGAGTTTCCAGGCAGTTTAGGATGCAATGAGGCAGCGAGGGCAATGATGGCACCAGCAGCAGGCATAAATACAACATCAGAGAGCACGTTGTGTTACCTGCTCATTCCTTTTTATCAATACAGCCTGAAACTAATGGGCCTTTGGACATAGATTAGCCAATCAGGATGGCACTTTGCCAGGTTTGACCATATCAGCTGCAGCCAGGGCTTTTGTCCTCTTTCCCGCGGTTGCTTTCCCCAGCACAGAAGGAAGGGGAGCAGGGGAACAAGTCTGGGCAGGCCACAGTCCTTAGACTCAGTGGCTCCAGCTTCTTTGTCCTCTTTCCAGGGTTGCTTCTCCCTATAGTAGAAGTGGGGGAGAGTAGAAAAACATGTCTGGGCAAGCCAGGACATGTGTAAGTCTATTTTGGCCTGTTTAGGCCTACCACAACAGCTCTACACGTAAAACTGTTATGAGGACTCTAAACTTCAGTTGGCAATAAACTTAAATTCCTTCTTAATAAACAGCCAGATGGCTTTTAATAAGGAGGGGAAGAGCAGCAGTCATTTTAAGTCCCAAATAAGGATGAAGGGAGAGGTTACCACCTGATTACATAGATTACAGGGCAAAAGCAGAGTCTTACTAAAAGGCACACAGGCTTATGTTAAATCACAGCAGTTCCTGGATCTGCATGTATGTGAGATTTTCCAAGGTGTGTTTTTGTGTTAGGGAAAGAGCTTTCATTCTGAACTTGGTCTTAACTCCTGTAATTCTGCCTATAACAGAGAGCTTAAATTTCTTCACGCCTGTGTTGGCAAAGGAAATGCCTTTTCAGGAGCATCTGTTCGGCTTGCATGCCAGCTTCTAAGGCCAGCATTTAGCATTTCCCCAGGCTGTGTGCTCCCAGCAGCCACGGTGCTGACTTTCCTCTAGCACGGCAGCAACAGCAGAGAATTAGAGCTCAGCACAGGCAGAAATATTTGCTGACTGCTGTCATGAAGGCTCAGGATGCCTTCAAACACCTCAGGCTCTCAATTAATGTGATGGCACTGCCTCAGCTCAGCTGAGTGCTGGGTATTTGAAGCAGCTGAGAACCTATCCTGTAAAGCTGTCCATTTTAATTTACGTTAAAAAGTACCCAAAAACTCCAGTTTCAGGTTATCAGAACAACTTTTGGTTCAACCACTGTAGCAAAATCTCCATTTTTACACACATGGTTCTGCTTTTTAGAGCTGCTCCCAACGTCAGCGTGTGCTAATTATGGCATCAGTTAGCACTTCTGATTGCACACTGTGGATGCCTTAGTTCTAGTTATTTAAATATAGCTCACAAGCTCAAAAACATCTCCATTTCCACAGTTAAGTAGCACATTGCTATGTTAATACCTACTTCAAAGTGTGCCAAAATCATGACATAACGGTAAATCTCAGACCAGTCCCGGACACCTGCAAAAAAGAACAAAATCACTCTACTTAAATATCCCCATTGAGGGAAAATGTCCACTAACAGCACTTGATTTGACATTAATTTTAGATATAGAACTATCCACTGACTGGTAGCATGGTAAGAACACGCATGTCCCTAAAACAGTAATGGTATTTCCTCTGAAACATCTTCACTTTGCACCCAGGCATAAAATTGCTTATTTTTCAAGCTAATCTTTAGTTCCTCTGTCCTGCCAGTACCAGCTACAATGAAGGCTGCCAAGTGAATGAATTATTTCTGATGCTGTTACCATAAGAGTGGCTCCGAACACCTTTGAGAGAAAGTTCAGTTTTCTCATGCTTTATCTCAATTTCTCCGACAGCCTGGCCCCACTGCTCGTGTCGGGAATGCTGGTCCCTTTGTCTGCGAGAAAGCAAAGAGTCAACGGGCAAAAGCAACAAGGCAAAATTAAGGCAACCCCAATGACAACCTGATAAGACTTACAACCACTACCACCACCTCCTAAAAAAGTAAGGAAAGGTTTCTGAATATCTGGCTCATGGCTATGTCAGATTAGCAATCATTTTTACATTTTGCAGGCGTAGCTGCATGACATCTATGAGACACCTAAGAATGAAACAGCAACAAATTCCCATCTTGACAGGCTTTAAAAATGCCCCTTGTTTGAGAAACTGCTGGACTACCAAAAAGCTTCTGCTTAGAAGTCAGCAGTTATCATCACCAAAGACTACATAGTATTGGTATACAAATTTTCTGCTTCTATTTAGACAGCATACTATTGATATCCATATTTTCCTACCATGTTCTCAGCTCATATTTTCCTCACATGTTTTCAGCGCTCTGAAGCTTGTGTAGTAATTAAAACATCCACTTTACCTCTTCTTCCATATGATTGTATTCAGCTCTTTGCTTAGATATATCTGCATTATTGAACTATGCCTTATGAGGAGAGGCTGAGTGACCTGGGGCTTTTTAGTCTGGAGAAGACTGAGAGAGAATTTAATAAATGTTTATAAATATCTGAGGGCCGGGAGCTGGGGTGGGAACAGGCTCTGCTCACTTGCTCCTGGGACAGGACAAGGAGTAATGGATATAAGCTGCAGCACAGGAAGTTCCACCTCAACACAAGGGGGAACTTCTTTACACAGAGCACTGAAATGGGCTCCCCAAAGAGGCTGTGGAGTCTCCTTCTCTGGAGACTTCCAAGGCCTGTCTGGATACATTCCTCTGTTACCTGAGCTAGATTGCATGATCCTGCTCTGGCAGGGAGGGTTGGACTCAATGATCCCTTTGGGTCCCTTCCAACCCCTAACATCCTGTGATCCTGTGAACTAGAAACAACCTAAATCAGCTTGTTAGGAATTTAAAAAGACAGAATAAGAAATATTCCTCATGCTCAAGGTTTTACAGGCTAAAACCGTGGGTAGGTCCCTCTACCCATACATCAGGAAGACCTTATGCTGTGTGCAGGATCCTCCTTAGAGATTCCCAGGTGTGGTGTAAACATGAAACCAGGAGATACCCGTTAGGAGCCATGTGCTTCATTAGTTCACTTCCAATTAAACTCACCTTCTAAAATCACCTACAACACCACATGACAGACCCTGGAGAGACCTGTAGAAAAATAGCTATTAACCACAGAAGAAATTAATCTTGTCTCTTACTTTTTGACCCTTTGGAAGAACTCGACTGTCCATGGTTCCTGTGCCATAGCCTGTACAAATGTGCTGGGGTGACTGTCAACATTAAAATTAAAGACGTCTGTGAAGTTGTCCCAACTAGGAAAAGAAAGTAAAAAAATAAAAGGCATTATTAACTTTCAGTTCATACTAAGTCAAGTTGTGCACCTGCTACTCAATTTTTGTACTTTGTAACACTATTGAAAAACTCTCATTTTTGCCAAGGAAATACACAAAAGGAAACTGAAGAGCAGGAACGGCCTGCAGGGGTCAACAGATCCCATAGGAAGGGAAGCTGGCAGAGCAGAGCCAAGTGAGAGCAAGCTGCTTTCTCTCATGTAGTCTGTTCAGAAGGGCAAATCACAGAATCACAGAATGTTAGGAGTTGGAAGAGATCTCCAGAGATCATCTAGCCCAACCGCCCTGCCAAAGCAGGATCACCTAGGGCAGGTTGCACAGGAATGCATCCAGGTGGGTTTTGAAAGTCCCCAGAGAAGGATATTCCACAGTCTCTCTGTACAGCCTGTTCCAGCACTCCAGCATCCTCACAGTAAAGAAGTGCCTCCTTGTATTGAGGTGAAACCTCCTGCATTCTAGCTTGTATCCACTGTTCCTTGTCCTATCTCTGGGCACCACTGAAAACAGAGTGGCACCTTTGTCTTGACACCCACCCCTCAAATATTTATAGACATTGATAAGATTGCCTCTTAGCTTTCACTTCTCAAGACTAAACAGCCCCAGTTTTCTCAGTCTTTCTTCACGGGAGAGAATGCAACACACTTCAGCAATGTGGTGCTACTCTAACAGCAAATTCACATTTTATCAGATACAGAGAGCCCATAAACAGAAAGAGAAAGCAGAGGCAAAGGCTTCATGTGTTGTTCATGACCCTTGGAAAATAATAATCAACTCTCTAACCAAGAACTCACTCTACATTCCCAAAGCAAATGTGAAGCACTTACTGCAAAGAGAATTTAACTGGCACAAGTTCTCCTTCCACTTCACTCCACTGCTGTCGGTAGGGTCCTTTTCTGCAAAGCAAAGCACTAAAATTTTACATCACTCCTAAACAAAAAGCAAAATGTTTCTTCATGTTAGTAAATGGATGCAACAGCAGATGCTGCTGAAGAATTACATTCTTGTGTGCTAAGGTAGAATGGCAATGCTATATATCAATAGCTGTATTTTCACTCCATACAAATCAATAAGTGCTTGTAATCAGATAGCTTTTGGTTCAAGTTGGTTGAATATATTTCCAGATAGAGCTCAAAACCCCTTGTTCTTGTGTATAGATAAATGAAAAGCGCTGCAATACCTGAGCGATCCATCAAAATTTATTTTCCAGCGTGTCTGGGGCTCTAAGTATTCAATAGTGAGCCCTCCTCCACTCCAGAGCTCTTCAGATTCATCACTCACCATCATGTTCGGATGTTGTGGGTGCTAAAAAGACATTGCGGGGAAACGTTGGTTTAATTCAATAGTGAGGATGCAATGTGGCTGAACTCCTGCTCTGATGGTCCTCTGCAAGACATTTGGTTGAATTGGCTTTTCAGTTCTACCTGCTGTCTGGTTATAAGACAGGGAGAATTGCATCTAAACCACCTGGATTTAACATAACACACAATTATTTCAGATAGCCCCAGTGAACTACTTGTGTGAAGGGAGGCCACTGCAAGGCTCCTTACATTAACGACTGCCAAGCTTCTATCCAAGCTGTTGCAGGGCTTTGGGGGCAAATTTCTTTTTAGACTGAATTTCATGAAACTCTAAACTGATTTATAATTCTAGTGCATGCAAGCTCCCAAAACTCTTCAGCTGCTCTTTGAAAAATATGTCCTGTTTCCTAAAGCTGCCAATTTTCTACAAGAGAGCTCATACTGCTATAGGGAATGATCTAAGAAGATGTTGAACATGGTTGGCAGTTCTAAATAACAAAGCCACAAGGTAGTATCATTATATTACATTTACTAGAAAACAAATCTTCTCTATTGTCTGCAAACAGGATGTCTCCTGCTTTTCTGGTCATGGCTATTTAGTGAACAAATTTGTGAACACAAAGAGAGTTGAGCGAAGAGGGATTTATCCCAGATCTTTCCTCCTTCTTTATGATGTAGACAGCTATTAACAAACAAAAAAAAAAAAAAAAAGAAACTCCACAGGCAAAATAAGATTAATATTTTTCCCTTTGTAGCAAAAGAGATGTACATCTAACTCCCTAAAACTTTTTCTTCCTTCTTAAAAAAGCCAATTCCACAATGGGGTTTACAGCGTTCACTCATTTAAAAAGGGGAATAAAACCACCATAATAATACAAGGTAACTCATTAACCATGTGCTGCACACTGTCAGAAAGACTGAATGTTCAAATTCTTCCTGAGAGATTTCACAGGACAGTTTTTTAGGAAGCATCTACATTTTTGTGCACATTATGGGGAAAAGCGAATGGAGGGGACTGGAGCATTTTTCTGATAAGGAAAAGCAGACAGACTTGGCACTGTGTAGGCTGGAGAACAGCAGACTGAGAGGGCTTCTTCTCAATGCTCATCAATAGCTGATGGGCAAAGGGCAAGAGGATGGGGCCACTCTTTTCAGTGGTGTCCAGTGACAGGACATGGGACAATAGGCACAAACTGGAACCCAGGAGGTTCCATCTGAAGAGGAGGAGAAACTTCTGTGCTCTGAGTGAGCCCTGGAGCAAGGTGCTCAGAGAGGTTGTGGAAACTCCTCCTCTGGAGAGATTCCAAACCCACCTGGAACAGAGTCCTGGGCAACCTGCTCTGGATGACCCTGCTTTAGCAGAAGGGTTGGGCAAGATGATCTCCACGGGTCCCTTCCTACTCCCACCCATTCTGTGATTATTTTTTGCCTGAAATTCTAGCAGCAGTTCAAGGCAGGAGTTAAACTGTGCTCTTGAAAGCCATCCTATATCCACCACTTACTTCAAACTCTCCTATTCCATCCAGCCTCAGGAAGAGCCACATCTCACAGATCCCATCAGGACGTTTTGCAAGACGAGCAATCACAAAGGTCTTGTTGGTCTCTGCAAAGCCGGTGAAATAAACCGAATCAAGAGCCTAGGGAAACAGAAAGGGAAATGGACTCTAGCTCCAGGTGGAGGCAGGAAAAGAGGGGCAGAAGGTAACTCTTTGTCTTCCATAGATTTACTCTCAGGAATCAGATTTTACTTTCACTTTTAATATTTAATAGCAGGCAGCTGGCGAACAGCCTGGGAATTCTTCCAGCAGCAGTGAAGCCTCAGTCCATGTACTCAGAAAGTGACTGAGATCCACAACATTTAGTCGATCCATAACTTGGTCAAACAACAATCACAGCATACATTGGCACAAAAGCATTTTTCTTTCTTTTTCTTTCTTTTTTTGTTTCCCCATTTCCTTATCAGGAAGCAGAGAGGATGCAGTTGAGAAGCTGTTTTAGAGAGCAAATGTAATTATTACACAATAGGCTTGGGCGAGGTGAGATATTATCCTGAATTAAGACGATTAATTTCAACAAGAAGTTTCCTTGACCAAAATTGCATTAAATGTGGCCCCAAAAAGGGTGTCTGTGAGGATGAAACAGAGCTACAATCACATTGATTCCATGGCTAGCTCCAAGTTGTATGCATCACAACTAATACTTAGGGAAAATAGAACTAAAATGGAACAGAAAAACAGTAAATCATAGGAAATTCAGCACTTGAGCATCAGTTAGCAGTTGGCCTGGTGTAGGGCCACTTAACACCAAAAATCTCAGAAGCTATTAGGCAGAGAAGTTCACAACTTCAAATTCAGATGTACATTTTCATGTGTTTCTGCAGAACTTGCTCACAGTGAAGTTTTTACAAGCTGGGACATGGAAATCAAGATTCAGGAATGCATTTTCAGGCGTGGATGAAGTTCTGCTCCTGGAAAACTATCCATAGTAAAATGCAAAAAAAAATAATCCCACCAGATTATTATTTTCCTTAAGTGCACAATTACTAAGGCGGGGAGGAGGGGAGGGTATTGAGGGCACAGAGTCTGGAAATACATTTGGAGTGATTCTGCTGAATGCCAACATAAAAATTCATAGACATCACTTCTGGAACTGTTTTCCAGATGTGTTTTTACTTCTCTTTTATAAGGGTGGCTCCACTGTTGCTGCCTGGAGGAGCAGAGAGGAAAGGAGGAAAGCAGACCTCTTGGTTTTGCCTCAAACCACCCTGGATGTCAGTTTGATGTGGAAACTGGTGTCACTCTTGCCCTATCAAACCCAGTCAAGACTGCAAAAATACTTCAAAACGCTCCAAGCAGCAGTTTAATTAGTAGAAAGGAAATGCAAGAGAAAACAGCTTCTTTCTTTAAAGGCTAAGCTGAAGCCTCAATGCATTTGTTAAGTAATATGAGTTAAGAATTCCTGAAAGGCTCCAGGAAATGTTAGCTAGAGGTTGATTTTTCAGATAAATTACTTAGAATCCAAAAATTCAGCTGGCATCTTGGTGAGGCAAGGAAAACAGAGGGAAATCCTGTCTCATCAGCCTCTCTGCTTCCTCCTCTTACCAAAGAACACAGAAAAGCCCACCTGAATCTCTCAGTTATGCATGGTGAGCATTTGACAGCATAGTCCATGAACACAGGCAAGGTACAGGTTGCAGACAGAGGGCTTATTAGTTTTTAAATAGACAAATAGACATGGAAAACTACATATGATTCACTAAGTGTGCTAAAAGGCCTACAGTGAATCTGCCTTTTCCCATCAACATCAGCTGGTCTGAGTTAACCCTTCTCACTGCAAGGGTCAGCCAAGGTGACAATCCCAACTTGCTCTCACTGGGATGTATCTGAGGTAAGGAGAAGAACGTGCGTCCTGATGGTTCACGGACTGGGCAGTGGAGGAGGTCAAGCACAGAGGATACAGGGGATGGGGTACCAGACAGATGAAGGTCACACGGACATGCAGGGTTCTGGTGTGCAGGAGCATACAGACAGGTGCACATCCCCGAGGTATGTGCATTTTGCAGATGGAGGTGGGATATGGGTGCAGGGGGGTAGCGGTCCAAGTGGAATGAGGATTGTGTGAAGAACAAGGGTCCCAGGAGATGAGGGTTCCAGGGGCTGGGTGATAGGGATACCAGGGATGGGGTGTCAGGAGGCGGGAGTTCCACAGATGCCGGCAAGAGGATGCCAGGGATGGGGTCCCAGGGGAACAAGGGGGTGCCAGGGCTGGGGGAGCCAGAAGTGCTAGGGAAGGGAGTGTCACAAAAGCGGGCTCTGGAGAAGGGGACCCCAAGCCTGGGGGCGCTGGGAAAACGGCGGGACACTCACGTGGGGATCGGGGCGGAGTGGCCGCGGCCGCCGTGGCTCCGCGGGAACTGCGCCGGCCGCCCGCTCCCTCCAGGAACCGTAGAAAAGCAGGAAGCAGCCCAGGGCCCAGCGCTTTAGCGGGACCCAGGAGACAGAAGCCAGCACCCGCCGTACCGCCAGCAGCACCAGCGGCAGCGCGGCCACCAGCAGCGCCAGCAGCTCCGGCATGGCGGTGCAGAACGGGTCCCGCTGCGCCGGGAGCGGAGGTGGGCGCTGCCTCCGGCCGCCGCCAAACCCCGCCTTGGGGCCGCGGTAGCCCGGAGCCGGTCGCGGTCATTTCCGTGAACGGCTCGTCTCGGCCGTCGAAGCGCTGAGGTCATTCTGGCGCGTTGGACTTGTGGCTTTTTGGGTTTGGGTTTTGATTGTTTTTTGTTGTGGTGGGTTTGGGGTTTAATTATTATTATTTTACACTTTTCCCCTGGGAAATCTGATCGCCGTGCGTGTCGCCTGTATGGAAGCGCTTCAAGTTCGGGCACTTCCCTGGAGAGGCACGGCCAAGTTTCTGGGCAGCGTGTCGGGTTTAAGGGTGGTAGTGCAGAAGTGGGTTTTGGGGTCTACCCCTTGGAGCTATGCAGGGGTGTGAGGGCAATTGCTCTTCTCCAAGGCTGAAGTTTGTGGGGGTTCACAGAATCACAGAATGATGTTGGTTGGAAAAGAGCTTTAAGATCAAGTCCAGCTATTCTCTATCTCTACAAAGTCTGCTGCTAAACCATGTCCCTTGGCGCTGCATCTTGGTGTCTTCTAAAACTCCTCCAGGGATGGAGATTCAACCACCTCCCTGGGAAGCCTGTTCCAGTGTTTGAGAAACCTTTGAGTGAAGAAGTTCCCTCTAATATCCAACCTAAACCTCCCCTGGTGCATCTTGGTTCATAGAATCAGCCAAGTTGGAAGAGGCCTCCAAGCTCATCCAGTCCAACCTAGCACCCAGCCCTAGCCAATCAACTAGACCATGGCACTAAGTGCCCCATCCAGTCTTGAACACCTCCAGGGAGGGTGACTCCACCACCTCTCTGGGCAGCCCATTCCAATGCCAATCACTCTCTCTGTCAAGAACAATTCAGACATTGTAGATTTGGATCATGTTTTTTTGAGCTGTCGGTGCAGATCCTCTGCTTGCTTCTGTTACCATCTTCAGCTAATGGGCAGGGAAAAAAAGCTTGGAAGTCCACTTCATCCAGGGCACTAAAACCCCCCATCAGTCTCAGGAGGCATCTGTTCAGTGTCTTGTGTAGGTAGCATTTGTAGAAAACATATTTTAGAAGGCTTTTGGCTGGCTGTACAATAGATCTTTTTATTCCTTTTGCAATTAGCAAGCATTTAGTCTCATTTCCCTCCACTGAAATAAACCCAAGTCTCTCAGGAGTGGCTGAAGTGTAGCTGATCTTGCTTTGGAAAGAGATGGGGCTCTCAGAACCTGTGCTTTTCATTTGTATTCTGAGTGTTTGGACTCCCTGTTAGATCCACAGACTTCTCAGTGGACCTACTATTACTTAAATAAGCATTTATTGTGCACTGTTATGCTTCTTGGTCTGGTTTTATAGCCACCTCTGCTGTGGTTTGTGTTTAACAGATCAGTGCTTCTGGTTCTTTCAATTTTCTTCTCTGAATGCAACTTGTTTTTAATAGCCTCCTTAGCTCTGCTGCTCTCTTTTTGCCTTTTAGCTTTAACAACCTCAGCTCTGCTGCTCTCTTCTTGCCTTTTAGCTAGTCCTTTCTGACACTGATGTGCACTTACTTTGCCTCTATGATCATGTTTCTAGCTATCCTTCTAAAGCGTCTAGTATCTTAGGTGTTCCTTTCACCTTCCTAAAAAGCCTCCTTATTTTTAGAAAGTTCCCATTTTTCTGAGACTAGGCACAACTGCTCTGTTTCGTTTCATTGTTGTCCATGGAGGGCATCAAATTAAAAGCAGAAGGGCAGGAGCAAAAAAATAAAAACACACAAAAAAGCAGAAGGCACAGGGATTAAGACAATGAGGTTCAGAAATGTATTTCTGTAAACAGCCATTGCTTCAGTTAATATCGAAGTGGCACATCTTAGAGTAAAGCACCTAGAGTAGGCAGAGAGCCAGAGAGATAATGAGGTTATTTTCTTTCTTCAGATTGTGTCGTGGAGGGACTAAAAGCAGTCTAAAATTAAGAGCTGTGTCACAATGTTATCACCCTGCACCTGCAGTACAGCAGATACAGTTCTGTCCAGTGGAAGGCTGCAATGGATTATGAAAAACAGCTTTTATTTTTTGTTAAAATATATACACAGTATTGGCACGAAGCAATCTATGGTGAGGAAAGTTCAACACAAAAGACAAAGCTTTGGAACTTTACAAACTTGCCATAATTAAACCCTCAGCAGCTCTACGCCTCTTGATATTTAAGTACCTCTGACAAATGAGAAGTTCTCATAAACTCTTCGGCTTTTTTTCACTAGTGCAGTTTACTAGGGTCAGGGCTGAGACAGGCACTACACAAGTGGCATGCACTTTCCATGAACCTTTCTCACTTCCCAAATGGGAAGAGAAAGGCAACAAGGGAGAGAGACAGATGAGTTAGGAAAGAAAAATGTGACAGGTTTAATGAAAAGAACAATGATAAAACAGAATAGATACATGTAGGTACAAACCAGTACCAAAGCAACCCCAAGGTGGCAATATCACAGTCACCACTGATGTTGGGGGAAGGTGCTGGGGAATTCCTAGAATGGACCCATCAGCAGATGGGAACTGCTGCATACTGGAACTAGATTCAGGAACACATGGATTGAGATTGAAGGCAGAACAGAATCCTTGGATGCAGCCATTGAAGAAAGGGCTTGACTGTGGTGATCCCTCAGCTATATACTGAATATGACATAAATGGAATGGAATCCCTTGTTGGTCAGCTTAGGCACACCTGTCCTGTCTTCTACTCCTCACGGATGTACAGCAATGTGGGACACCAGATTCAGCAGTGACCTTGGCCTGCACACCAGCCCTTGGTACTAACTCCAAACATCAGCATCATCACTTCCAGAAACAGATGCTTTCCAAAAACATGCTGTTAATTTCAGAAAGTGCAGTTATTAGAAGAGAATGACCTGAAAAGTCAAATCACTGACCAGAATTAGTTCTGTTCTAACTCAAACCAGGACAGCAACCCACAAGCCACTTTACTGCCCTTTGCCAAACTGTTGGAGTCCTTACACCAATCATCTGAATTTCTGTACTTGCATTTCTGAGGGCAGGATAAACAGGGCATGAATAATTCCTACGTTCCTCTGATATGTGAAGTATTTGAAAACTCTCCTGTAGCCTCACCAAAGCACCATTGAAGGTATTGTGGCTGCCTTTATGGAATCTGTAACAGAGATAAGCTCCGTTCCTTCCTATGAGGACAGGAAGCATGGAAACAATTTGCTTCATGCAGCGTTATGTTTCAACATTTCTTAGGTAATTTGTTTGAGGACTTGAAATTATCTCTGGCAAACAATTTATTTTGGCAGTCTTTCTCGCTACATAAATGGGTTCCAAACCAGAGGAACCTGCAGAAGAAGCAAAGTCCTGACATGTCTGGTAATGATTTTAGCATGGCAGAAAACATCACTGTCCATATTAAAACAAGTCTGAGATCTGCTCCACATGCTTAGCAAAAAAAAAAAGAAAGAAAGAAAGAAAAAAAAAAAAGAAAAGAAAAAAGAGGGGGAAGAAAATACTCAATTGACTTGTTTGCTTGTTAAGTTCAGGAGGAAATGAGGAGCCTGTGACTGATATATGGTGCTAAAAATACAGAGAGCAAAGAATTGAAGGATTTCTGGTTAGCATAAATTTGCTGACCTGCTCTTTTAATCATCTGCAGTATTGACCATCAAACTTCTCATTGCATAGGGAAGGCTTTTAACAGCACTGCCTCTTTTAAATCCAGCTGCCTGGCAGAAGCATATTAGGATTCTATTCCATCAGGGGAAAAAAAAATACTTTGACACTTCTGGAAATCAAGGGCCTGCAAATTCAGATTAAGGATAACTGTTGAGGTACAGACTGATTCTGTAGGTCTTTGCACTGCAGTGAGCACTGACTGCATTTGTTGTGCAAAGCTATCCAGTCTCTCTTGAAGAAATCAAAGCCAAGACGGAAAAAAATGCATTATGTTCTCTCTTCCTCAGAGAGCTGCAAAGGTAACCAGATTTTCAGAACTACATCCAGAAATAATGGTTGGTCTCACATCTGCAGAACAAGACCCAGTCGTACTTCAGGAAAGATCACATCTAAGAGAGAATTTCCTGGCTCAGCCTCTATTTTTACATATCATATACATGATATTTCTTTTTTCTTAAAAAAAAAAAAAAGTCAAACTACCTTGATTATGCAGTTTTTCTCCCTGCGTTGCATCTGGCGATGCTGCTGCTTGCCTATCATGAGTGATTAAAACTCTGCCTGCCCCAGGGCTGCAGAAATCAGAGGTGCTCCATCCAGTGGGCAAACACACTAAGTTACACCGAGGTGACAAGTTACTAAATGTAAGTTCCACCGAAACTGATTGAACAACTTCTCTTGAATTAGAAGCTGTCACAATAAAGCATGTAAAGGAGCAGCTGAAGTATAAAACCTCTGGGCGTGAAAACATGCAGAGTCCTGTCTAGTTGCTACTGCTAAAAAAAGCAATAGACTGCATGACTTCTTGATAACTGTTGTATTTTGGCCATCCTGAAATAAAAGCACAAAGCAGGCAACACATTTGTTATCCCAAGGTTTAAGCTCACTACAGTATACACAGTGTTTCTCCAGAAATTTGTGCCCAAGAAAGAAAAGCCACGGATAATTGACATAGGACTTATATTAAAGGAAAACAGGGAAGGAGAAGGAAGCTTTAGGAAAAGATCAGCTCGTTGGATTTGGTGTCTCTAGATGCACTTGGCACTGAGGCTGCACCTCAAATATTCTGTCCAGTTTTGAGACCTTCTCTACAAAAAAGACATTGAATTGCTGGAGTGGGTCCAGAGAAGTGCAACAAAGATTACCTACAACGCCAACCTTTTTTGAAGTCCTTAATATTTCAGCAGAGTAGGGGGGGGAAGAAGAAAAGAAAAAGGTAGAATCACACATAGTCATGTGGGCAGCTGTATGTTGTTGTACTTCCCAGCACGCACAACCCCGTAAGCACTTGCTGCCCATGTCCCACTAGATGGTGTTCATGCTACAAGTAAAAAACAAGATGCAGAAGCGTGCGCCAAGTGTCCTAATTTCTGCTGGTTGTTCTTTGGCTTTGTAATCTTTACATGTTTTAAATGGACCCTCCGCTCACACACTGCAAGGTTTGTTGCTCTGCATCAAATTTTTAAAGCTGCTGGGTATAATTTTCTGCTAATACACCGTGGAAAATTCTGAATGCAGTTCTATTTCCATATAAAATAATTTGTCTAACTACAGTTGTTGAAGCCCAGCTTGAGCAAATTAATATAGTAAATGGCCACAGAACAGGATCTTGACTTGGATGCGAAATCACCCTCCTGAGACTTCCTGAGCATAATGAACTGTCATCATGAACTGTATGTAGATAAAAGGTAAAACCCCATCATGGAATAACTGAAGTCTACTGGATCTGTGTTCAGCAGAAGTTGGATTGCAATGCTGCTGGCGATGAAGACTTTGAAGGGATGGAAACAGGACCGTGCCTTGGGTGCCAGCTGTCCCTGGGGAAGCTGTAAAATGATTTCTGGCAGGCCAAGGGCTGGGCCCCATGGTTAACAGTGCAGGTGTGGGACAGAGGCTGCCCTGCCAGTACTGTCAGCAGGCCCCACAGCTTCACTTGCAGCTACAAAGGTCAATGGCATCCTGGGGCATGCTGAGTGTGGCCAGCAGGGCAAGGATGTTCTCCTCCCACTCTGCCTTAGTAAAGCCACATCTGGAGTACTCTTGTCCACTCTGTTGACAAGGAGCTATTGCAGGGTCCAGCATAGAGCCACTATGGTGAGGGCTGAAGCATGTACTTTGTGAGGAGAGGTTGCTAAGAGCTGGTTCCGTTTAGCTTTCAGGAGACTGAAGGGGGAATCTCATTAATATTTAACAACATTAAAGATGAGTGTCCAAAGGATGGGGCCAGACCCTTCTCAGTGAGGTCCAGCAACTGGACAACAGGCAATGAGCACCTATGTTCCACGTAAAGGAGAAAAAAATCTTCAGAATTCTTCAGGGTGGCAGAGCACTGGAGAAGGCTGCCCAGGAAGGCTGTAGAATCTCTCCTCTTTGGAGGCATTCAAAACCTGACTGGACACGTTCCCATGCGACCTACTCTGGGTGATCCTCCTCTAGCAGGGAGGCTGGACTAGATGACCTGCAGAGGTCCCTTCCAACCCACACCATTCTGTGATTCTGTGACCGCTGTGATGGAAGCATGACCTCAGAACCCTACGAATCCCATTTGAGCCTCAGATCAGAGTTCTTTGAAAACCGTCCAGCTGTAGAGGCCAGAACGGAAACTCGGAAACTGACACAGGACAGTGGAGAGCTCGCGCCTCGGGCCCTCAAGCTCAAGTTACTCGGTACCCCCGGCGGCCTTCACCCCGCCGGGCACCCCCAGCCAAGGGCGTCCCGCTCGGGGCGCGCATGCGGACACGGAGCCGCGCTCCGCTCCATCCGTGTGCGCCTGCGCAGAACTTCCGGGGGCTGGCCCCGCCCGACGCGGCGTCTGCGCAGTGCGGCGCTGCCCGGCTTCCGCCTCCTACGCCGCTGCCCTTCCCGCTTCCGGGAGTGCTCGGCTCCGCGGAGCGCCGTGCGACGGGCACGGTGGCGGCGGCGGCGGTGACAGTTCAGCGGCGGGGGCTCGGCCCCGGCTCGCCCCACCGCACCGCCAGCACGGCGTCAGCCGCAGCTCTGAGGGCAGCGGGGCCGCCGCCACTGAGGTAAATCCACTTCCATTCCTTCTCCGGGTTACCTTCCGCTCTCCTAGAGGGTTCCTCTCAGAGTGCTCGCTGCCAGTTGCCCGGGCCCGGCCGCCGTCGGTTTTCCCTGTGTCCCCCCCGCGGTTTCAGAGAGGCCTGGCCCCGCGGGTGGGAATGCTGGTGTCCCGGTGAAGTCCTGGCGAAGGACGGACGGGGAAGGTTAGCGGAGGTGTTCTCTTCTAGGGCGAGTTGAGCTGAGGGCTGAGCACCCCGGCAACCTCCGTCCCTGCCGCTGTGGGATATCAGTTCTTGGTGGGATGATCCTAAGTCTTGGCTGTGCTCCTGCCTCTTACCAGGTTATTTTGAAAAATAATAACAGTGATCGTCTGTCAGCAGCCATGGAAACAAGCGCATGGAAGTGCCCCTGTGTCCCAGCACGGGTGTGTTGTAGAGTCCCAGCTGCCGCCGTGGGAAGCTAACAGGGGAGGGAGAGAGAGCAATCATTTGCCACACCACCCTTTTCAATCATGTCCTTTTACTTACTCAGGGGAGTTCTGCTGATTTATGTGGTGCTGCATTTCCTTGTTTCCAGAAGGGAACAACGGCCCTTAGAGAAAGCGGGAATGAAAATAGTGTATACTCTGGAAAATGAAAGAGTAGCGTCGTACAGCACAGCACGGATGTGATGTGAAAAAAAGGATCGGGAAATCGTTGGCTATTTTCTGTGCTGATGTATGGTTGTATGTTGGTATCAGGATGCTGAATTAGAGGCATGTAACCGTTTGCTTTGCCAAAGACATAATTAGGTTAAAGTCACTGTGACAGTTCACATTAGCAGACTTAAATTAGATCTTTTGAAGTGGATGCTCTCCGACTTTGAAATTGTACAGATAAAGTAGAACCGGGACTGGTTCATTAATAGATGAAACTGATGTAAAATTTTAGTGGATTTGGATTAAAGTTAAATAGCTTAAAGTTCTTTGTGGCGAAAAGAAATCTGTAATATTTCTCATCTCTTTAAAACTTTCTTGGTTTTGCTCTGACATGGTATGTTCTGTATCATCTATCTGATGAATTTCTTTTTTTTGTGCATTTCATGAAGACAGAACTTTTAAGGATAGTAAATTGGCAGACTCCTGCAGCAGCTGAAAGACTGAAGGCAAAGAATGTTGAAAAAGTGTGATGCTTTATTTGTGTCTGTTATGATGAACTATTGAAACAAGGGATTGAACGCTCTCTTAATTGATAGTGACAATTGCTGGTGAAAATAGTACACCTTTGATCTGTGAAAGATATGATAGATCTTTGATCTAGCTTACTTTCTGTAACCTGGAAGGATGTGCATATAGGTTTAATCCGGCAGAAGAAATGTTCTTGCCAACCTGAGATCACAGTGCAGCCAGTAAATGAGATACAAATGAGATACATTTACCAATAAACAAATGTTTATTGGTAAATGTAGAAATTACATTTACTGTGATTCATCCAATTGCTGTTGGCAAAGTAGGAAAACTTTCAATTTCCACATTAAAAAAAAAAACAATACTGGTTTAAGCATTTAGCTTTTTGGAGTGTAACTGAATTTGAGTTTGAGGCTCTGTTCCAAAACACGTAACATGCAAAGCCCAGTGATAGATTGTGTACAGGCCCTTCTATCAAGTAAAATTGTTCTTTAATTCAGGAGTGTGTTGTCCTTGCTGTTGTAGCCAAATTAATTCTTTGTGTATTAGAAAGTATTTCGATTTTGGGCAGAAAAGTCTCTTAAAATACATTTTCTTTGACTTTCACATCTGGGGGGAGTAAGTCTCTTATCAGACATCTCAGAATGTACTTTAATGTTTCCATTAAACAACTCCAGTGTTTTTCTGTGGCCTGGTACTTACTGTGTAATAAGAGAATAGCTTCAAATTTGACTGTGTATGTACTTAGTGAAAATTGTCTGTTGAGTATGTTGCCAAGTGTTTGCACGCAAACAGCAGCATATTTTTTACTTGTTTTCACTGTAAAGTGTCACTATATGCCTGCAGTAGAGCAGATATGGGTGAGTACAAAAGGGCTACAAGGCATAAATAGGAAGTTAATCAGAGAAATATGGTACAGCAGGGATTTAGAAAGATGATGAGCTGTGCCGCTGAGGGTAGGGGATACAGTTGGGGATGAGTTGATAACGTTTTGGGGTTGTATCATGGTTTGCCATCACAAGGTGCTTTCTCCAGAGTTGTGTGCGCCATTACATATGTTCCAGATCTTTGAAATTTGGCCTATCTCTTTGGAATTAGAAATAGCAGAACTTGAGTTTGTTAGGGCTAAATTGTTGTTGTTGATGGACTAGTTCTTCTGAATACTTCCTGCTCTGGCTATTCTTTTATGCTATGTGTGCTGAGAAAGGTCAGTTGAAGCCCTGGCAGAGTACTTCCTTCTTGTACTGAAGAGGCTGAGCCAAAGGGTTTTCTGAGCACTTACTGGATGATGTGGTCATTGGAGTAGTTTGTTAGCTAGATCAGTCACTGAGACATTGAACTAAGCCACAGTTTACTTATTAAATGGCTTTGCAGTTTGGATTGCATGTATCTGTCATTAAAAAAGTAGGTTATTCACCTAAAATAGGCATGGTTATATCTAGATATTATCTGAGGGATGTTTATCTGTCAGCAGCGTATGATCCAAGTTGTCCATGGAATTGACTGCAGTGGTAGGTGTGTCCATCAGGTTTACTTAAAATTTTTGTAGTTGCTGAAGTTAATGTTTACACTGTAATCTTTTTGTGAGACTACAGCTCTGTGATTTTGACTGGCCACCAGTGCAGTGCTTTCGAAGTAGAATTTAAATCCATCATATGGAAGAACTGCAGGATTATTACTCTGATGTGTAGTATCTGTTAGTGTCCTTAAAACTATTGACTTACCAGAATGCAATCAGAAGTGTTGAAATAAAACCATTAATCTTTATTGTGTTGTAACCGAAATAGGAGGAATCTTAGGAACTGTGTGGTGTATAGCTTGAAGGGAAAAGCAAACAAAAAAGATGTGGGCTTTCAGAGCTGGTGAATTTTAGCCTGTATATGAATTATTACCTCTCTGTTTTTTTACAATAGTGTTTTTCCTTTCTTTTTCCTCACAAAATAGCAGGGAAAAGGATCATGCTTAACCTTTTTAAGATTTAATTAGTGCCCTTTTTTAATTTAATTGGCAGTACAGGGGCCTCATGATACAATCAGTTGTGTGGCATCATTCATCTTCTTAATACCCTTGGTAACCTTCTTCCAGTAAACTTAGAGAAGGGAGGCTTGCCATTGCAGTGGATTTTCTTTAGCTCTATTGTAAAACTATAAACATCTTAGACACAGTCATTTTATAAGTTAATCATGACTCTGTAGTGTGGTATCTTCACTGTTTGGGGTTTTTTTCTTCCAATAATATATCTGCATTTTGGAACAATGCTTCATTAACAGTGTGCTGCAAGATAATGAGACATTCTCAACCTGAGAATTTCAGATAACACCTAAGAGTGGAACAGCATCGGATTAGGTTTGATATAATCACCTTTGCAAACAGATGACATTTTGCATGAAGCATTGAATAATTTAGTGTTATCTTCCAGTGATAGATAAAAAATTTTAAAGGTCAAATTAAAAAATATTGCTTGGCATGTTAGTGATTGAAGTGTCATTTTACTGGAGGCTTGTGCCTTAAGCACATATACAGCAAAGACTCAATGTAAATTGGGTTAGGACAAGCATTGAAGCAAAGAAATGAATAGTTTAGAGGAAAGCTGTGGGCATCTCAGTGGGGATGCTTAGCTTTTTATGAAGCCTAAGTACTGTTGCTCAAGCACTGATCCTCTTCCCCTTGAAGAAGACCATGATGGGGGGTAATAGTGTAGGCAGCTGGAGGGAAGAACATGCAGGAGGAGCAGGGGAGTGAGACAGCACATGAGAATGACTAAATCTATTATTCTTGCAGAGCTAAACTGTGATGACACTTCCACCTAAACCAATAACTGATGAGGCTACGATAAACACTGCGATTTCCCACAGAATTGGGTTTAGAAATAGGGAGCTGACTGAAGGAATCATGTCACTGTCTTGTCAATTAGTTCTCTGTTAGCAGCTTGAAATGATTACTCTGACTTTAATGTCTTACCTGCAGAGGCTTTGCATGTCGTTTTCTATTCTTTGTCACCTTCCACTCAGAGAGCGGGTGGATGACATTGCAAATTAACTGATAACACTCAACCTATCTTCTTGTGCATTTCTACTTAGCTTCCATGAAATGCCATGCCAATGACAACTTAATGATTGTGGATTTCACAATATTGTGAAAACTTGTTTAACAAAAGTATAAAAGCTATTAGTAAAGCAAAACAGAAAGCAATCAGTGGCTTCATGCAGTTATGTCTGCATAATAAGAACTCACATTACCTTTTAGGCTTGCAATTGAATATATGAATGTGTTTATATAAGATAAGAGGCTTCTCAGTTTCAGGGGAAGTCTGCACTGATCTAATTCCCCAGCAGAACTAAGAAGTGTGTACTGAAGAACACCATCAGTAGTGTTGTATCGGGAATATTTTTTGTAACAAGCTAATTTCAGAAGCTTTCCTTTTACAAGTAAGTGGCTTTGTATTTTTGGTAGCCATTAAATGTCAGAATCCTTACAGTAATCTCAAAATAATTTAAACAAACCTTTCAACAAACAGAGTGAGGCTTCCACATCACAAAGCTGATTTTAAATACTGGTAAATAAGATAGCTGAAGAAATAAGTGCTTTCTTAGCCAACTTTAATCACACATAGAGTCGAAATACCTACTCCAAGTAAGCCATTTAATTCTGTACTGTGTAAAACAAAACCAGAAAATTGGGGATTTAATTGCCAGACATTATAGCTTGCAGCAGAAGGGCTTGATAAGGGAGCAGGAGGACTGGATGAGGGAGCAGAAAGACGATCAATGTTATTGTGAAGGGGTACAACCTCAGTTTTCCAGACACCAAATACAGCATTGCTTTATGTGTAGCATGTGTGTGATTGCTAACTTTTCTAGACAGAAAGTCAGGCCCACACCTCTTCTGTTCTCTTCCCCAAATAGAAATCTAACTCAAGGTTTGGTGCTGTAGTCTTGCTCCAAATGCCATGTAGTGTTTTCCAGAAGCTTCAAAGCATTTTCAAGCTTTGAAGTACCTGGGGTTTTTTTAAGTAAAACAAATTCCTCCTCCTATTCTTTCATTATGAAAAGAAGAAATCTTCTACACTTCTAAATTGGCTGATGCTCACTTTGCACAGTGTGTTGGATTTGAGTATTTTGTCCTTGTGAAAAGGAAGGAATGTGATCCAAGGCAGTGGAACATTTGTATTGTCAAATGAAGCATAGTTAGAACAACTTAAGCTTGTATTTCAATATCTTAAGTTGCATGGTCATTACTTACCTATATGGAGAAATTCTAGCAAGGACAGCTTTCTAGGTGTGTGTTCCCTTTGGCATAGTTGTGGGCCATTTTGTGTTTTCTTTGCAGATTCTGGAATGAGTAGCTGCTGTATTAGAAATTTGCCATTGCTTAGTCTAGTACTTAGAGTTAAAATAGTTTTTTCCTACATGATCTTACAATTATAAAAATAGTGGCAAAGTCTGTTATTAATAACCTGCTACCAAAAACCTTGCTCTAAGATATGAAGACAGTGAAGTAAGATGATATTTTTTTCATACTCTGAGTCATATTTTTTTTCCATATTTTTGCATATTTCTTAGTCATAGAGGAGTGGCAAACAGAAAGAAGAAGCAGGTCTTTGCATATATGAGTTTGTAGTGCTAAACTCTGAATATCAACTCGTCTTAAACAATCATAGAATCATAGAATGGTAAGGTTGGAAAGGACCTCAAGGATCATCTAGTTCCAAACCCCTGCCGTAGGCAGAGACACCTCCCACTAGTACAGCTCACTCAAGGCCTTGTCCAGCCTGGCCTTGAACACCTCCAGGGAGGGAACAACCACAGCCTCCCTGGGCAACCTGTGCCAGTGTCTCACCACCCTCACTGGAAAGAACTTCCTCCTAACATCCAGTCTAAATCTCCCTTCTGCCAGTTTAAACCTATTACCCCTCGTCCTGTACATTACAAGACCTTATAAATAGTCCCACCCCAGTCTTCTTGTTGGTCCCTTTCAGATACTGGAAGGCTACTATCAGGTCTCCTGGAAGCCTTCTCTTCTCCAGGCTGCAGAGTCCCAACTCTTGTAGACTGTCCTCATAGGAGAGCTGCTGCAGCCCTCTGATCATCTTTGTGGCCTCCTCTGGACCTGCTCCAACAGTTCCATGTCCTTCCTGTGCTGGGGGCTCCAGAACTGCACACAGTACTCCAGGTGGGGTCTGATGAGAGCAGAGTAAAGGGACAGAATCCTCTCCCTTGCCCTGCTGCCCACACTGCTCTTGCTCCAGCCCAGGACTCGGTTGCTGTCTGGACTGCACTCACTGCGGGCTCATGTTGAGCTTTTCATCACCCCAGACTCCAAGGTCCTTTTCCTCAGGGCTGCTCTCAACCATTCACCACCCAGCCTGCATTTGTGCTTGGGTTCGTGCCTGCCTAGGTGCAGGACCTTACACTTGGCTTTGTTGAATTTCATGAGGTTGGCCTGGGTCTACCTCTCCAACCTGTCCAGGTCCCTCTAGATGGATCCCTGCCCTCTAGCAAGTCAACAATTAGCAAGTCAAATAAAATTTTCCTTGAAACACTGTTTATAGAGTTTTTTTTAGTTTGTTCTTTGATAGCTTAATCTAAAAGTTTTTTCCTGTTGGACAGAAACCTGTTTGCCGAAGTACATTCAGTGTTTTTCAAAGTACCACTGTCTATGAATATCATTTCTCATTTACACTATTTTCTTGATGAATCAAGAGGGCTTTGCTAATCAGCTCATTGATGTCTTTTCAGGTTACATCAGATATGACTATGTGAATAGCCTGGGATAGCCCAAAGGAAGGACATGATGTCAGAATAGCATACAAAACGTTTGTGAGGTATGTGTTGTGCTTTATTCTGTTGTCCTAAGACATTTCTGTCCTGTCTTTGATGCAGTTAAACAAAACTAAAACAGTAATTTTATGACACTTCATTTGTATGTCAAACGAGTTTCTTGCACAATTGGTCTCAGATTCTTGACATGGACAAATACTGATTTTTTTTTTTTCCAAAATCTTGCTGTCTGTTCTCACTTAAAAGAACTTGTTGATTTGAGCAACTGAAAACTTGCCTTTATTGAAAAATAATTGTGTATTTCTGCTAAAGCCTTGCACCCTAGCTGGAATGATTTCCATGTTTGTATTCTATAAGGAGTTACAGAATAGGGAGATTGATTTTGATTCATTGATTCCTCTCAAAGAGTTCAAAATTTCTGTGCAGAAAGGAGTGGGGTTTCTAAACAGTACTTTGGTGAGGGGAAAAAAAAAGATATCTTCTTTGAAAAAAAAGAAGTTCCAAATTACTTAAAAAGATAAAATTGGGGGAATAAAATACTAGAAGTAAAATAGAAAAAGGTGTTACTTTGCTATGGTGAAGTTGGTTGAATTTATCTTAAATGTGAGTTTACAAAACTGGAATTTGCTAGTGAAAAAATGCTTCAACTAAGTACTGGCATGTGAGTGCACTGCATTTGACTGTTTCTGCAGTGCTGCCACTTACTTACTTCTTTAGAAGTTTGGCTATTTGGAGCGTTTTGTGAGGTGTTTTGTGTGTGTGATAACTTTGCCTGTCAGCTCTTCATATACTTCAAGGCTTAGTTNGGGCTTTTTTTGAGAGAGAAAAATAATTAGACAATAATGTGTCTTAGAAGCTTTATATGCCCAGTTTGGATGAAATAATAGCTCATTTGCCTCATTATCTTCATATTCCAGCTGCTATTTATACAGGCTTCATGAAACTGGAATTTTCTTTGACAATTCTTGGTGACAGGGAGTGGTTGGTGTCCCAAAGTGCTCTTGGAATGAATTGGCATAGGTTGTAGTTTTAACTGTAAACATACAGAAAGATTAGGGTAACTTAGAGGCTGAAAAGAACCTTTATCTAGGTAAAGTTAAGCTTGAATTGATTTTAAGGGAGGTAAAGTTTATTCTTTTCTGATGTATTTTTCTAGTATGTGACTACTTTCATCCACGTCTTAGTAGTTGTGTCCTGGTAAGAGGGGGGACTTTTATGTTGAAGAAACAAACCAAAAAACCCCTACAGAAAAGGCAGTGTGACTGCTAGGAATTGTAATATTGCATTGTTAATGCTTAGATCCAAGTACCAGAGCTGTATTTGAGGTGTGTTCTGCAGCTGTAGAATGTAACCCACACTGAACTGTATCCTACGAGTATCTCAGCTATTTTCAGTGTTCTTCTGGGATCTCTACACTGCAATCTGCACGTGCTTGCTTTCAGTTTTAGTCTCTTGGATTATTCCTACCTTAATTCTGGCATTAAGGTTTAAGGATCAGAAAGATTAACTGGACAGAAAATGTTTATCTGATTCCTGGTAAATAGGACTGAGAGCTTTCTAGAGTTTAGGAATACAAAAACTATCCCAGGATGAGTCTTTCTACCTGGTAATGGCCACTTCAACCATTTTAGACTAACAAAGTGATCCTATATTCAGGGTTCTTGGAATGTAAATTGAAGTTCCATAGTTTGTATATAAGGCTTGTATTAATAAGGGGAAAAAACAGAGACTTCTGTGTGGCTGTCATCAATCAATAGAAATGCTTTCAAGTTTCTCTTGGACATGGCCTCTGATAGCATGAATCGATACGAATTTTAGAACACTGTATACTTTTAAAGTAGCTGGCTGTTCTTGATGCATAATGTTAAAGATTTCGTTTCTCTCCTGTTTGTTGCTAGCACTTCAGTTCTATTCTGTATCTTTGCTTGTTAGAGATGTCTGCAAAAGAATTCTGTTTTCATGAAAACTATTAAAGTTTCAAAGCTTGTTTTTGTTCCGTGTTGGAATGGCAACAAAGCCCTAAAAGAGTTTTGATGAAATGAAATTAATGTGTTCTTTGAAAAGCTGACTTCTGTAAAGCATTGCCATGCTAGTTTAACCACTACCATTTGTTTCCCTTAAGTTTGGTCTGATCTGGGACCATTTTGTAAGTTGTCCAATATATTTTTGCCACAGGTTTGTGGGTTTTTCAACACAATAGCACTTTTGTCAACAAGTGTAACTGCCTTCTAACTTGCTGTGGGTTTTTTTTGCTCTGAACAATATACTAGAACAACTTTCCATTCTGGCTTTAACTTCTGCTCATTATTGGGATGCTGGAGCAGTATGAGAAGTCAAAAGTCTGGTGCGCTGACTTGCTGTTTTCTGGGAGACAGGAGCTGTAATTTAATGAAGACTTTGTCATTGTAGTTTGAGATAAGAGAAAGGTGTTGCATTTTTAACTAAAGAGGAAGAATGGTTTATGTGCACAGCAAGATGGAAACGACAGTGTTCTAAAATCCCGTTGTCAGGCATTGAAGTTGCATGATTGTGATGGGCTGACCCTGGCTGGATGCCAGATGCCCACCAAATCTGCTCGATTGCTACCTTTCTAAGCTGGTCAGGGGAGAGAAAATATAACAAAAGGCTTGTGGGTCAAGATAAGGGCAGAGAGAGATCATTCACCAATTACTGTCATGGGCAAAACAGACTCAGCATGGGGAAAATTAATTTACTACCGATCGAGCCAGGGTAGGATAATGAGAAGTAAGCCACATGTGTTAAAACACCTTCTTCTCCCTGGGCTTAATTTTACTCTCAAACTCTCCACTTTCTCCTGCCAAAGCAGCACAGGGGGATGGGAAATGGATGTTGCAGTCAGTTCATCATACCTTGTCCGTGCAACTCCTTCCTCCTCAGGGAGAGGACTCCTTATACTTTTCCCTGCTCCATTGTGGGGTGCCTCCATTAACTGATCTAGTGCAGTCCTTCTCATGGGCAGCATTCCTTCTTGAACTGCTTCAGAAGTTCCGCTCCAGCAGTTTCTTTTCATAGTGTGAGGTCTTCTGTGGAGACTTTCAGAACCCACCTGGATATGTTGCTGTGCAACCTGCTCTAGGCATACCCATATTAGTAGGAGGGTTAGACTAAATGATCTCCAGAGGTCCCTTCCAACCGCTACCCTTCTTTGTGTAGTCCTTCAGGAACAAACTGCTCCAGCAGGAGTTCCCCACAGTGTGAGAGTCCTGCCAGCAAACCTGCAAGCATGAGCTCACATCTCTCCATGGATCTTGCCAGCAACCTGTTTCAGCATGGGTTTCCTGCAGAGTCACAGCCTCCTTTGGGCATCCATGTACTCTGGTGTTGGGTCCTCCATGGGCTGCAGGTAGATATCTGCTCCACTGTGATCCTCCAGAAGTTGCAGAGGTACAACCTGCTTCACCATGGTCTTCACCAGAGGCTGCAGGAGAATCTCTACTCCAGTGCCTGGAGCACCTCCTGCTCCTTATTCACTGACCTTGGTCTCTGCAGAATTGTTTCTCTCACATACTGTCATTCCTCTTTCCATCTGCAGTTTCACAAGGATTTTTTCCTTCTTTCTTGAATATGTTATCTCAGAGGTGCTACCACCATTGCTGATGGGCTGAGCCTTGGCCAGTGGCAGGTCCATCTTGGAGCAGTTGGCATTGACTCTGTTGACTGTGGGGGAAACCTCTAACAGTTTATGACAGAAACCACTCCTGTGGCCCTGCTACTACCAAAACTCTGCCACACAAACCCAATACAATGATTGATTTAACAACAACAACAACAAAGATAATTATAAAACTCAGTAAAAGGTTGACAAAATCGTGGAGGAAACTTTGTAGGTGACTATTTCTTGTTGACAGAAATAGTTCACCTTTATGTAGCCGTAGACTTGTTCAGGTTTTGGTAAGATAGAATCATAGAATGGTAAGGTTGGAAAGGACCTCAAGGATCATCTAGTTCCAACCCCCTGCCGTAGGCAGGGACACCTCCCACTAGTACAGCTCACTCAAGGCCTCCTCCATCCTGGCCTTGAACACCTCCAGGGAGGGAGCAGCCACAGCCTCCCTGGGCAACCTATGCCAATGCCTCACCACCCTCACTGTAAAGAACTTCCTCCTAACATCCAGTCTAAATCTCCCCTCTGCCAGTTTAAACCCATTACCCCTTGTCCTGTCATTGCAAGACCTTGTAAATAGTCCTTCCCCAGCCTTCCTGCAGGCCCCGTTCAGATACTGGAAGGCTACTATCAGGTCTCCTGGAAGCCTTCTCTTCTCCAGGCTGCAGAGCCCCAACTCTTGTAGACTGTCCTCATAGGAGAGCTGCTGCAGCCCTCTGAGCATCTTTGTGGCCTCCTCTGGAGCCACTCCAACAGTTCCATGTCCTTCCTTTGCTGAGGGCTCCAGAACTGCACACAGTAAATAAATCTCGGTAATCTGTTTTGAACTTGGTTATATTTAATTTTCCAGAAATAAGAAGGGAGAGCCATCTGCATTTCCAGTTTCCTAATGGTATCTTTGTTTCCTGCAGGGCAAGGCCAGAAAACCATGCAGTCATCAGGGCACAGGTTCCGCGATGTTGAACACCACCCGCTTCTTGCTGAAAATGACAGCTACGATTCCTCTTCCTCAGAGGCTGACATGGCAGAGAGGGTTTGGTTCATCCGAGATGGCTGTGGTATGGTCTGTGCCATAATGACATGGCTTCTGGTTGTCTATGCAGACTTCGTAGTGACTTTTGTCATGTTGCTGCCTTCCAAAGACTTTTGGTACTCTGTGATCAACGGCGTTCTCTTTAACTGCTTGGCAGTGCTAGCTTTGTCATCGCATCTGAGAACTATGTTAACTGATCCAGTAAGTATACAATCCTTCCTTGACCTTGGGTTTTCTCTCCTGTACCTCACCATCTGTAGAGAAACTTGGAGATGTGGTATCAGTCTTCTACCGCTAGGAAAAGCAGTGTTAAATACCATCCCTTCTTTTTGAGGGTTTTGAATCTGTGCTTTTCCTGTTGTTCTGTTAAGGAAACCATAAATAATTTTTGGCTTGAGGAGCAGACGGTTTAAAAATCATTTATAACGGGAGAGATGGACTCATGAGAAATACAGTTTATTTGGAGAATGTTAACCCAGGTTAATAAACTTCATTAATAATAAAGTGAGCCTCATTAAGCTTTAATCTTTTCTGTCCTAACTTTGTTTGGGGTTTTTGTCAGATATGTTTTCAAAACTTCCTAAGAAGTTTTAGCTTCACCCTGTCTTATAATTTGAAATTTATCTTTCATTTATGGCACATGAAAGAATTTTCAGAATTAGACATGAGGAAAAACCTCAGTCACTAGTGGTAGAAAGAATGAACTGTGTGAATTGTGCATTATTGTGTTTTAGTGTTTGGAGTCAATGGGAAGGGGGATTTAAGCTGAACTTACACAGTGTAAGTACTCATTTCTTAGACCTTTTACTCTTGAAGAGCTCAAGAGATGAAATACTTTATTTTGTACTAAAATCTATTACTCTCTTGAGGAAATAAATCTGGGGAGAGAGAGGTGAGAGGAGAAACATCTATTTCCTGCAGGTTTTTAGATAGTGACATGGGATCATAGAAGCTATGGAAGTGTTTTAAAAAAAAAACCAACAACAATAGGGTGTTGCAGTTAATGGTTTTCCAGATCTTTGATTTATTTCTGAACCCATGCCCAGTGATGAAATGTTACGACTTCTACAAGCTGTGACAGCTCCAAAAATTCATGATTTAAGGATAGATAGGTTGAAAATACAGCCTGGTGAAACTCTGTCATTTTAGACCTGTGTGGTTGTTTAGGAATAGAACATGATAAAAATTGAGATGATTCACTACTACTTTTTCTCCATTCCTTTCCTGCTGACTCATAGAATGGAAGACACAACTGTGTGATAGGAACTAAGATTGAAGGAAAAAAAAGGAGTAAACTGCCTCAAAATATAATGTGAATCAAATTTACTCATAACTACAAAAATAGGTTTTTCATTGAAAGGAATCGATGACCGTCAGCGACTATGAATGATGTTTTGAAACACAGTATGGTTTTAGCAGCAAAATGCTAAAAGCATGGGCTGAATGTACCAACCATAGTGATAGGTGAATGTGAGATGTGTTTAAGCATAAATGTACCTGGAAGGAGGTAAATTTGTGCTTTAGGAGCTCTCTCTGAGATAATTTACCGTGTTTACAGCCAAGAATTAAGTTCAGTGAGAACATTTTTTGTTACAGAAACCACTTCAGAAATAAAACACAAGAGTGTTTAAGAAACTCTTTTGGTTTGTGCCTCTCCAAAGGCCAACTGCCTCAAGTTTGAAGCACCACTTATCCAGAGAGTCCATCTAGGGCACAACCTGGGCTATGTCTTAGACAATACAAGCACAAGATTGTTAATTCCAGTCCACAGGCAACAAAAACTCGGTGCTTAAGTAGAGAAGTGTTTTGCAGTTGAATCTGAAGTGCCTACTGTTTCTTAATCCTGTCCGCAAAACTTCCTTATGGTGTCTGTGTAGAGTACTGATGTTGCCAGTGAACTTCTTTAGAATGAGAAATAATTACAGAATGTTGCAAAAGATTTTGTACAACCTGGAGAAGGTTATCCCTGTGCAAAGTAAGTGCTAACCTGAAGGAGCTGATTTGGAAAGATCATTGCACTTTGATTTCACAACAGTTTGTTTTACAATCACTTCCTGCCACAGATAGGCCTTTAGCTCTGTAAATAAGCAAGGTAACAGTGGCAGTGCCCATTGTTTTCTTCTTAAAAGTCTGAATTCTAATCTCATGAGACTCTAAATTAATACTGTTACTGGAAGAAGCAATCCTGCCTAATATTCCTGTCCATTCATCATCTTCAGTCTCTGGTGCAGCTCTGTGGTGAATAGCTCAGAGAACTAGTCACTAATTTCTTTTCCTGTTAGATTATTTTTTTATTTCTGGATTGTTTCCTTCAACCATTTACCATGTAGCCACTCAAACTTTCACAGCAGCAGAAGGCAGCAGAGCATGCTAGATATAGGATAAAGAAGACAGTGGTGGTTCATGCTGGTGGTGTCCAAGCTAAATGTTTAAGTATAAAAGAAAAAAGGATGACTGTTGGTACTCAAAAACTTGTCTACGTGGGGCAGGTGGCTAAATCTTGGATTCAGGGGGGTTGAAATAAAATAATTCAAGTAGTTGCTGATGTTGTGGATGGCTTGGGCTAATAATCAGACATCACAATAGTGTGCTGCTTTCAGTAGTGCTTGTTTAGACTACCTTGTTAGTTGCTCTACTCAGTTGTACCTGTAATGCTTGTAACTGCAGTGTAAAGATGTCTTCCTCTTCATTTTAAGTATGCTGGTGACAGTAGACTCTATCAGAGTTATGCTAGTATTTGGCCAGAGATGAGTGGTGTTGAAATGAAGCTGAGTTTGAGGTCAAGCAGATGTAATTTATTCATTTGGAAATGATTCTGGCTTGTGGTGGGCTAACTGTGAATAGATTAATTTATTTCAGCAGTTATCTCAAGATTACTGGTGTGAAACCTATAAAATGTGTTTTTTAAATGCTCTTGAACAATTTAAAGAAGTTTTCTCTCCTTTAATTGAAATTATTTCAGGGGGCTGTACCCAAAGGAAATGCCACTAAAGAATATATGGATAATTTGCAATTGAAACCAGGAGAAGTGATCTACAAATGTCCCAAGTGCTGTAGTATCAAACCTGAACGTGCACACCACTGCAGGTAGGCCATGATGCTCTTCAAACAGTCTTGGAATAATGGCTGATATTTGTGGGGTTTGTCCCATGAATTTGTTTTGATATGCAATAAACTTTCAAATTCAGGCACTGCTGAGTATTTTATCAAGATATTATGGACAAAAAAAATGGATGTGGAAGATGGGGAAGTGGCAGAGACTCAACATATGATTATGTTTTTAAACATAATCGTACTGTGGTGTCTTAAATACATTTTGAGCTGTGAATATTTTTTTCCTCTGCATCATTCTAATTGTTGTGCCCATGAAGGGCAAAGGAATGACCCTCAAGGACATTTCTCATGGAGGCTGATTTAAGAAATGACTCCTGCAATCTTAAATTAAGAAAATACAGATTACTTTGAAGCTGTCACTTTAATTTGTGTCTTCTTGTCTTCGTAGTGTGACATTTGAAGTTAGATGTGAATTGGCAGATGATTTTACCAAAGCTGTGTGTATAATTGTTTAAATGCACTTCTGCTTAATGAAGATTCATTTTAATAAGGACAGAAGTGATGATAATGTGAACTAAACATGCTATGGAAGAGATTGTAAATGCATCCCTTTTTAATTAATTCTCAGTATTTTGAATTTTTAGGCGCTGTGGATATGCATTTGTGATCTGTATTGTGTGAGAGTTGAAAATAGATATGCCTGCATAATCAAGACTTACATAAATATGTAAATGTTTCTGGTGGCTCTCTCTAGGTGTGAGGAGTGATGTGTATTGAATTGTGTGGTGTATGAAATTCAAGTCTGTGAGCTAGTGCCCATCAAAGGAACAGTGAAGTCTTGTCAGGACACTGAAATTATTCTGTAAATTTGTGGTTTCTAAATTAAATGTCTTAGTGTGTGTCACTTAACTGTGTGAAAGTTATGGTTGAGGAGCTATTTCCATTATGAATACTCAGCCTTGGCACTGGGACCTTGTTCTTCTCTCAGATGTGAGTGGGTTTTTGTATCTGGAGTGTGAAGGGAGAAGTTTCATGCATAAATAGTCAAGTATGGAATTACCTTCAGTGAGTTTATCTGTATTGTGGGTTAGCTCTTGTGTGGTTGCAGGTACTAAGCCTGCCTTCATGTGCAATGAGTTCTGGCAGGCCTTATTAGCTTTGGTAAAGTGTTAGATGAACACGAGCTGTCCTGATTGCACAGTGGCCTGGGGCTGGAAGCAGGGCAGCTGCTTTCCTGCAGCAGAACATAAGCTGTTCATCTCTGGGGATCCAAATGAGCTTTTTGCAGTCTGCTCAGATGTCCTGGCAGCATGTTCATGAAATGTACAGGGACACCTGAGAGCCTGTGCTGAGTGTAGGTCTTGCTAATCTTCTCATCTCAGATTTAGACTGGTTCCTACAGAGACTTTGCAGGTATCTTTGTAAAGTGTTAATCATATTTTCAGTCTTGGTAGGATTTATTAATTGGGAAGTAGCATTAAATGAAGACATCTTAGGCTGAACTTTACATAAAGTTATGCATAAACTCATGCAGAGCTTTTGCAAAAAAGCTGGGCTATTGGAAAACCTAGAGCCCATACAGTTGCACAGCTCAGTGTGAACAATGCTTACCTCTTAGACCCGGAGCTAACATCTTCGTAGCTTTCAGACCAGCCCTGCAGAATCCCTTGGGTGCATCTGAGCTATCTTCCTCTGCAGGCACTCTGACCTTGGATATTATAGTAACCTCTGGTCCCAGTTAAGGTGGTACTGATGGAGAAAGTATTTCTTTGTGGAAGAAGAATGACAAGAAATTAATTAGAAACTTCAAATACATTGTTTAGAGCAAGAATTTGAGTGACATTTGTTATTACAGCAGAGCAAGAATGGGTAGTGTCTGCAGTGAAGGAAATCTGTGATGCTTTCATAGATTTATTTTTTTTCCCTAACCACTGCTTTAGGGATCTGCCTTCACATGTCTTGTGAATTGCTTTTCTTTTTATGCCTTGATAAAATATGCTGTGAGATGTTCCACGCAAGGACAAAGGATGCATTTTGGTGCTTGCATAGTGAATTCACAGAGCATCTGAAAGTCAGAGTGTGTGTTTCCCTTTTGTGAGCCCACTGTTATGTTTTTCTCAGCAGTTGGATATCTGTTTTGATTGTCTTTGCTTCTGTCACTTGTACTTTATGTACTACTAGTAGTTACCATTGGCTTTTCTTTAATGAAACAAGTAACTGTTTTGCAGTGTCCTGAATGTTGAATGCATATTGCACAGTCAGGTACATGGACTGAAAACCAGCTACCAGGATCCAATTCTTTGCCATAGATTTAGCACTAAGAGAAAGATTTCTTTTATTATACTGGCAACTTTTTATTGGTTTCCAAACCTATTCAAGGGCATCAAAAGGATGGTGTAGTCTCAAGTAGCCACAGTGGCAATTTGCTGATAGAAGGGACTTGAATATGGAAATTGAAGTTGGTTCCTGTTGGGAAATACTTAACACTAAAAGCCACAGTGCATGTTTAGAGTAGTAAATTATTAACAGAAGAGACTCTTACAATGTAGTTATGAAAATTGTTGTGCAACACTGCAGCAGAAGTTCTGAGCAGGAGGAAAAGTAATTTCATAATACACTTTAGTGATGGAGAGAAGAACAAACAAACTTTTATTTGCAGCTAAAAGGGAGAATTTACTAAGCAGTTAAAATTTTCAATATAAGGAAGAGGCTTCCCACTGAAGGAACAGAGCTGTCATTATCTCTAGCCTATTCTGGGTGCCTGCATTTGTGTGGGGGAAAACTGTTACTCATAATGAAACCACTGAGATGTTTATGAATTTCTGTTATCTAGACCACTTTCTCTTAAACCATTAACTGTGTCTTTCTCAATGTTATCTTTGGCATTCAGAATGTAATTGCACCTGCAGTTGACTGAGTGCATTCAGCACCACTGGCAAGCTGCAGAAGACTCCTTTGTCCAAAGCTGCTTGTTCTCACTACCATACTGATGCTTCCTCTTACATGAACATTCATGTGAACTGACCCAGGTTCCAGCTAGTGGAGTGACTTACCCAAGCTCTTGCCACCCAAACATCTGTGCTTGGACAGAGGAAGAACTAGAATACAAGTAACAGGGGTAGGAAGAAGGCAGAACTACTGCTTTAAGCATTGCTGTGAGTGTGCTGGCTGGAAGTGTTTGGTGAATTGTGGGGTGAGATTAGAAATGAAGGCAAGGTTCCAGACATCTGATGTCTTGAAGAGCTCTGTGTGGGCTTGTGAGAAATACTGAATGAGCAGATGTAAGTCCTACCCACCTCACATTCTCCAGTGTTGGTCTTGATTGAGTCTGGGTATGATTTTACTCAGCAATTCACAGTAACATTCTCTTCAGAGTGAGAGGAAATATTCTGTGTTACATTAGGAAACTTGCATGAGTGTGGTAACTGGAGTTAGCTCACCTTTCACAGAACTTGGGAAATTACCTAGAGGCTGAATTTAAGAGGCAACAGAAATTAATGAGTCTTTTGGAGAGCTATCTAGATGCCTTCTCTTGAACCATATTTGTTTCTTCACCAAAGAATTATTTCAGTGTTTAGTTATGGCGCTGGGGTTTTCATACGTAACTGGCTCTATTTAAAGAGAAATTTGCATCAGAGGGTGAATCATCTTTAATGTCCACAAAACAAGAGGCAGTGGGAATGTAGGGACTGGATTATGATAGCTCAGGGCAAAGGGAGCTTCAGACAAGCAGTGGGAGACTTGAGATTCTTTCATATAACTTGCACAGGAGTATATTCTGCTGAATCACCTTCTGATCATGCTTATGTGATGACTTAGAAATTAATTTGTGCCTTGGAGCATTGTTGTGTTTTGGGTTTTTTTCCCACATAGGTCCCCTTTCTTCATTCTAGTGACAACAATTTAAATTTACTTCGTGTCTTGTCACCACAGCACACAAATACCATACATAAATGAGAATACCTCAAAACTAAAGGGTTTTTTATAACAGTGCCTGCATTTTTTTAGTCTGAAATTAAAATTCTTAGTATTTGACTGTTCTGCAGGAAAACCTAGAACATTTGGAGTGTGTGACTGTCTGAAGTAGAGAGCTAGGAAAATGAAATATCAGCGTTATTTCAAGTATTGATTTATGGAATCACAGATCCATGGAATCATAGTATTGATTTATGGAATCATAAGGTTGGAAGGGAGCTCGAGGTTCATCTAGTTCCAATCCCCTGCCATAGGCAGGGACACCTCCCACTAGTACAGCTCACCCAAGACCACGACCATCCTAACATCTCCAGGGAGGGAGCAGCCACAACCTCCCTGGGCAACCTGTGGGAGTGCCTCACCACCCTCACTATAAAGAACTTCCTGCTGACATCCAGTCTAAATCTGCCCTCTGCCAGTTTAAACCCATTGCCCCTTGTCCTGTCATTGCAAGACCTTGTCAATAGTCCCTCCCCAGCCTTCCTGTAGGCCCCCTTCAGATACTGGAAGACTTCTATAAGGTCTCCTGGAAACCTTCTCTTCTCCAGGCTGCAGAGCCCCAACTCTCTCAGCCTATCCTCACAGGAGAGCTGCTGCAGCCCACTGAGCATCGTTGTGGCCTCCTCTGGAGCCACTCCAACAGTTCCATGTCCTTCCTGTGCTGGGGGCTCCAGAACTGCACACAGTACTCCAG
>VWZE01014373.1:137362-154581 GCA_013396675.1 Eubucco bourcierii | reverse complement strand
CTTGGAATTGTGCCTACCCAGGTGCAGGACCTTACACTTGGCCTTGTTGAATCTCATGAGATTGGCCTGAGCCCACCTCTCCAACCTGTCCAGGTCCCTCTGGATGGATCCCTGCCCTCTAGCAAGTCGACTGTGCCACACAGCTTGGTGCCATCTGCAGACTTGCTGAAGGTGCACTGATTCCTCTGTCCATGTCACTGACAAAGGTGTCAGCACTGGTGCCAGCACTGATCCTTGAGGGACACCACTTGGCACTGGTCTCCAGGTGGACATTGTTCCCTTGACCACCACTCTCTGTGTGCCACCATCCAGCCAATTCCTTATCCAGCAGTGCTCCACCCATCAAGTCCATGTTTTTCCAGCTTGGTGACCAGGATGTCATGTGGGACAGAGTCAAATGCCTTACTCAGGTCCAGGTAGATGACATCAGTTGCCCTTCCCTTGTCCGCTGTCACTGTGACAATAATAATCAGCATTATTTAAAGTATTGATTTATGGAAGAATTTCAACACATGCTGGAAGTGGTGTGTTTCTCATGCATAAATGTTCATGTTTGGCTGCAGATGGACCTGAATATAAGAGGAGTGAACCCTTTGATGCTATGGCAGATGTCAGATGGAGTTATTGAAACACTTGACTTTGCTTTCTGGAAATAACCTTGACTCAATACTGGGCCAAAGCTAAGCAATTAGTTGCAGAACTAGCAAAGAACAGTGTTTAAGTATTCATTGACAAGCAGGCAGAGAATTTCTGCTGCTTACAGTTGCAATGTTTTTGTTTATGTTGAGGAGACAAGGTGTGACCTTGTAAGCTGCTGTTCTGCTTTGTATGCTTCTCTTTAGAATTGTATGGGCAGTTGAAGCCTCAAGAGTGACAATTTCTGTCTTGAATATGTGCTTTTTTTCTTCTTCTTCTTTTTAATTTACCAATTATATTTACAACTTGAAAGTCTGTAAGTCTGATATAATTACTTTGTCTAAGAAATCTTTTCCAGAAGGGAAGAGATTTTTAAAATACTGAATCTAGAAAGAACTGAAGCTTTGCTTGTTCAGTGCCACAAGTGTGTGAAACAAGTGAGTGCTTGATTGTGTATGTTTGAATATACATTGATATTAATGAGTGTATTGAGTGTGTATTGAGTGGCTTTCATGAGGAGTGATGTGGAGACAACAACCCCATACAGAGCTACAGGCTGGGGTGGGAGTGGCTGGAGAGCAGCCAAACAGAAAGGGATCTGGGGGTGCTGATTGACACCCGCCTGAACATGAGCCAACAGTGTGCCCAGGTGGCCAAGAAGGCCAACGGCATCCTGGCCTGCATCAGCAATAGTGTGGCCAGCAGGAGCAGGGAGGTCATTCTCCCCCTGTACTCTGTACTGCTTAGGCCACACCTTGAGTCCTGTGTCCAGCTCTGGGCCCCTCAATTTAAGAAGGACATTGAGGTGCTTGAGCGTGTACAGAGAAGGGCAATGAGGCTGGTGAGAGGCCTCGAGCACAGCCCTATGGAGAGAGGCTGAGGGAGCTCGGATTGTTTAACCTGGAGAAGAGGAGGCTCAGGGGAGACCTTCTTGCTGTCTACAACTACCTGAAGGGTGACTGTAGCCAGGAGGAGGTTGCTTTCCTCTCTCAGGCAATCAGCACCAGAACAAGAAGACACAGTCTCTAGCTGCATCAGGGGAAGTTTAGGCTGGAGGTGAGGAGAAAGTTCTTGACTGAGAGAGTCATTGACTGCTGGAATGGGCTGCCCAGGGAGGTGGTGAAGTCACCGTCCCTGGAGGTGTTCAAGGCGGGTTTGGACGTGGCACTTGGTGCCATGGTCTGGTCTTGAGGTCTGTGTTGATGGGTTGGACTTGATGATCTTTGAGGTCTCTTCCAACCTTGGTGATACTGTGTGTGTGTGAGTTAATGGTTATAACTTCTCCTTGGTGTATTCAAATCAGTATGATAGCATATTCAAGAGGGAGAGAGTCCCAATAGAGAAGGGGAACTTGTACATCTTTCCTTTGAAGAAAGAGTGAGAGGCTTGGGGCTGTTCAGTCTTGAGAGGAGAAGATAGAGAAGGGACCTTATTAATATCTATTAATATCTTGAGGGGTAAGTGTCAAGATGAAATTGCCAGTCTCTTTTCAGTGGTGCTCAGTGATAGCACAAAGATATAAGCTGGAACTCAGGAAGTTCCACCTCAGCATGAGCTTCTTCACTATGAGGGTGACAGAGCACTGGAATGGGCTTCCCAGAGAGGTTGTGGAGTCTCCTCTTCTGGAGAGATTCCAGACCCACCTGGATGTATTCCTGTGTGACCTACCCTAGCTGATCCTGCTCTAGCAGAGGGGTTGGACTCGATCTCCAGACTTCCCTTCCAACCTCTTAACATTCTTAATTCTGTGGTAGTACTACTTTCCTTTTATGAAACATATGTTATGTACACAATTTTGCAACAAACAGCAGCTGAGTTGAAACCCAGCAAATAGTTTCTGTAAAGAAATGCAAATGAAATCACTGTTTGCAGTTTGTCATATCGCCATATGACCACTGACTACTCCTGTTCCTGTTTCTACATCAAAACACAAAGTGTTGTTTCTCAACAGAACTCTGCTTTCTTTTGTCCTTCAGTATTTGCAAACGATGCATTCGAAAGATGGATCACCACTGCCCCTGGGTGAATAACTGTGTGGGGGAGAAGAATCAGAGATTTTTTGTTCTGTTTACGGTAAGTGAACATCAGCAGCAGCTTGATCTCAGTACGCACCTACCTCGATTGTAACCGTTTTGGTTGTGCTTAGTACTGACTAATGGCTTATGTTGTTTTGTGGTGTTTGTTTTATTTCCCTTCTGTGCAAGATGTGCTCCAAGCAGGAAGCTATTTCTACTCATAGTCATTTTAATCCTGTAAAGTGCTGTTATTTCAAACTATCTTAATTTTGTTGTGTTTTACATAGTAACAATTAGTGAAGTCGAGCTGCAGTTTAGTGAACTAATCCTTCAACTTTCATTGTTGCCCACGGTTTTAGGTTCAGGCTTAATTAGAGTTTGTTTTTACATCATTGTATTGAATTAAACTGAAATGAGAAATGTCTGAAAGGAATGTCTGCTTTACAAACTGGTAGCAGTCAAAAGTAAGCACTTTCTCTTATTTCCAGATGTACATAGCCCTAATTTCAGCTCACGCGCTCGTACTGTGTGGGTTTCAGTTTTTCTCCTGTGTCCGAGGGCAGTGGACTGGTAAGCAAATACTTAACTTTCACTGTCATAATCTAACAGATATTAAGGGAAAGTCATAACATCCCACCTATTTCAGTCCTATTATGTGGGATGTGGACATGCTGGAGCATGTCCAGAGAAGGGCCACAAGGATGCTCAGAGGGCTGGAGCAACTCTACTGTGGGGACAGACTGAGAGAGTTGGGACCGTTCAGTCTGGAGAAGAGGAGGCTCCCAGATGACCTTATTGTGGCCTTTCAGTATCTGAAGGGGGACTACAGAAAAGCTGGGAAGGGACGTTTTAGTCTATCAGGTAGTGACAGGACTTGGGGGAATGGAGCAAAGGTGGAGGTGGGGAGGTTCAGACTGGACATGAGGAGGAAGCATGAGAGTGGTGAGAGCCTGGCAGGGGTTGCCCAGGAAGATGGTTGAGGCTCCATCCCTGGAGGTGTTTAGAACCAGGCTGGATGAGGCTCTAGCTAGCTTGATCTTAGGGTAGGGTGTCCCTGCCCATGGCAGGAGCGTTGGAACTAGGTGATCCTTGTGGTCCCTTCCAAACCTGAGTGATTCTATGATTACAGGACTTCAATCTTTTTAAAGTGAGGTCCTGAAAATATTTCCTATCTGTTTACCCATCTCTCTTTTTCCTTTCCTTTAGTCATTCACTGTAAAAGCTGTGATTGTCAAGGGCATTCTCACTCCCTTTCCACATAGTAAAAATTTACTACCTCAGTAATAGGAAGGAAACAACTGGCCCTCAACTGCCTCAGCACTATATTACCAGAAACTGCCAGCTGGGCTTTGTGTGTTCCACCACAATTCTGTGAACAGCAGCTGAAACTTAAACACATTTCTCCCTCATTCTGTTACTAGAACCACCGTGGGGCTCCTGTGGAAAAGAAATGTCCTGGACTGCCCCAGTTGTTTGTTTAGACCTCTGACTTGCATTTCTTAACGTTCCAGTGTGCCAGAGCTTATTCTTATCTTACACTTTTGACAGAAGATGGTTGATTGTATGTTATTCCTGGTACCTGAAGTAACAGGGGAATCTATGTGACTGGTTTTTGATGGATATTCTATTAAATGGATGGGATTTTAGTCTTTTTCTTCACTTGAAACATTCTGCTTCCCATATGCTATTCAATTTCTTCTCTGTTTAACTGTAATTTAGTTAATTAGTTGATCAGAGGATTTCCAGAGCTCTGGCTGTTAGTGGAAGTTAGAACCTGATTACTTTGTGTGATGTATTAAAAAAACATCATACAGCAATCACAGCAAAATGGAATATCTGAATTAACTACCAAGTCAGAGCTGACAGTGGTGATGGGTTTTACAGCATTTGTCATGCATGAAACATCAAACTGCTCTCACCTTTATATTTGTGCAGGTCTGAGTACTGAAATTGTCTCCTCTGCAATCATTTATCTGATGCCCTTGAAATACTGCAGCAGGATTGCATAAATGCAGTACTGTGTGAAAAGGTTACTTCCTTATAGTTCTTTATTTCTTTGGACAACAAATTAAGTTGCTGCAGTGCTGGAAGTGAGAAGTTTGTGTTAATTGTGAAATCTTATTTTAAGTGTCAGATACTTAACCTTTTTGTTGCTGTTTGTTGCAGAGAAGATGTCTCAGTTTGAACACACTGTCTAGGTTGTATTAATTTACTTACATATATGGTTTTTGCAGAATGCAGTGACTTCTCCCCACCTGTAACTGTGATCCTGATGATCTTCTTGTGCCTTGAGGGTTTTCTGTTTCTCACTTTCACTGCAGTCATGTTTGGCACCCAAATCCACTCAATATGCAACGATGAAACGGTAAAGACTTCTGCTTTTCTATGCTCTAATGATTACTCTAGGAGGATGTGATGAGGTGCTGGTTTATTTGCTTGAGGGAAGGCTCTTATTGTGGAGCTCATAATTTTTCTTGTCTACAGTTGTAAGCATGAAATACTTTTGTGGGATTTGCTTTTTAACAGAAATTCTTGCGTTATTTGCTTTTCTGACTTGAATTTTATAATTAGGTTTTCACCTAAAGTTGCATAGCTTCTGGCTTCAGTTTGGACTTTCACTTCATAAGCTCCTGATATGTGTGAGGAGAAATGTCTGCTGTCTTGTATCAACACTTCACACTGTTCTCTACTTGGATACACTTTATGAGTAGAGTATAACCATAGTGTGGAGCTTACCCTTAGATGTGCAGTGTTTCGGTTTTCGCTTACTCCAAGAAAGATATTGAGCAGCAAATCTGGTGAAGGGTGTAGAGCTCAGGTCTTGTGAAGAGCAGCTGAGGGAACTGGGGTTGTTCAACCTGGAAGAAAGGAGCCTGAGAGTAGACCTTCTGGCTCTCTACAACTCCCTAAATGGAGGCTGGATCCAGGTGGGAGTTGGTCTGTTCTTCCAAGGAATAAGAAACAGGACAAGAAGAAGCAAGATGGAGTGTGCCAGGAGATGTTTAGACTGGACTTGAGAAAGAATTTCTTCTTCAGAAGGGTTATCAAGCCCAGACCCAGACTGTTCAAGGCAGTGATGGAGTCCCCATCCCTGGAGGAATTGAAAAACCATGTAAATGTGGTGCTGAGGGACATGTTTTAGTGGTGACCTGACAGTGCTAGGTTAATGGTTGAAGTGGATTTGATGATCTTAAAGGTCTCTTTCAAACAAAACAATTCTGTGATTCTCTTCTATGATCTTTGTAAGAATGTTTTGTGATGGATAATTGACTGGAAACAAAGACTTTGCATCTTGTGATTGTTCAGTTTTCTCATGTGAGACACTTTGAAAGTGTAGCTTTGTGCTCTAGAGTAACTGTGAAACACCATTGGTAAATGTCCAGCCTTCATTAGTGGGAAGTATGAAAAATGATCATCAAAACAATGCGTTTGGGAGTGCAAAGCCTTGCTTCAGTAATTGCAGCACAAGAGCCTTCCTGGAAGCCTCTTTGTCTGGTTGTTTCATTAACTCAGTAAACAACTTCTAATGTAGGTTATTGCCTGTAGATCTTCGTACTGTAACATCAACTTGTCTGGTCATTTTGTCCTTTAGTTTGAGTGGGGAAAGAGAGGTAGAGGTTAGTCCAAGCTTCTTGTAGGCATTTTATGTTCAAAGTCTTCTGCTCTATACACATAGGGTTAAATTAGCCATTCTTAGAATGATTGAATCGTTTTGGTTTTGGAAAATACCTTTAAGATTACCAAGTCAAGTCATAGATGTGATGGTTTGGGAGTTACCCATACCCCATACAATGAATTCACCCAGACTAGACTCAGGCGGACGGAAGTTAAGGAATGAAGCTATTTTTGCAGCTTAGCACAATTTACAATTGTATATATATATATATATGCAATATACACAAATATTTACAGTTATGTACAAGTTAAAAGTAATATCACAGTATCACCAAGGTTGGAAGAGACCTCAAAGATCATCAAGTCCAACCCATCACCACAGACCTCAAGACCAGACCATGGCACCAAGTGCCACGTCCAAACCTGCCTTGAACACCTCCAGGGATGGTAACTTCACTACCTCCCTGGGCAGCCCATTCCTGCAGTCAATGACTCTCTCAGTGAAGAACTTTCTCCTCACCTCCAGCCTAAACTTCCCCTGGCACAGCTTGAGACTGTGTCCTCTTGTTCTGGTGCTGGTTGCCTGAGAGTGGAAGGCAACCTCCTCCTGGCTACAACCACCCTTCAGGTAGTTGTAGACAGCAAGAAGGTCCCCCCTGAGCCTCCTCTTCTCCAGGCTAAACAATCCCAGCTCCCTCAGCCTCTCTTCATAGGGCTGTGCTTGAGTCCTCTCCCCAGCCTCGTTGCCCTTCTCTGGACATGCTCAAGCACCTCAATGTCCTTCTTAAATTGAGGGGCCCAGAACTGGACACAGTATTCAAAATGTGGCCTAAGCAGTGCAGAGTACAGGGGGAGAATGACCTCCCTGCTCCTACTGGCCATACACAAAGTCCCTCCCAAAACAATCAGACTGCCAGGAGGCTCCTGACTCAAAACTCCTTCCCCCTCTTTCCCTCCCTTCAGAAATAAGCAGATCAATCCCCATATATCTCATGTGATAAATACGGAGAGATCTGAGGTGAGATGCCAAAAAGACAACAAGAAAGTTAGGGGGAATAAAGGGTTAGGATGGATTAGAGTTAGGGCAGATGCAACTACACACACCACCAGAGAGAAGGAGAAGTGGGAACTGAGAAGTGTGTGAGAAACGAGTGTTTTATCTATATTTTGACTACTGGTGTTTCTCAACAGAAGAATGAGTGATACAGGTTGCTGGGGCTTGGGTTTTTTTTCTTTTTTCTCACAGCTAAGGATTTAATTTCTCTCTGTAAAATATTCAAATTAACCTCAAACCAGCACGATATATCACCAAGGCCTACCAAAAAAAAAAATCTTCCTTAAAAAGTAAAGAACAGTAAGAAACTACTCAGCTCCCTGGCAAAACAACCATCAGTTTTCTAACTGCTGTTAGACATTTCAGACTTCTCAATGTTCCTGCATGTCTGTTTCTACAGGAGATTGAAAGACTGAAGAGTGAAAAGCCAACATGGGAGAGGAGGCTACGCTGGGAAGGAATGAAATCTGTGTTTGGGGGTCAACCTTCGCTCCTGTGGATCAATCCTTTTGCAGGATTTCATATCAGGCGACTTCTACTGAGAGCAAAGAAAGGAGGACCTGAGTTTTCTGTTTGATTCTAATTATGCTGAAACTTGCAAGAATCCTATATAATATTTATTTGGGGCCAGAGAAGTCTGTCTGCATATGATCTGTGACCAGGTGGAACTGAGACCAGACATTTGCTTGTAGCAAGCAGTGTTTTATACGTCTATCGTCACAGACATCTCATTAACTTTCAGAGACATGGACTGGATCTGCAATGGTCTTTACAGCAAGATTGCAAAGGAAAAGCACGTGGTCACACTAAAGAAGCCAAATGTTGTCATGCTACTGTAATTTATTTTGTGAGATTACCCATTTTTGTTAAACCCTTTTTATTTGATAAATGTTTTGGGGAATCAACCTGTGTGGGGTTTTGTTTTTTTTTTTACATGTAGGTGCAGTTGTCAATCACAAGGAAGAGCAGTATGGTGAAAGTTGATCTCAAATGAGACCTAGCCTTCTAAATCCAGTTTTCAGGGAATAGTGGTTTGTTCCATTTTAATTTCTATTTCAGCTTGTCCTAATAAACAGAGCTGTACTCTTGTGTCCCACTTCAGGCACACATTCCTCATATGCAAGTGATTCAAAGGACTGGTGCACACAACAGCATAACACATCAGAAGCACTGTTACACCCCTGCCAAATGTCTTCCCAGGCTCACAAAAGCATGTCTTGTCTTTGGCAGTATTAATCTCATGGCATTTAGGTAAGTTCTAAATCTTAAGTAAATGAACACTTTTAGCTAATGGCTGGAGACCACATTCTACTCTCAGATACACATCTCCAGTTCTTAATGCATCGATTCTAGAGGAACTGAAGTGTAGATGTTTGAGGAATAGATCTAGTCCTTTGTGCAGGGATGAGTGGGACCAGTGACTGTATCCTCCTGTGTGAGATTAAAATGAATGTACAACAGGTTGGAGTTAATTAACTGAAAACCACTGTCTTTGTAAGGTCTTGCTCTGCCCCTTTTTTACTGTACAGACTTTTCATAGAAGGAAGGCTATTAACTTAATGATCTCTTAACAAAGACATAAGAGAGGGATGAGGGAGCTTGCCTCTTCCTCAGGTACAACAGAGCTTAACTATAGAAGGATCTACAATAGAAAGGATTATTTTGAACTCCACCATTTTCCAACTAAAATGACTTTAAAGAAATGAGAGCAATATAGATCTAGAACTGCTTTATGTGGGCCTGACAAACAACAGTAGTGCTAAGAGATGTTTATAAATCTGCAAGTAATGAAATACAAGCTCTAAGTAATGAAAATTCAACTCAAAGTGGATTCTTTAAAAATGGCATTTAGACTATTTTTTTGTATTATGGTTAATCTATAAATTACTGACAATAGAAATGGTAAAGCAGGAGCCTTGATACATAGCTTGAAATCGTGCCTAGAAAGTAAATAGCTCCCTGTTTTGGGACTTGCCTTAAAATTGTCCTGTTCTTGCTTTTGCTTCACCAGTAGCACTGATGCTCTGTCCCACCTCAAGCAGTTCAATGTGTTGAAGAAGTTTACGTACTACAGAAGCTGTAATCCCTTTTTCTCAGTGACCTGCTCCTCCATTTCTTTGTTAACTGTGACATCTGGATTCCAGCTTCATCAGGTTTTATACCAGTGGGTGGGTGGAATTACTAAAGGAATCCATCTGTCATCTGTGGCCCTGCGAACAAAACTGTGCAATACTCTTGTAATATGCTCATTTTGCTTGGGGGATGGTGTGTGATACTGGAGAAGTTCTAGGTGGACATATACAATGACTTTACAGTCAGGTGAACAAAACTACATCTTGTGTAACTGAGGGGAAATCTGAAAGTTCTACAAATATCTTGGCATATTCAGTTGCACATCTTAAAGATTGGGGGTGGTGGTGGGGAAATGTGTCTGGCTTTGTCATGAGGCTCTTATTGTGTATGTTGTTTAATAAACTCTCCTGATGAGAATCAGAAAATATCACTTCAAGCAGTTGAACCCTGTGACTTAGCAAGTGAGTGTGTGAAATCAGGTTTCCTTGGCTCTTCAAACCCTTGTTATGTTGTAATTTTTTAATGTAAGAAAAAAGGAAAAAAAAAAAAAAGAAAATAAAGTAATGAATTCAAGTCTTAGTTGATTAACTTCTGTATCTCACTTTTTTCAAAGGTTACAACTTCACGGTAATGGTCTTGCATCCTTTGCTTTGTAATTTAGATGGACACATAGATCAAGTGATAGAGAATCGTAGAATGATTTGGGGTGGAAGGGACCTTCAAAAGTCATCTAGTCCAACCCCCTCTGCAGTAAGCAGGGTCAATCCTCAACTAGATCAGGTTGCCCAGAGCCTTATCAAGCCGCATCTAGGAAATCTTGGGGGATGGGGCCTCAACCACCTCCCTGGGCAACCTGTGTTCGACTACCCTCATGGTAAAGAACTTGTTCTTGTCACATATATATCTGTATCTATAGATATATATATATGGATGTGTGTGTGTGTGTGCGCGCATCTGTGTGTGTATCTGTGTGTATGTGTGTGTGTGTGTGTATCTGTGTGCGCGTGTGTGCGCGCGTATCTGTGTGTGCACACGTATCTGTGTGTGTGTGTGTGTGTATCTGTCTGTGTGTGTGTGTATGTACGTGGGTGTGGGTGTGTGTACGTGCATCTCTGTGTGTATGTGCATCTCGGTGTACCTGTGCACGCATGCGCGTCTCTGTGCGTGTGTCTCTGTGCGTGCGCGCGTCTGCGTGTGTGTGTATCTGCGCACGGGTCTGTGTGTGTTTATGTATCTTTAAAAGATGCTGCTGCTCTGAATTAAAGATGCTACTCTGCTTTTATAGAGCTTTAAGCGATGCTGCCTGCCTGGTTGCTCTTAGGCGTTTCCTTTCTTGCATCCTGTGCTGTAACTGGTGATCATGTTAGTATGTTTGTCTAAGGTGAGTAGGAAAACACACAGTGAGTACTTCCTCTTTAAAAACTCAGCAGAGAATGTCAGGCTGTGTCCTTTGAAAGTACCTGCATAAAATAAGCTTGGGACTCCCTTTTCCTACTAGTTCTGTGACTTCAGGTATAAGAACAGGCAATTATACAGCCTAGAAAGCAGCAGTTCAGGTAGTTGGCAACAAAGCAACTGACCCAACAAAGGTGAAGGTGAGGAGGAAACAAGGTTTACTGAGGCAGCGGAGGTTGAAGCTACTGAAATGGGTTTCTTTCCCCTTTTTGATAATTCTAACAAATACTTCTGTCCCTTTCCTGGGTAAAATACATTTTTGTATGTTGGTTTTTCTATGGAGAACATAGCTCCAAATACGTTCATCTAACCTTTGTGCCACCGCTGCTTCTATTTTCCAGCAGGTTAACAATTTGATTATATTTGTATGCCACAGCAATCAGGCCGTGCTGTGTTTACATGTATTTTAGGGAAGAGCTTGTTTACTCTCCAAATGGAACAGACCTCTCTGCAGATGGATCCTGCTAATTTATCTCCTTTTTCTTGTTTAATTTCTAGTCATAATGTCTGTTCCATTAAGCCTTTCTGAAGGCTGAGACAAGCAACATTTCATCTAGGGACTTCTTTATGCCTGTCCTGTGCAGAAGTATGTTTCTGTGGTTGTTCTCACTTCTTTCTTTTGGCACTGTTAATATGTGAAGGTACTCAATACTGTTGGAGAAAAAGTGGCATAAGAAAGAAGAAATACAGCAACTGGACTGTAAAATTATTCTTGAATCTGTTTAATAACACTAAAGTTAATTTCACCAGCACTACAGTCCTCTGTTGTTTTAAAGCATTAATCCTCAGCTCAAGTCATGCAGTGGTTGACTGTGGATTGGTGCTTCTTGGCTGGTGGGTTTGTTACATTTATTTTTTTGCTTGTCACTCATTCTTTGGGTTTTGTTCTGTGTTTCATCATGGAGAAATGCCATTGTTCAGTTCTTGCAGTATTCCCTGACTGTTTTGTAGCAGTGTATCTCCTACTGTAGATTTACCTTACACTTATTGTGCCCAAATAGAGGAAAGAGCCAGCATGCCTCAAAGCAATCAGTCTGAGCTTCATAATAACAGAAGTCAAACTTGGCACCTCTGAAATATTTTTGCTATTTATTTCTTTTAATACTGTAGTGCAGGATGAAGTTAGTGTAAGACCTAGATCCAGTGTGGATAAAGCTGGATGTTGTAACTGGTGAAAAAAATGATAACTTGCAGAGAAATAGGTAGGACTTTATTACCTGAGATGGTTCACGTTCTGACAAAACAGCTGGCACCTCGCCAGGCAGCTCAAATCCTTTTAAATGATGGCTCTGAGCCTCTTTTGTTAGCAAAATCATTACTCCAATAAAGCAGAAATCCAATGAAATAGTCACTTCCAAGATAAGTTTGCATAAAACTATTAATTTGATTTAGAGTGGGGATTAGCAGAGACAAGCCTGAAAGGCATTTTTGCTGTGAATTTATTCTGACCTTTAATACAGGCCCTTTGTAAGACAGTCAATTATTCTTGCTGTAAACCTTCCCCAGACTGGATGAATGCTCAAGGCTGAAGCTGATAGCTACTTGTTCGTGGACAATTTTATTTTCTTATCAGATGATATCTTGGATTGTTAATTGCTTCACTTGAGATGATTCTTTATTATTAAAATTCCCTATGGTGAAAATCCCCAAAGTATTTACATTGGAGAAATCAGCAGACAAACCTGGATTTAAATTAAAGAAAAGGCAAACTGCCCTTGTGAAATAGAAGAATATGGAATTTATTTCCCCCCTCCCCCCCCCCCGATTTATTTTCTTACCATTAATGAGTATAAATGTACATCTGATTGCTAGAAAAGTAATCTACATGGTGAAGGAACTGGAAGCAATGTTAACTAAGTACAGTTGTGTCTGTCATGCAGCAGGAATACTTGCAGTGGAACCTGGTTTCCAGATATAGCTGTTTCAGATCAAAGTTATCAGCATATAATGTCAGATCAAATTCATCATAGACAGTAGAAAAATAAAACACTGATCCTAGGTGAAATTAGACCCAGTCCTCGGTGCTTTTCATGTGTCTCTTGTGCTGTAGAATGGCAACTCTTAAAATGTCTCCCCAGCAAATGGAATACAAAATATTCTGCTTGTGTTGAGAGTTCAGATGCTCTTCCCAACTTCTCTTTCAATCAATCAGATTGTATTTCTGTGGTGTCCTCCAGCTGAAGATCTCAAAGTGCTTCTCGAGCATGAGACAAACCTCACAAAGCCATAGCTGAGCACCATCATCTCCTTTTTGCTATGAACAGGGATTTGTGCAGTGTGGCTGAACTAAGAGTTCTCCATCGTGCCCTGCTGTTCTGTATAGCCACTCCTAACCCCTCCAGAGCTGTCTGATGGAGAGCTCATCGTACTTTTATAAGCTCTAGAAGTCTGGTAGTCAGCTCTCTGATGAAGTCCTTTTAAATAAACACCATAAGACAATGACTGCACTTCAGGAACATTTGGAACATGAGGTTCTGTAGTCATCTGTCAGGATCACTTGAAGTAGTTGTAACATAATTAATAGTTGGTCAGCAACTGCTGCTGAAGTTTTGTGTGCAGAAGCACCTGATGTTTTAAAGGCAAACCTTTTTTTGCAATAAATGGCTCACAGGAGACCTGCCTCTTCCTTTTCTCAGCTAATTTAGAGCTTTGGTGTTTAGGCTGCAGACCTACAAAGATATAAAACTACAACAAAAATCATATCTGTGTAATGGAAAAGGGGTTTGGGGCATTATTTTATTACGACTCTTGCTGCTTCCAAATATATTTGCAGTCAAAGTTTGCAGTGATTTGTAAATCAGCAGCTTCTTGGGCTTCCTGCCAGTTGTGAGTTTTACAAGTCCCACCAACCACGGTCTGATGCAGAGATTCTTGCTGCCATTTTGGAGGTGCATTAGGTGTGCACTCAGAGTAAAGGGATAGACAAAATGACTCACACCTGGACTCTGGATATACTGAAAATTATGGAAAATGGCAAACTGTTGGGATTATTGATCACACATAATAACTGAGCAGCATTAAATGTTAGCTGGTCTATGTGGAACAAATCATGCCTGTTTGGAATAAGAAAGCCTTGGCCTGCTAAGGGTTATGAAGATGTTCTTCCTAAAGCCTAACACGCAGCAGAAATGGGAGTGTAACGAAGTTCTTCATGGCAATAGGTTTTTCTGCACTGACAATCCGAGGCATGCTGCGCTCATGAAGGATTACCCCACGAGCTGTGTGAGGCATTTGGGTTTACAAAGGTAGCGGCCAAAGACCTTAAAAGGGTTGTGATCACACCAAGCAATCAGAAGCCCTGCTCCAAAGAGTTCACAGTCTACTGAGAAGAGCATTATCCTCAATCACTTGTGCCATGAGGGTGATGGTGATGGGAAGATCTGCCGCGGAGCTGCTGCTGCTGCAGTCTGGTATGTGGTGCTCAACTCATGGCCGGGCAAGAGCATGACCAACGGATCCAGCTGCAGGCAGGGGGTTGCTGTGTTTTGCCTCTGCAAAGAGAAAGGGCCCATTTCACTTTCAGCATGGTTCTCACATTGCTCCCAGATTCTCCTTCCACCTCTCCCTATAAAATCTCCTGTTTGGGTATCACTGCCTGAGGCAAGAGCTGCACTATGGAGCTGGGTCCTGCTCTAGAGCCTAGTTTATAGTCTTCACTGACTGTGCTTGTAGAAGGAGATGGAAGGGATGTTTCAGGAGATGCTGTGGGAGAGAAAAGAAACAATTAAATTGGACTTGGAAACTGTTCCATGGAGTGGTGCCCAAATGAAACCAGTAAACCACACTATGAACCAAGGAGCAAGAGGATCCATCCCAAATTCTTCCTAGGTGAGACAGAGGGTTGACTGCTAAGCAACATGTCAACCGTTCTCAGTATTTTGCACTTGAGAACTATCCCCAACCTCTGTTAAATCCTTCTTATCAGAGGAGAGTACATCTTGCTGGCCACCATATTTCATATACAGAACACAGCATCTCTCTAATTTCCCTTACAGCAAACTGGCTTAATGGGAAGAAGAAACCTAAAATACACAATGTCAACATTGATATGGCTGAGAAATAGCAAAATCTCATACAAGATTTAGATGATTGTAAGTGGCAGAAGCAAGACATTGTGATTAGATGGCAGTGGTGGTTAAATTGCAATTCATGTTGTACTTGGGTTTTTTAACAGCATGGTCTATTTGCTACTGCAACAGACAAAAGCCTTAACAAACAGCCATTGCCTGGCAGCACTGCCCAGAGCGATTGAAGTTGGTCTTGTATTCAGGTCATATTGTGTTCTGCTTGACAAGGTGCTTTATGTAGGGAAAGTCTTGGCACTAATAACTGTGTGTACTGTTTTGTGGTATTTCCCAGCAGTGCTCATGTTCATAGAAACACTCTGCTGCCAGCCTTGATTTCCTTCTGTGTCATGTTATGTTAGCAGCATCTCAAAAATCTCTCTAGATCTGTGCTATTGCAATGAAGATCTCAGCTTCTCTTCGGAAGTGTGTGTCAGGCAAAGGAGTCAGCAAGGAAGTGAGGGGAGGCTGTGAACTCTGGTTTGAGTGTAATGCATAAATAAATAACCTTCAAGGTCTTTTTCTTAGCTGCTTCTCCTTTCCAGTCCCTTCATTATGCTGTCACTAATAGTGTAAAAATGGGCACGTACGGTCAGCAGTGGTGTGAATCACAGAGCTCATGTTGCCTGGGAGGACATGTCCTGGCAGTGGTTCCATGTTGAGGTTAGGAGGTCCTGACTGGTACTGCAGATCAATGGTGCTTCCTGCAGTGGGAGTGGGAAGATACATCATTGTTTGCATAGTTACCAAGAAGCCAGCTGCTCTGGGCCAAATCTCTTTTATTTCAGTGAAGGTGGAAGACCTCTGTGGGTAGGGGTTAATATCTTGACTCATCTTTGCTTCCTTCCTACCACAGCTGTCCTCTTTGCTCTCAGCCTTCTTACTGTCTACAGACAACCCCTTGGGATGGCTGGGGTTTCAGCTAATGCCCAACTGCACTCTTCCTCTGTCTCTGTGTGTGTCCCAATTACTGCTTTTAACAGGGTTTCCTCTAGGAACTTTTGCATATTAATCATAGAATAGTAAGGTTGGAAGTGACCTCAAGGATCATCTAGTTCCAACCCCATGCCATAGGCAGGGCCACCTCCCACTAGTACATATTGCTAATGAAAAATGTGTTGTCTTCTTTCAAAGGGCATCAGTTTGGTAGGTTGCCTAAAAGTCAAATGTGTGAAGCCCATAGAATGTACCCTTTTCTGTAAAGCTGGCTTTCAAAGACAGTCTGGAAAGAAATGACTTAGAGTTTGAACTGGAGTCACAAGAACCCACACAACCTTAGCCTTCAATTCTTCCCTCCCAAGACCAGATTCTCTCTACCATACATCCTCCAGAGGACACAAACCCAGACACGAAGCCCTGTAACGGCTTTGAAATAAAACAGTTTTGCTGTCCTTACTCAGCAAGGTTCATACCTCCCAACAGCATTTCCTGCAGCAAGCTGTCAATCCTGGCCACGCCGAAGAGCTTCACAAATTGGACTTGCTCTATCATCTGCCAGGTGATGCTCTGCAGCGGGGGCAGCAGGAGGAGGATGTCGCTGAATCGGCCTCGAGAGTCGTACTGGCGGTCATTGATGTAGTCTTCTAGGTTGACCTGGACCTGGAAGCGCATGTTCTTCACCTTCCCAGGCTCGCTCAGCCCTCTGCAGTCTGGGAGGGGGGGAATGGAGTTACTCCTGGCCTGTGTAGCCAAACAATGTTACAGGAAACAGTGTTCCTGCGTCAGGAATAGTGTGGCCAGCAGGAGCAGGGAGGTCATTCTCCCCCTGGATTCTGCACTGCTTAGGCCACACCTTGAGTACTGTGTCCAGTTCTGGGCCCCTCAATTTAAGAAGGACATTGAGGTGCTTCAGTGTGTCCAGAGAAGGGCAACGAGGCTGGGGAGAGGCCTCGAACACAAGCCCTGTGAAGAGAGGCTGAGGGAGCTGGGATTGTTTAGCCTGGAGAAGAGGAGGCTCAGGGAGGACCTTCTTGCTGTCTACAACTACCTGAAGGGTGGTTGTAGCCAGGAGGAGGTTACCTTCTTCTCACAGGCAACCAGCACCAGAACAAGAGGACACAGTCTCAAGCTGTGCCAGGGGAAGTTTAGGCTGGAGGTGAGGAGAAAGTTCTTGACTGAGAGAGTCATTGGCTACTGGAATGGGCTGCCCAGGGAGGTGGCGGAGTCACCGTCCCTGGAGGTGTTCAAGGCGGGTTTGAACATGGAACTTGGTGCCATGGTCTGGTCTTGAGGTCTGTGTTGATGGGTTGGACTTGATGATCTTTGAGGTCTCTTCCAACCTTGGTGATACTGTGATACTGTGATACT
>VWZE01014373.1:100003-127034 GCA_013396675.1 Eubucco bourcierii | reverse complement strand
CCAACCTTCCATGACTGATTTCCTATCAGATGCTCACCAGTGTGGCTCTCTGGGGGTGATGGGGCTCTTTTTGCCTACTTACAAGAGAAGGTACAAGTTTTAACTTTCCAACCAAGTTACACATTTTACCCAAGTCCTACCAACAACAGCAGACCTGGTCCTAGTACCTGATGACAGACTCCTTTAGAAATCCTCAGGCTGTTTTTCTCCTGAGTCTTTTTATGGCACATATTTCAGTGCTTCCCTCATGCTCTGATAAGCTCAATCTTCCAGTGGAAGTGGATGGTACAGACTGACTTTCTCAAGGTGATTTCAGTGTTATCACTGAAAGCACCCAAGATGTGATGGAATTAGGTACAGAAGGGAGTTAATGTTTTACCTGCCACAAAAATTAATCTGTGACTGTGGGGTAATTATATTGCTATATTTATTGTGCTCGTAAAAAGGGAAGGGATAGGTCACTCATGGTGAGGCAGCGGGAGTGCTCGAGGGGTGTGAGGGTGCTGAGGGAGCTCAGGCTCAGACCTGATCTTGGTTTTGCAGTCAGTGAAACTCAACGACCTTGCAGGAAGGAGTCAAATCTAAATGGACTAAAACCCCAGTGCTGGATCCCACTGTCTCCCAGGGACTACTGTTTCCAATGCATACCTGGCAAAAGCTTTCCTCATCCATTTCTCTCCTCTAATCCTGTCCTCTGCATAGCATTATGGTTTCCAAGGCAAATAACACTGGGAAGGACCACTGCAGCCCTACATGGCAGGGGATGTCAGCAGGAGTCATTCTCCACAATGCCGCTGGCCAAGGACAACGCGGCCTTGACCCAGGCTTTCCCTTGAGGAATGGGAATAGAGGATGAGACGATGCCCACATCTCCCTCCAGGGAGTTGTCCATGGCTACAGCATGTCCTGACTGTGGGAAGAGGACAGAAAACCAAGCACGATCTCCATCTGCCATGGGGGAGCCATCCGAGGACTTTTGCTATTTAGAGGAAGGTTTTTGCTGCGAGTACATCAAGGCTGCCGCCAGGCTGGCAGGCTGCGGAGCACGCGCGGCGGCTCCTGAGCAAACGGCGGCGTGTTTGTGGGATTGCAACAAACCTCTCTTTCCCAAACACTTTGTCCTTGCTGCCTTGCCACATCGCTACAGAGCCGGGCATGAGGAACTTCCAGGGTGTCCAATAAACACAGGCACCGTACAGTACACTGGTTGAAAAGGGACAGCAGCAAACCAGTAACTTTCCATGGTAACTCCAGAGGTTAAAGCCCTGCCTACCGTGGGAGTTACTGTTCCCATCATCGCTCCAATAAAAACATCTTCATTTACCATCAGTAGAGTTGCTAATGTGTCGATAAATGGCGTAAAGGGAGAGCCAGGAGAGAGATGTGTGAGTGTCTCAGCACAGTGCTAGCCTTCTCAGAATGGTAGGGGTTGGAAGGGCCTCTGGAGATCACCTAGTCCAACCCTGCTACTAGCACGATTCACCAAGGTTCAGTGTCTCCACCAAGAGATTTACTCCTTCTGCTGCCTGCTTAATTCATATGGACAAAGAATTTTTCTTTCCCCAGCTGCCTCTGATTTTGTAGGTGTGACATATTTTATTTGCAAGTAAATCCCCATGGTACATGTTCCTTTAATGCTTTCATGGTCTTTGGGCCTGATTTATGACTGTTAGAAAACAGGGAAGATCCTTTATCTTTTTCAGCCATCTTTGCCTTAAACTGCTGTCCCGGGCTTCAGAAAGCTGGCAGAAGAGATGTGCAAACAAAAGGTATGAAAGAAGATAGAGGTCCTGCGAAACACTAATAAAACTGTCCTGTAAACCTGTCCAATTTAACAAAAATGCATTAAAAAACACCCTCAGATCCTCCCACTGTGTCATGGCAGTAAGTGATACAATGATTCTTTTTGCTTCTGTGTGAATCTAAAGGAGTTCATGTACATTCATAAATTACTTTAAAGGGATGAGAGGTTAAATATTAACCTCTCTTCTTGTCACCAGCAAACTGAATCTTGACAGCACAGTGCTGACATTTCAAAACACTTCCAGGGTTTCAGACACTCAAGCCCATGGCTCACTTGACAAAGCACACCCTGATAATTTGTTCAAGGTTAAACACGACCTCAGTAAGATGTTTAAAATAGCATCCTGCTGTTTTCTTTGGGTGTTTAAGAATCTGGTGCACCCTTCATCTCCTGAGTGGCCAAAAACCTGTCCAATAGCATTGTAAAACAAAAAACCAAAAACAAACAAACAAACAAAAACCCAACCAACCCAAAACAATAGAAATTGAACTTTCTTCTGTGCAAAGAGAAAAAAAATCGAAGAGGACAGAAAATCCCTGAAACACCTAAAGCATCCTTTGCTCTCAGCCTCGACCACAAAACAAGATTAAAGGAATGGACCTTCTGTAAAAGTCTTAAGTACTGGTCAGAGTGGTGGTTTGGAAGCCAAGATGGAGTTTGCCTACAAGAAAGCCTTTTGCTCTCTGATTGCCCCAACTTTAACAATTGTTTACTTGTAGCTATTAAAATGAATTACTGATAAAAAAAATGTAATTGAGACAGGAGTGTTTCTGAGTCAACTAATTTCTAGGAAATCTGGGGACTGGATTTTCCACAAAAACTCAAGTTTTGGCCTGTTATTGCTCTCACTGGCACTAGTGGAACCTGGATCACATCTAAATGCAGGAGGCTGGAGGCACAGAGCTCATGTGTGGGACAATCATGACCCTTCCCAAAAGCAATATCAAATTCAGATTGCACACACACACAAAAAAATTAAATCTAAATGACTCCACAGATGCTTTTCTCAACAGCCTCTGCCCAGCTACCCCAAACCCATAGTGAACTGTGCTTCCAGGACTAGCCCATCTTGAGCCCCTCAGACCTGCACCAATGTTGCTGTTCCTATAAGAGAGCCAGTTCCAAGCTAGCTCAGGTTATTTACGTCATATGGTTTTTTCTTTAGGCAGAAAGATTGATAACATTGCTCCTTGTATTTTCTTATCCACTGCAATGGGTTCCAGAATGGGGAAAAAAAAAGAAAAAGTAAGATCCAAATATGTCACATCATGTCTTACAACACAGGATGACTGGAAAATAGCATGATTCTGGGTCCAAAATTCCAGTTTATCAGTTAGTTTTGCTGAGGGAGTGCAAGGTTTCCAATACTGCCCACACCCACATCAAGCAGTGGGTCAGTGGGGCTGCAAGGAGTTGTGAGGGTGACACAGCCCTGCCAACCCCACCCCTGGTGTATTGTCCCAGACAGGCTGGGAAAAGAATTCTTTCCAGCTTCTTCCCCTCTGCTGTGAATAAACAATGTCACCACACCCTGGAAGGTCTGATTGCCCTTACACTGGCTGGCTGAAACACAATGTGCCAGAGGAAGAGTGACAAACCCTTGCGTGCCAGTGCTGGGTCAGTGGCACACGTATTGAACGTGGATGTCACAGCTGTGGTCTCCCAGGGTGCCACCAAAAAATGATGCACAAACATTTGTGTCATCCTCATACTGCTCTACCCCAAGACATGGCTTCTCCTCATGGCTTTGCAATACTGTTTAATATTAATCTAGAACCACCCTAAAGCAAATAGCTGTGTTCTTTTTTGTGCACACAGTTGTGCAAGAGAACTTCTTTCACAGCCATGCACACACACTTTGGATATAGCTCTGGTCAGCTAAGTTCATGTCTGCAAAGCCATTGCTCAAGGTGCTTTTAAATCTTCCTTCCCAAACATATGAGCAGTTTGTGAGCATGCAACCTGAGTGAGCACTCATAAAAAAAGAGTTTCAAGGAATGTGACTATGTGGAACCTGAAATGAGTCATCTTCCATTCAGCTGCAATCAGTAGTGAAGGCATGAGCCAGAGTTTTATAGCTTTTACCATAAAACCAATGGAAAATCATGCTTCAGCTCAAAGAATGGAGCTGATAACCAGATTTCTGCCTTTCTGAGTTGTGGAGCCTGCTGCATTGGTAATTGGTTTCATCCTCACCTAGAGTCGACCAGATCAGCTTTGATTTGATGCTCATTAATTTGAGGGACATGATTTGGGTTTTTTCCCCATCTGCTGTATTGGCTCTATTTCTCCTAAATTAAACCAGCAGGCGTTTTTGCTACATCCATCACTTTGGTCAAATTTCAAGACACCCTTGTTCCCCAGGAAAACATATGGTCAGGAAGTTGGAAAGATTTTTTTCATCACCAGTAAAATCTTATGAATTACCAGAAAGCAGAGAGAAATTTCCCCTTGGTTTCAGTGGGACCATGGTTTCACCCCATGGGTAAGGGTTATTTAACTTGGTGGTGTGGAACAAAACTCTCAAGTTCCTTTCTAGCTCACTCATCCTTTAGTTGTCAGTGTGTTGGAAAACAGCACGAATGAATGGTGAAGAGTGTTGAAACCATCACCCCACTACCTGCTCATCAGCAGTATGTAGCATCTGTAGTGGGTTGAGTCCCTGTTTTGCTAAGCACCTCAGTGTACAGACTTGATCTCATCCCAGGAGCTTGGAGTAAGCAAAATAGTATCTTCCATACACTTTTGCTGTGCTAACACTGAATTATCATCAGAAATGCTGTGCTAGGTCCCAAACTTTCCCAGGGAAAGTGGTTGTTGGGAGGCTAGACTAACAGGAGTGGTCTTTCTCTTGCTTGGCATAGGTGCTGTAACACTCAGTATTTCCTTTAGTGCGTTGGAAGGACATTTCCCAATGGTCGCTGGTACCCAAATGCTCTACAAACCTCTGTCTCCCTCTTGATAGAGCTGATGTGAAATGCAACAAGAGGCATAACACAATATTGGGTTGTCCCTTGTCTACAAGTGCTAATAGTGGTTATTACTAGTAGGTACAGAGCAAGGCAAGTCTGTCATTGTGCTGGTTTGAGGCTAAGTGGAATGTTTTAATGGAGAAAATGATAGGCTGTGAAAAGCAAACAATGGTGATGTCTGCTTCACTCATAGGCTTGCTGAGATGGATAAGAACAAGAACACAAACATAGAGAAGATACAGAGGGTCTCGTCTCTGCCTCTCTCTGGGAGCTTCCGGCCTTTCTACTGTGTAACCTAACTAACCACTCTTCTTCTAACCTCCCTGGCCAATCCTCCAAACTTACCTTGCACATAAGGCAGACCCTGAGGTAAGGTAGAGGGGTGGCAAGAAGGTAGAAGAGTGGTTGGGAGCCCGTCCTGGGAAGAGGATCGTGTTTCTGTATTACCTTTAACTTGTCTATTTCTGTAAGTATTCCTGTCTATTGTGTATGTATCTGCTTGTATGTTGTACTGAGCTGTAAATAGAACTTCAGTCCTTAACTTCCAGCTGTCTGAATCTAGTCTGGGGGATTTTCATATTGGGGAGGAGGAGGCAGGTAACTCCCAAACCGTCACAGTCATGAAGCACTTAAAGACCAAATAAAACCAAGGAAGCCCATCCCTTTCCCAGTATAGAGGCTGGTCTCCCAAAAGACCAGCTTCCCAGGGTGGGCAAATACTATCTCTAGGCTTTCATTGAAATTCCCATCTGATAAGATAGGAAATGTGGCTTTCAGCTGAAAAAACCAAGAAATATCTCACTGTAACACACGAGCATCCTCCCACTGCGCCAGGGCTGCTGCTGCTCTCTACCAGGCTCTGCAGTGGCAGCAGGACCAGAGACAGCAGCAGGCAGTTTAGAAATGTCTCTTTGCACCTACCTTCTTTCTTCATGCCAGCTCTGAAGCACTTCTTCAGCCTGCAGTACCTGCACTGGTTCCTCTTGTCTTTGTCTATCACACACTGTCGGTTGAACCTGGAAGGAGATGGGAAATAAAACATGGAGCAATCAGCCTGGCAACTGCAGTCCACTCAGCCAAGCAGTCCCAAATACAGTCTGAGACCTCACAGAGCTACACACTGCCTCAATTCAGAGAAGAGCCAAGGATTTGCAAGAAATAGATTAAATCAATGTTGTCTTGGCCCAGTTCCTCGTTTTCTCCATCACTGCTCCTGCCAGCTGGGAGCACAGCAATTGCAGACCACCCACCCAGTGAAGAGTGGGATGCTTTTGGCTGTGAAAGTGTGACTGTGACTCAAGTTGTGATGCTGCAGGAACTCCATCTCCTACTTTCAGACAGTTGTTGGGTGTTCAACACCCAGGTTTGTTTGATCCCATTTGTTGACACTGTCCATCTTTGTGTGGAATCATTAACCACCTACGACAAGTCCTACAGCCTAGTTTTGAGGTGTGTGACCTCCTAATTCTGATTCATTTCACTGTGGGATCTAGGAACATGAGTGCTTTTGAAGGGGTGGCCCACCTAGACTTGGCAATTCTTGCCATGGTGGGTGAAGCAATGGAAGAAGGATATGCCACACAGAGAGGAAGTGATGTGGGTTGCTCCAGGACCATTATCAGGTTGTAAAAGCTGAGGCACTTTCCAAGACCTGTAACAAGCCAAAGATATAAATGCCCAAAAATTTTCCAAGGAATTCACATCTTCAACAAACAGCAGAGCTCTGAGCTAGTCCAAATACAGCCTGGTCACCAAATAAGGCTTTGCAGACAAATGAGCACTTGCCATTTGCTTGGCTTCCATGCTGTGGATCTTCCCTGAGCTGTCATATATCACAAAGATTCGTAAGTTCCTGGGAAGGAGCAACAACTCTGCTCCCAGGAGACAGATAGCTGAAATTTCAGTGGAATCAGTAGTAGGTGTTGCTTCTTCCTGCAAAGATCCAACCCACAGCTGTTGTGAAGATCACTGTGTAGGTGGTCATGCTAGATGTCTTTCATAGCTGGTGTGTCCTGGAGTGATAAGGACCCCAGGAGCATTTTGAAGAAAGAGGGTGACTTGTTTTTAAAAAATTTGAAATGCCCTTAAATGAGAAAGAATCTTGGAACAGAAAGAAAACTTCCAGGATTTAATCAGAGATAAAGAGATTGGATGTTAGGAGGAAGTTCTTTCTGGTGAGGGTGGTGAGACACTGGCACAGGTTGCCCAGGGAGGTTGTGGCTGCTCCCTCCCTGGAGGTGTTCAAGGCCAGGTTGGAGGAGGCCTTGAGTAACCTGTACTAGTGGGAGGTGTCCCTGTGTATGGCAGGGGGTTGGAGCTAGATGATTCTTGAGGTCCCTTCCAACCTTACCATTCTATGATTCTATAAAGGGCTTGAGTGCATTCAGGGTTGGGCTTTCCCCCCCTCTCTCCTGTGCTAAAATAAACATAATTTTCCTAAGGTCAACCAAGGTGGCTGCTTTCTAATTTATGGACTCCTCTTGGAAGAAGAATTCTCCCAAATGTACACCTGTGTGCCAGAGTGGATGTGAATCATTGCTGGTCCATGCTCAGTTCTCAGAATGATTGTAAAATCATCAGTGGTATGTCAGTGTACATAGCCTAAAGCATTTCAAAACAAAAATGGAGAAGCTGGCAGTGAGGTGGAGGCTTTGGAGGTGACAGACTCTTGGATGCTTCTTGCATCCAAGAAAATCAAGAAAAACTGTGTTTGAGATGAAATCTCTGGAGCTTTGGTCTTTGGCTGCCTTGGCTTTCCCTTGCTGGGCCCAGACAAGGTCACAGTGTCACTGCACACAGGGAGTCTGTACTTATGAGGGATACAGCATTAGCCCCCAGTGAAAGCTCAGCTCTCTGAGTGTAAATCCCTTGATTTATACAGTGGGGAAAGCAGTGATGGTGAACTCACCAAACAGATTGCTTGGTCCCACAAATGGTGTCAGGGTCCAAGATGAGATAGGACTTAATTTACTCCTTGGCTCACTGTCCTCCAGTCATAAACTAAACTGGAATATTGCTGTTAGCATCCGCAGCAAAGCAATTTGGAATTTGGAACTGAGGTCTCGTTGTACAGCCTGATCCTCACCTCAGATTATGTACAGCATCACTAAATTGTATTTATTTATTGCAGAAAGGGCTGGTACCTGCAGGAATAGACATGGTTCTTGCGAACACTCCTCCTGAAGAAGCCTTTGCAGCCGTCACAGCTGGATGCTCCATAGTGTTTGCCAGTAGCCCGGTCCCCACAGATGGAGCAGAGGGAGCTGACGCCGTTGGGGAGCAGGTTGGTGTTTGCTGACTCGGTTGTGATGGCTTCTGTGGGCACAGAGCAAAGATGATTAGAACTCTCTGTAATGCAAACCAAAATCAACTGTCAGCAAGTTGGGTTTTTTTGAGGCAAAGCACAAACAGACCCAGCCCCATGGGTGTGTGCGTGCAGTACACATTCCCAGTAAAGCCTCCAGACTGATGGCCAAGCTCTTCTGAACCTCAGAGATAGTAACTCAGTTGCTGCTGATATTGGTGTTCTCCTTTGCTTCACTGAACAGAGAGGTTTCAAGCTCCATAACTCAGCATCCTCACAAGAATTTAACAATTGCTACTACTTTTCTTGAGAGATGCTGAGGAACTTTGCCTGCATGTGACACATATGCCTCTGAGGAATGGGGAGCCACCTCCCCACTCAGACATCTGAAGGACATTGTTCAAAGCTGGTGCTCACAGAAGACAGTGGAAAGAGCATCATCAACTTGAGTAAGTAGAGAGCAGAGCAGAGATATAAGAGGCAGGAAGAACGAGCTACTCCATGCACAGGGCAGAGGTGTTGGAGATAAAAGGCTGCCCTTGAGAGTACCTCTGCAGCTGGAAGACAGGCAGCAGCTCCCATAGAGGTCACTTTAGTTCTTCTAGGTCTGGTTCCTGCTCTGAATTGCCCTCTGAAGAAGCTCATTACTTTTAGCTGAAAAGCAATAGAGGGGTGCAGGAAGATCAGCCTTCTAAATTAAGGACCTTAAATTAGGTCATATGAATGCCCTCTGTCATGTCCTCTCTTTGCACCCACTCATTTGGGGCAGGAATAGCTTTGCCTCTGCCTGGCCTGTGTATACACTGCTGAAAACTCCCCTTTAAACTTCTCCCTTGGCCTTAACCACCAGACTTGCTGCCCTCTTAATCCTCCTAATTTGAGGCACCACTAGGGGAAGGAAAACAGGGAAGAAAAAAAAAATAAAAGAGACAGCTGAGAAGACACAGATGTCAGTATTTACATCTCACTGAGAGGAGAAATGCTTGTGGAGTCTGTCCTGACCTGGGCACTCACTGCAGGGCAGTTTTCTGAATTTATCACACCTCTGGGAGCAAGTTCTTTGCTCCAGGAGAGTTGATCTTGTGCTACACTGACCTCAGGAAAGTCTCCGGGAAAAGACACATCCTGCCTTGAAGAGGAGACAAGGGGTGAGGTGAAAAGCTCAGCTGCTGTCATGTTGAGCAATGACAACCCTTAGTGAAAATTACTCAAAGGGGAAGAAGTGGCATCTGAGGTGGACACTCCACAAAAAGTTTTCTGATGCATGATGCATAAAAATAGCTTTGGGCAATCCACACACAACGCAGGTATATACAGAGAGAGAGAGGAGGCTATTTTTGTATATGAATACACATCAAAAATTTATAGTGAAAATATTTGCTGTGCAATGAAATTTGGAATCAAAAGCCCCAAACCCAGCAAATAAAGCTTTATTTTTTTCAAAAAACTGGAAAGTTTTTTAGCTAAGGGTAAGGTATTTTTAGCTAAGGTTTCACAAATGCAAAGGTCAGAGAATTCCTTTCACCCCCCTCAAAAACACCTTTTGATCTGAGTTTCACCTTCTAAGGGATGGATGATGAAATAAGTAGGTTGTAGCAAGATGGGAACAGCATGACAAGAAAAAAAATGACACCATCAAAATGATTTTTAACTCATAATGAGAGGAATTGGGATTTATCTTCTCCCCAAATCCATGTAAGATGCTCACAGCTCTGACATTTGTCAGAGCCCTGGGGTCCTTTGGGGACGTAGCCTGATTCAGAGGTGCTTAATGGCAATTTACATTGATCTGAAGGGATTTTACATTGACTCTTCATTTTATTTAGCTTGATAATTCAGTATTAAGTGAGCTGTAGCAGGATATTCCTTTGAGAGTGACTGTGCTGCTAAACATCCAAGCATCTGTTGCTCCATCTATTTTTTTGAAAGAACATATGACCATAAACAAATCTGCTCAGTATGCTGGATTCCATTAACAAAATTACACAACAAAAACTAAGATCACAGTATCACCAAGGTTGGAAGAGACCTCAAAGATCATCAAGTCCAACCCATCACCACAGACCTCAAGACTAGACCATGGCACCAAGTGCCATGTCCAAACCCGCCTTGAACACCTCCAGGGATGGTGACTCCACCACCTCCCTGGGCAGCCCATTCCAGCAGTCAATGACTCTCTCAGTCAAGAACTTTCTCCTCACCTCCAGCCTAAACCTCCCCTGGCACAGCTTGAGACTGTGTCCTCGTGGTCTGGTGCCGGGTGCCTGAGAAAAGCAAGCAACCTCCTCCTGACTACAACCACCCTTCAGGTAGTTGTAGACAGTAAGAAGGTCCCCCCTGAGCCTCCTCTTCTCCAGGCTAAACAATCCCAGCTCCCTCAGCCTCTCTCCATAGGGCTGTGCTCGAGGCCTCTCACCAGCCTTGTTGCCCTTCTCTGGACACGCTCAAGCACCTCGATGTCCTTCTTAAATTGAGGGGCCCAGAACTGGACACAGTACTCAAGGTGTGGCCTAAGCAGTGCAGAGTACAGGGGGAGAAAGACCTCCCTGCTCCTGATGACCTCACTATTCCTGATGCAGGCCAGGATGCCATTGGCCTTCTTGGCCACCTGGGCACACTGCTGGCTCGTGTTTAGGCGGGTGTCCATCAGCACCCCCAGATCCCTTTCTGTTTACTAAGAAGGCAAATTTTCTCTTCACTCCACTCAGGCTTTCTCTACTGATTTTGGTGGAATCAAGACAAGGTCACGCACTTTGGGTCTACTTCACCCTTCAGTTGGGTCGACGCTACAAACTGTTCCTGATGTTGGAAAGCATTTACTCACCAGAGGAGACTTTATTCCCTTATCTGCGTAAGACACGTGAGGAGCTGCTTGCTGATGTAAGGAAAACATTAATAACCTGGCCTTAAACCAAGTGCTGGGGGAAGGACCATCAGCACTGAGCATGTGATGTCCCATAGAAGCTAGCAACCCAAATTTTGGCTTCCCTTATACCCATGAAGACACAGAGAAGCTCATGGGCTACGGCAGAGTTAGGTGGCTCTGTAGTAGGGCATGTACCTAGCCAGAAGTTCAGTCTCTGTTGGGTAGCTGTGTGACCTTTGAAGCTTGATTGAACATGAACAGAAATTTGAAAAACAATCAAGGGAAACCCTAAGCCAGTGTGCATATGTTAATTATGATGATAAATTTTAATTACAAAATCCTGTCACCAGCTAATGATGAGTTCCAAATGAGAATTAGCTCAGAGAAAAGCAAAGGCACAACGGCTCTCACGTGTATCGGCAGGCTGCTTCAATGTGGTTTTTGAATCTACCCAGCACTTGTGGAACCTCTGAGTTTTCACTGCACTGATTATTGCTAGGAAAGGCAGAGGAAAGCCAGGATCCCCATCAGCCTGTGAAATCAGCTGAAAACTGTGGACCATTTCCTTCAGCCCTGCCTCACACAGGGCTTCGTTTAATAAGTTGTGCCTCTCTAGAGGGGTTGCTACCTGGAGCTCAGCCCTGCGCTGAGATAGTGCTTGAAGGCTGCTAGGATGGATCTGGTCAGAGTCCAGCTGACTCACATCAGCTGAAACAAGCTTACAACTGTCCTCACCACCCTGGACAGAAATACTCAGACACACACTCATCACTGATAAAACAGTTCCTAAATTGTGCCATGGTGCCTCTGAAATTTCTCCTGGTAGAGCTGCAGTTCTTCAGTAAGAGACTACAGCTCATCTTTACCTTAACGTGGGTCCCAGGCTGAGCTGGAGAACTACAATTGTGACCAGATTTCTTACTAGGGCTATCCTGGACATTCAGTGTCAGAAAAATCTGAAGTTTCAGCCATCTTTGGTGAATTGTATGCAAGCAGTGTGCAAAGTGGGAACTACAGCCTGCCCAATGCTGAGGAGAGTATCCCCAGTGGCTGCACCACCTTTGGGGTCAGCCAAGCTCACAACTGCAATGCATACAACTTTGTGTAGCCTGCTGCTTCTATATGCAAGGAATCACCTAACTTGGCTGAAATGAAGAGTTCAAGTTTTACCATGGTAAGAAGTGACACTGAGGATGGTCTTAGTGAGGATGCTGCTGGGGACTGCTACCTGGTTTCCAGTCAGAGCTGAAGATCTACACAATACCTGACCACTGCAGACTTCTTTACTGCTGATTCTTTCAGTTATGTTCCAAGCTACACTTCTTTTAGATGCACATTTTATAGGAGAATCACCTTGCAATACCTTCCAGAATGGCTTTTGCTTTTGTCTACACAGTAATCTAAGCCAGTCTGGATGGGCATAATTTGTAGCCAACACATTTCCAAATTGCAGGTACTAGGCTAGAACGTAAAGAGGTCACAGAGTCATAGTATGGTGGGGGTTGGAAGGGACCTCTGAAGATGATCTAGTCCAACTGCTCTACTGGAGCAGGATCACCTAGAGTAAATCATCCAGGAGAGATGTTAAACTTGTGCCCAAAGCCAGCATTGTGAAACCTCTGCATACAAATGTAGGGCTGAGTGAAGACTAGCACTGAAGCCCTGATCATGTGCAGGTCAGCTGGTTTCTCTATCAGCTTTCAGCAAATAGATGGGGAAGGTTTTGAGATAGAAAACACAGCTTTGATTTAGCCCTCCCAAATACTACAGTATCAATACCAGCCAGAAAGACCAGAGCTCCTAGCAAGCATGAGAAGCTTGAGGGATGATCAAACAGTGTCAAAATATCTTTGCTGACTTTTTCATGGCCTGAATTGGGTCAGACTGCAGCTGGGCTGGTGTTTTGCCAGTTTCATGCCAAATTCCCAAGGATCAGTATGACGTTTGAGCACTGAGATAGGAGAACAAGCAACACTACGGGAGAATGTGTTCTTCAACACTAACAGAGAATTAGCCCCATTCACACTTATGCAAAATGACAACTCTGACAAGAGAGTGAGGAGATGGGTATTAACAGCACATAAAAACCAAGTGAGAATAGGGCTTGTAATGCCAACCAAGGTAAAGGAAATGAGTTTGGACAAAATGGGAAAATTCCTGCATTTATGACACATATTTTATAAAGGAAAGGCAGGATTAACATTGATTATTTTGGTTGTTTTCTTTTGCTGTTCTTCCTATTTAAAACAATGTTTAACCCCTCCTCCTTCACTGCCATAATGGATTCTATTCTTTATTTTTAATTAGTCCCCAAATATTTGGAAAAATGTGGCCCACTTAAAAGGTGGAAAACCCAAACTATCTACCTAGGCAAGTCTCAAAACAATAGCAGCTTGCCAAAACAGAAAGCTGGACACCAGGAGTAGTTCATATCGTTAATCAACCCAAAATGCTGATGAAACAGTATTCTAAAGAAGGAAAGAGTTGGCTTCAAAAAAAGCATGGTCTTATTTGAAAAATAAAAATAAATCTACTTTTCATTTTTTTTAGTTGTTCAGAATTTACAAAGCAGCCCTGAGACCATTAAAATAAGACTTGTATCCCTTGTTGCTCCTGTTTAGAGGAGGCAATACTGGGTTTAGTCAGGGAAATAATACAGCTGAATCTTGCCTAATGGGATAGATGCAGCCTAATGAAATCCAGTGTGCTTTTTAAAACTACCTGAAATGAGATTATTTACTGCTTCTAACAACTTCAAACATATTTCTGGAGGTACAGAGTATCTCTGTGAACTGTTACGAGCTGCCTATGGGAACTGAACTCATCTGGTTTGCAATATATGCCCAACACATGGACATTTCAGGTCTTTTTTTGAAGTTATTTTTACAAACCGTAGAAGAGGATACTTACCCAAGACAAACAAGCTAATTTCAAAACAGCTAGTTCCTGAGAGAGCCAGTTACTCATTAACCGCTGGACAAATAACACAATACTGATCCAGATAAACTTCAGAAAGAAACTCAACCTGTCAGTTCCACTGCATCGAACAACAGAGAGCCCCAAAGAGGGGTTGGTAGTTAATTCACAAAGTTATGGTGAGTTTTGAGGGAAATTGTGCCACTCAAGACAGTAAAAAAAAACCACCAAAAAAAAGATCTTGTTGTTCGACAGCAAGTGGTAAAGAGGAACATCTGTGTTAAATAACATTTCTGGAGTAGGGTGGCAGGTGGAAACCTTCCTGCAATGGTAAGATCCAGCATATCTGGAGCTGGCAAAAGAGAAACGTGTTGGAAATCCTTCATTTAGGGGCAGGCAGCTTTTCCCTGAAGTCAACTTTAAACTCAAATTTCTTCGAGCCTTTTAACTTCACTTGTCTCCTGACATACCTCCGTGTCCCACAACAATAAGTCTAATCACTTCATACGGTAGATGATAGCCCTGCTGAAACTCTGATTTCTTTCCATGAGCCAACTAAGGAGCAAACATGAGACCATGAAAATCCCATCTTAATTTCACCAAGATCCTTATATTAAATGAATTAAACCCTCCAAAGGCATTGCTAACATAGGAATCCTATCCAGATACACTATTGGTTTCTGTATGACTAGAATGTCCTTTATTTTGCACTCAGGGAAGAGTTAATTTCACACAATAGCATTCACTCCATGTCAGAGTACTTTTGACTACTCAAAGCCTAAACACCACACGAACGACACGGAAGTCTTTGCATATAAGCACTCACACCTTGCAGCCAAGTTCTTTGTGTGCTGCAAAGGCTTTTAGACCATTCAGGTAGCCAAAAAAATTATAAAATAGGACAAGTAACAATTTGGGTCCTTCACCTCAATCTAACTACTTTGGAATGAGTCAAATTTGGCACATGGTGTATTCTCTGAGTAATACACCAACGTCATGTGAGACCTTATTTCTGTTCAGGGTTTAAATAGGAGCTTAAGGTATATAGGGGATGAAATACACATTTGAAGGGGGAAATGTTGGTAATTACTCCTCTCTTAAGGCATACTGGGGGCCAAACCTTTGGTTCACCATGAAGAGCTCTACCAATCTTTGCAATTCCTTGTGGGCTTTTCAGGACATGACACTCAGCCCACCAAGGGAAAGAAGAACACAGAAAAGGATGGGTCAGTGAAAAGGTCCCGTTTCAACCCAAACGTAACTGCGGGAGCAACACATGTCGACAGGTCAGCTGCTTAAATATTATCCCTTCCACCCTTTGCCCCACACCTCCTACCTGCCTTTCCTAACTGTTCAGCTCTCTAAAAGGTAGCAGAGGCTATTCGAGAGGAAGCAAACAGAAATCTCACCAGTGGTATTGGGGAGCACCCGAAGGTTGTCAAATTCCAGCATAGTGTAAGAAGAATCCAAGGAGTCGACATAATCTGGCATATCCATGTCCATGATGGGTTGACAAAGCTTCATTATTACTTGTCAACGGCAAGGGAAGCGGCAAAAAACCAGCCCTGCTGTCAATCACGGCCAAGGTTTCCTCCACAAAGAGAGACACCCCAGCCTTTGCGATGACAAATCATTACCCAGCTCTGCCCACAGTCCCCTCCCCGCGCCAGGAGAGAAGGGACGAAGCCGTTCCCTCTCGCGCGCTGTCCCCTCCCTTCCCGGGGTGCATCTGCGCTCTCTCGGTCCTGATAATATGATGTAGATAAGGCCTAGACTCAAGCGCCTTGGATTGCATCTTGGGGTCAATAGAGCCCATTTTATGGCTGCTCCTGCACAAACATTTTGAAAAGGGCTGTGAAGAGGCGTTGGGATGCATGTGCTGCTCTTCCGGGGCAAGGTGCCGGGCATGCAAAACGACTCCCATGCTGATGCCACCTTGCTCAGCTACCAGCCCTTGGGAAGAAACCAGTTGAAGATGGTGAAGACAGAGTAGGTGTCACCACTGGCTGAAGACCAGGAAGACAGATCGCCACTTAGAACCTGAGGCATTGCCATCAGACACTAGCAGTGCTGCACACTGGACCACATCTTGAGTTACTACTGCAAGAAGAAAATGAGGCTTCATTGCATTTGTCCTCATGGCAGAAGGGAGGTGATTTCTCCCACCCATCACCCACTGTCCTTGTCACCTATTTCTTCCCTCTTCTGACTCATGCCACTTTAGGTCATGGTTTAATGGCCATGGTGGTCTTAGGTTGATGCTTTCACTCAATGATTTTAGAGATCTTTTCCAACCGAAACAATTCTGTGATTCTATGACTTCAGGCAGCCCCAATCTTCCACCGAGAAAGGAGCTCAGTTATGGCTGCCAGTTGTTAGGGCAGAAGGTTTCAAGGGGTGGCAAATGATGAAAATGGAAAAGGCTGGAAGGAAGCAGCGGGCAGACTCCCTTGCAGATGTGCGGTGTTGCGTTTCGCATTGACCCATGCCTGCCTTTTCTGGGAAGAGCCCTTATTATGGAAATATGATTCCAGGTTTTCCCCACAGGCCTGTGGTTGGATTTTAATTTACTGAATTTTGCTCAGAAGTTCTTTCCTTGCTAAGACTCATGAGCTGCGCTGCAGAAGCCTGGAAAGCGAGATCTCATTGTTTGGTTTATTCCTGGTTTCATCCTCCAGATACCCTCCCTGACATTACAGTTGCCTCTCCAGTGACGTTGTTTTGTGTCAGAGGGCCTTTCCTTTCCATGACCTGTTCTGTCAGATCCAGTTCAACATCCTGTTGAATCTGGAGGAAAAGAAGAGTCTTGAGAAATAGGGACACATGGTGCCAGAAAATGATCTTTGGCCAAAAGAAGAGGATTGCCAGACTGCCTGAACTCTCACTGAACCGAGGAGTAGGGAGGCTCCATGTGTCCTAGCAATCTCCAAATAGCAAGAAATGTGCCAGAACTGAGGTTTGCAATGTCCTAGATAGACTCGCATTTTTAGTTCATCCCCATTCTACTTTTTTTTTTTTTTTTAATGGATTTTTCCATATCTTAGGGACTTAGGGTGGACAATGCAATGGGTTAAGTCTCAGTAGGCTTTTCCCCTATAAAGATTTGGTACAGGAACACCTCACTTGGGTTTTTTATCACTTCTGGGGCATAAAATAATTTCATGTGTCATAGATATTATTTTTTCTCTTCCTTCTTTCATTTTTTTTAAGGACATGTTGTAACTAGTGGTGCACAAATGACTCCTTGGTTAGATAAGACATTATGTTTTTATCCTTGGACTATGCCCCCAGGCTTTCAGTAATGCCAGCATCAGCTAAGTTAGCATCTGATTAGTCGTTCTTGCCTCTTACTCAATGTCAGTCTTGATTATGCCCATTAATCTGGCACATTTTTTTGACCTGAGCCATGGGCATAATCCTGCCTGAGCCTCAACACTGTGCTACTATAGCAGCTCAGAGTTGTGTCATTTCTACAGTTCTCTGTGTTTGAGGGGGGTGAGGGTGGAGGTGGTGGTAGGAGTTCTCACCGTTAAAATAACCATGTGGATATTCACCGTAGTTTTGGGCAGATGTGGTCCAGAGAGAAGAAATCTGAGCTTCTGCCCAAATACTGTTGACTCTAGACACCCCTTGATACTCTTCATCTCTCAGTCCCAAGTAAGGGTTAAGACTTATTTCCAAAGAAATCTGGGCAGCACACAGAGACAATTTCCATTCTGGAATGAATGCCTTGGGAGGGAAAAAAAAAAAAAGTTGTAGAGTAAATTTCATAGTTTGGGACCAGATTTCAACATCTCATCCATACTGATAATCAAGACTGACTTGTTATGGAAGGTGGTATTGGAGTGATACTATGTGGCATTTCTATTCATCTCAAACAGATGTCAGTGCCCTGTTCCAAACCACTACAGCACATAAGCAGCCCTGAAGAGTACTGAAGCTTTGCTGAGGGTCCTGCAGTTTCTCCTTTCTCCTGTCCCTGCTTTCTTACTTCACTTTCTGAGTCACTAATGCAATTTTGCTGTGATCTGTTCAAAGCTGGAATTGAGCTTCACTAATACCAGGAGAAATCAAGTTCACCATGAGGTGTCTTCACATCTGCCCAGCCCTGTTCATTATCAGAATGAAGTGAATACTCATCCCAGTCAGGAACCAAAAATCTCTAGCTGCTTTCTTAATGTTCTCATGATTTAATCTGATAGAGCAGAACAGTTAGGGAGGTAGGGAGAGATCTCTCTTGAGGTGACTCCAAGTGAATGTCAGACAAAAATCTGCCCTTGGAAACCTCCCTTTGATGTGTGAGAAGCTCTTGCTTAGACTTGCTCCTGTGCAGACAAAGGTCACTGCTGAATCTTGTGTACCATATTGGGGTGCATCTGTGGGGAGGAACATGACCTAAGCTGACCAAAAAGGGATTCCATTCCATCTACATCACATTCAGTATAAAGCTAAGGGATCACCAAGGTCAAGCCTCTTCTTCAATGACTCACATCTGAGGAAGACTCTGTTCTGCCTTTGATGCTGATCCATGTGTTCCCAAATCCAGTTCCAGAATCCTGCTCCTGAATCCTGTTCCCATCTTCTGTTGGGGCACAGTGCCTGTCCCCAGCATCAGTGATGTCATTGCCAACAGGGATTGAGTTCAGCATTGGTTTTTATCTATTTATTTCTATTTCATTTTATTGTTGTTGTTTTAGTTGAAGCTGTTTTAGTTTCTTTCCCAACCTGTCAGCCTCTCTCTTGTACCTTTCTCTTGCCTTTTGGAAAGGAGGAAAGGAGAGGTATTAACAGAGAGAGTCTGTCCTTTGTGTGGGGCTTACCCAGCCTCCCAGCCTTAACCTGTGATACCATCAGTCCTCCTCCATATGAACATAAACCTCTTTTTAGGATGTTTTCCACTTCATCGTCTTCTTCTTCTTTTTTTTTTTTTTTAAACTCAACAAGGCTGGAAATAGCTGAAGGGAGCAGGGTGAATGGGAGAAAGAAGGCAAAAAAAGCAGAGTTATATTTAATAAAAATAGTATGAATGTTCAGAGATGGTTCTCTGGGAATGAATCAGTATGGCTTCTGATGCATAATGCAGAGGAGAGATGGTAGGCTCTGACAAACACATGGTCTCAAGAAGACAGCACACTTTTTCCTAGAAATAAAATTGGGATGCTTTGGGAATGCATGTTGGACAAGATTAAGTGTGGAAAAGATAAGAGCTCTGATTAATTAAGAGAGAACACAAAGTACAGTGAGCAAGCCACCAGAAGCAACGTTTCTTTGGCAAGGTAAGCGGTGAGTGAAGATGTTTGCAAGCTATGGCAGCTGCACATCAATCTCTGGAGGTTGGTTTTAAAGGGAAGAAATTCTCTACTGCATATGGAGAAAGGACTCTGAGACACCAAAGCCTAACAAATGACTTGTTGCCATGCAAAATGATGAGGCAAACTTAAGACAATAACTATTTTTGGCAGACCTTTCCTTATAGAATCATAGAATGGTAAGGTTGGAAGGGACCTCAAGGATCATCTAGTTCCAACCCCTTGCCATAGGCAGGGACACCTCCCACTAGTACAACACACTCAAGGCCTCCTCCAACCTGGCCTTGAACATCCCCAGGGAGGGAGCAGCCACAACCTTCCTGGGCAACCTGGGCCAGTGCCTCACCACCCTCACTGTAAAGAACTTGCTCCTAACATCCAGTCTAAATCTCCCCTCTGCCAGTTCAAACCCATTGTCCCTTGTCCTGTCATTGCAAGACCTTGTCAATAGTCCCTCCCCAGCCTTCCTGTAGGCCCCCTTCAGATACTGGAAGGCTGCTATAAAGTCTCCTGGAAGCCTTCTCTTCTGCAGGCTGCAGAGCCCCAACTCCTGTAGCCTGTCCTCATAGCAGAGCTGTTCCAGTCCTCTGATCATCCTCATGGCCCTCCTCTGGACCTGCTTCAACACTTCCATGTCCTTCCTGTGTTGGGGGCTCCAGAACTGCACACAGTACTCCTTCTTTTATTCTTAGAAGCCCATTTTAAAGTCCTGCTACTGTTTTGAAGCTTTTCTCCATCTGAAGTGTGGCAATATTTATGCTCTTTGCTGAATTTACAGGGACTAGTGAGCATAAATCCAACAATATTCAGGTGATTCTCAGGTACCACAAGCAATGTTAGCCATAAAATTACCTAGTTAGAGAGAAAGTGTCTGGATAAAAACAGTAATTGAAAGACAGAAACCAGAAAGACCTTTTTTCTGGGTGATGTATAATTAGAAACAGTATGCTTCTGAGATTAGAAAGCTGGGTGAAATCATATCATTACCATATAATTACAAAGGTAGACATGACAATTTTTTCTAGACCAGATGTCTATTAAAGCAGTTCCCTCCTTCCATGTGTGCAATTTCTTACAGAACATAGATATCGCTGAATGGTATTTGTGATGATATTTCACAACAGAGTGAGGAGCTGTTGCTTCTTCCAGATGTATCTCCTAAAAAATTGTTGCTTGTGCAATGATAAGACAATATAAGATATTNAAATCTCCCCTCTGCCAGTTTAAACCCATTGCCCCTTGTCCTGTCGTTGTAAGACCTTGTCAATAGTCCCTCCCCAGCCTTCCTGTAGCCCCCTTCAGATACTGGAAGGCTACTCTAAGGTCTCCTGGAAGCTTTTTCTTCTCCAGGCTGCAGAGCCCCAACTCTTGTAGCCTGTCCTCATAGGAGAGCTGCTGCAGCCCTCTCATCTGATAACAGTCACTCCCCATCCCTCCTGTCAGTCCTGTTCACATTCTTGAGTTGTGCCTTTCTGGTTTCCCAAAAAGCATCAGGCCAGTAGACCTGCTGTGTTTCAAACTTGCTGCATGTTTGAAGAACAGAACAGTCATGCAGGTCCCCGTTAGGAGCGTCAGCGTCACGGCAGCCTAAGCTGAAGGCCTCAGGACTGACTGTGGAGGTCACTCAGCATCCTGCAGTGCTGGGCACAGCTATATGGATCACCACATATTTTTATACGATAAAAAATATCATACCATATGATCACCATCATCACACGTGTTTATCCAGTTCCAACCCCTCCAATCTCTCAGTAGATGGGAATCCAGCAGAGACAGATTACTTCACTAGTCAAGTCAAAGCTGAACAATTTATTTCTTCCAGTGCTGTGGAGAAGTTGTGTGAACAAGGAAAGGGAAATGAGATGTGACTTCAGCCTTACTACTTGTTTCTCTATGATCTCCAAAAGGCCCCTTCACCCCCATCTAACACCATTCCCACTAAAGTTAACAGCAACTGCCCAAGAAACAACATGTACCCCCAAAAAAAGTTACCCAAACCCCTCAATACATCTTGGGTTTGGCTAGGTAGCAGCTTTGCATTAGCTCATTTCATTACCTGCTGGAAACACAGCCATTGGTATCTGTGCCTCAGAGACCTCCAGGCCTGGCAGAGATGCTTTAGAGTCCAAGCCCACCAAATCTTGGCTTGTTTAGATGTATGAAATTTTTGGAGTAGTCTTGAGTCACACCCTGAAGTGGTGAACAAAATCTGAGTATGGACATAGGTTTTTCTCCAGGATTACTTGGTGGCATCTCCAACAGAATGGCACTAACCATATAGCCTTCTTCAAGTCCCATGGAGGACATGACATGACAAAAGGGACAATGACTTGATGGGCATAGGATAACATCACCTCTTGTAATGGTCTTGAAATGACAGGACGAGAAGCAATGGATTTAAACTGGCAGAGGGGAGATTTAAACTGGATGTTAGGAGGAAGTTCTTTGCAGTGAGGGTGGTGAGACACTGGCACAGATTGCCCAGGAAGAATCATAGAATGTTAAGATTGGAAGAGACCTCAAGGATCATCTAGTTCCAACCCCCTGCCATAGGCAGGGACACCTCCCACTAGTACAGCTCACTCAAGGCCTCGTCCAACCTGGCCTTGAATACCTTCAAGGAGGTTATGGTTGCTCTCTCCCTGGAGGTGTTCAAGGCCAGTTGGAGGAGTTCTTGAGTGAGCTGTACTAGTGGGAGGTGTCCCTGCCTATGGCAGGGGGTTGGAACTAGATGATCCTTGAGGTCTCTTCCAACCTTACCATTCTATGATTCTATGATTCTATCATAAAGAAGGATGGTGAGCAGAAAAGCAAGAGACACGAGGATCAGGACTTTCACCTAATTTATCTCCAGACTAAGTTATTTTCTTTACTGCTGCCAAATGCATTCATTTAGCATTTGCTCATTTTGCTTTTAGATGAATCAGAGTCAATCTTCCATAGCAACCCTTTGGGGAAAATAGAAAACTAAGCAAGCTCCAATCATTAAGCAGAAGAAATTCTTTTAATATTATTTTAAAAACAACAACAAAAGTCTTACCAAAAAACCCCAACCAACCACACTGAAAACTTTTTTTTTTTTTTCTCCCCCCCATCAGGTTTGAATGATGGATTCTGAACTACCAGGCACAAATCACACAAAGACCCTACTGCCAGCAATGACTTTGAGCTGGCTGCTTCATGAACTTCCCAGTTATTTCACTGGTGTACTGGCTGTTCAGTGCAGATGAAAACTGAATTGAGCTTGGGGAATAAATCTAAGATGCTTTACATTCTTCTGATAACCAAAGGTTAATGTGATACCTTGTTCTTTCCGAGTTCATAGAACTTTAGTTCTTGGCTGCAGTGCTTTTGGCCAAGACCAGCATTTCAGAAGTGCTAAGTGTTCATTTAGGTTGCCAAAACAGAAAGAGCCTGAATTTCAGACCTGTTGAAAACCAGGAGCTCCCACTGGGAGTCACAACTGTGCTTGCAAAGAGATCTTCACGTAGCCACTGGTGGTTTAGAAATAAATCCCCTGGTTTTTGGACACCTGGGTAAAATCTGAGTTAAACCTCATCTCCCAGTCTGCATGGGGTCCTCCTGGAGGCTGATGCCCTTTGCAAACCTCTTTCTTCTTGGCAAATGTCTCACAGCAAACGTCTGATGCCTGTATGCACCCCTTTGAATTTCTTTTCTTTGTTTGCCGTAAGCAGAAGTAACTTCTCAGAGGAAATGCCTGCAATATTTCTGAAACTAAATATTTCTCCACACATCAGCAAATACCTCTATCAGTGGGTATTCCTTGGGGAACTCTCAGAGGACTTCTTGTTTCTTTTCCTTTCCTGAAAGAAATCACAGACCAACACCTGAAGTTACGGTTGAAAAAGGAAAAAAGAGTAACAAACAAATATTTTTTGGGGAAAGAGAATGTTTGTTGGTTTCAAAATTCTTTCTCATTTGTAATGGAACTTTGAAAGCTGCAGAAGGAAGGAGTGAAATTAAAATATTTAGCAATGAACAAAATGAAGAATACCTAAAGACAGAAGTAAGACATAGAATCATAGAATGACAAGGTTGGAAGGGACCTCAAGGATCATCTAGTTCCAACCTCCTGCCATAGGCACCTCCATCCTAATTTTCATCTTCTCAGGCTAAGACTTTGTATGTGAACTGGAAACATCAGTGGAAGAAAACTTGGCATGTCATAGAACCATTTATGTTGGCAAGTACCTTTAAGATCATCATCATGTCCCAGAGTGTCACACCTACACATCTATTAAATCCCCCCAGAGAAGGTGAGTCCTCCACTTCCATAGGCAGCCTGTTCAAGGGCTTGAAACCTTTTTGAGAAAGAAGTTTTTCCTGATGTCCTACCTAAACCTTCCCTGGTGCAACTTGAGGTAATTTCCTCTCATCCTATGTCTAGAGTATGATTCATCCTCAAACTGAGACAGATCTCCTAGGGATCAGGGATGAATTGCATAGGAAGCAGAGCACATGTGGGGCATAGGTCATTTACACTCAAACTGCAGGTTTTTTTGAAGATGAACTCACATAAAATTAAACTCCCCTGTCAGCAGAGGAAATGACACACAGAGCCATCAAGAATTGGTTTGAATTGCTCAGCCAGGAGTGACAGCGACCTATGACTAAAGCAAATACTCAAAACTGAACCGGGGCTGGGAGCCAGGGAGAGGGAAGTGGCATTACCTCACCAGCTGCCACTTGGAGCGAGCATGGCACTCATCTGGAGCCCTTCAGTGGCTGTGGGCAAGGTTTTGGCTTTTCTTGCTGAAAGCACCATGCCATTAGTCAGGAGCAACCAACCTTGAAAAGCGTATTTGCTGTGACTCCCATCTCCCCTGCGAGCCACGCTCCCGCTGCTTCCAGCTTTCTCAGTTGCAGTGTTGACACTTCTTCAGAACTGTCATTAGCTCAGCTGAAGGGAAAACAGAGATGCTATTCAGGACCCAAATCCAACGTGGGAGGCTAGGAGTGCAAACTCTCACTTCACACTGAAAGCATGAGGAGTGCTTTATGGTGCTGTTGTTCTTTCTATTCTAGGGGAAGCCTTTATTCTTTTGTAAACCATTTTCTGTCATATAAATACTCTTTTTAAGGTCTCTTCTATCAAAGTCATGCTCAGATATCTTACAGTGTAACATCTTACACTCCCAGAAATTAACCCTAAATGTAGATTTCTGTTCGTATTTCACAAATTCCTCATTCTGCATCTGTAAGCATTCACCTTGTTCCTTTATAGAATCATAGAATGGTAAGGTTGGAAGGGACCTCAAGGATCACCTAGTTCCAACCCCCTGCCATAGGCAGGGACACCTCCCACTAGTACAACTCACTCAAGGTCTCCTCCAACCTGGCCTTCAACACCTCCAGGGAGGGAGCAGCCACAACCTCCCCGGGCAACCTGTGCCAGTGCCTCACCACCCTCGCTGTAAAGAACTTCCTCCTAACATCCAGTCTAAATTTCCCCTCTGCCAGTTCAAACCCATTGCCCCTTGTCCTGTTATTGCAAGGCCTTGGCAATAGTCCCTCCCCAGCCTTTCTGTAGGCCTCCTTCAGATACTGGAAGGCTACTATATGGTCTCCTGGAAGCTTTCTCTTCTCCAGGTTGAAGAGCCCCAACTCTCTCAGCCTGTCCTCACAGGACATTATAGAATCATAGCATCATAGAATGGTAAGGTTGGAAGGGACCTCAAGGATCATCTAGTTCCAACCCCCTGCCTTATTTCTCTTTTGTGTTTTAAGACTCCCGTGGTGGAATCTACATTAAATTTTGCCACTCTGACAATTCAAAATTCAGCCAAATGCACATTTTCCAGCAGCCAGCTTCTTGTCAGCCATTCCCTTCTGTATCTTCACGTTGCATTTTTGCTACATGAGATAAACAACAGAACTTGGCTCCATTCCAGAGGGGCACCAAGAGTGAGTTGACCTTTGCGATGATTTGAATTGTCATCGGCGTTGTGCTAAATGGAGGAGCTGAAAGCAGTTCCTAACAGGGAAAATGTGCAGCATTTTATTGGGTAGTTTTGGTTTCTGTTCTTGTCCCTCAGGTTTTTCAGTGTTGCTGTTCTTGAGGCAAATTCATAGGTCAGGAAAAACAGGGAATTCCTCAAAATTACTCCTTTCAAAGCAAACCAAGTGCAAATATAAGAAGCTGCGAAAGGACAGAAGACAAACCACTTCAGCAAAGCCAGGGCAAGTCCACTTTAGCTGCAATAATCCCATATATATATTTGCACATCTGATCTTGCAGCTCTTGCACAAAGATCTTATAGCATCAGGGTTGGAAGGAAAAACCTCCAGCTGTGTGGAGTGCTCTGGAGAAAATCTTTCCATTCATACAGGGGACTGGAGAGCTGAAAGATGGAATAAGCTAAAGAAATTTTTGTTGTTATTTTTAAATGATAGATTACCTGGAATGATTGTCATAGCAAAATTAACAAGGCTTTGGTGATAATACCTATGAGTCCTAATGGATAACATTAAAGGGATAAGTCTAAAAGTAAAATGAGAAAGTCAGTAGGTAAAGATGGTTTGGTCTAGAGAGCTGAGGCACAGGAGCAGCCCACATATTGTCTGGTTTTAGGTTAGATGACAAAACCCAGAAGTTTCTAGGAATCACTGCCTGCCTCTGCTTTACAGCGGTGCACCCACAGTCATCATACCACATCCATCCCAGCTAGACACTGAAGAGAGAAAAGGAGAATCATCCACAAATCTTTAATCCAACTCTGCCATTTGGTAGTTTATCCATGGGTTCCTTCATGAGCCAAAGCTCTGAGCAGCATCAACAGTAGTACTCCAGTCTCTTCAAGTGAGGGAAACAAATGCTGGCATTGGTTGGGGGTGACTATTTGCACCCTTAGCAGCTTTCAGTAGCAGAGCTATCACCTCTAACAAGCTGTCAGTTTTACATCCCACAGGGACTTTTACTTCTCCTCCCCCTACCCTTTCTAATAGACATATCCCTCTAACATGCCTTGATGACCATGGAGAAATCTGATCCGACATACTGATTTAACAACATCCACAAACCAAGAAGTGGTTGCTCATCCAAATCAAGTACAAAATACCTCTTACTCAACTCCTAGAGTCTCAGGATTTCTGCATTCATCTATAAGTGGATATATTCTTCTTCCCTCATCCAAAATGTGAAGCTATTTTAGAAGTATTTGGGGCAAATTCAGACTGATTTTGCTTTCTGAAAGCATCGCCCACAAAGAAGCGGTAAGAGACATACTGGCACGTTGAAAAGATCCTTTTCATGACTTTAAGTTGGAGAGATTGTAAACATCAAGTTATATTTTCCCCATAATATCCATTTTTGAACACTTGAGTCTCTTCCAGACTACTTTACTCATAATTGCTGCTCTCTTAGACGAGTGGCTACAGCAAAAGTGACTGTTTACTGAGTGACAAACGCACACATACACAAACCTCCTCATTTCACAGATGTTTTCAGGATGCTCTAACCCCTGATAACTCTCTGCAGACCACTGAGATGAATAATATTTGTGGATGCATTTTTGAGGTGAGCAGACTGGAGAGGGTATTTGTGGCTGTGGGCTTTGCCACTCACATGGAAAAGTGTGTTTTCCTTATATCCATCATATAGGCTGTGTTTTGCACATCTGCCTTTAATTAGACCGATTTCATATCTTCAAGTGTGGAGGACATCAAATGAATTATTTAGAAATTGGAGTTAACCAGCAAAAGACCCAAGCTGCCTTTTGGTTGGTTTTGGTTGTTGTTGTTGTTGTTGTTGTCATTGTTGTGTTGTTGTTTTGGTGTTGTGGTGTTGTTGTTGTGTTGTTTTTAGAATCATAGAATCATAGAATGGTAAGGTTGGAAGGG
>VWZE01014373.1:59294-76642 GCA_013396675.1 Eubucco bourcierii | reverse complement strand
CAGCCATTCACCACCCAGCCTGGAGTTGTGCTTGGGATCGTGCCTACCCAGGTGCAGGACCTTACACTTGGCCTTGTTGAAGTACATGAGGTTGGCCTGGGCTCACCTCTGCAGCCTGTCTAGGTCCCTCTGTCGACTGTGCCACACAGGTTGCTGCCATCTGCAAACTTGCTGAGAGTGCACTGATTCCTCTGTCCATGTCACTAACAAATATGTCAAACAGCACTGGTGCCAGCACTGTCCCTGAGGGACACCACTTGGCACTGGTTTCCAGGTGGGCATTGTGACATTAATCACCACTCTCTGTGTGTGACCATCCAGCCAGTTCCTTATCCAGCAGTGCTCCACACATCAAGTCCATGTTTTTCCAGTTTGGTGACTGGAAAAAGGCTTTGTAGGTAGCCTTTCCTCTTTCAGTTGTAGAGGGAAAGAAAACCTCCCTGGAAACCTTCCATTGTCTTAAGTAGTCTTGAAGATCATCTAGTGGACCACTTAATCTCTTATTATAGAATGTTGTTTTATGCTGTTGTTGAGAGTATCTTGGGGCATGTCCAAGATTTCTGACTCAGATGATATGGTAAAAAGCTGGAGCTGGTCTCGTTGCAGTTTTGTTGAGGCTGTCCTAGGGCATGTCCAAGATTTCTGATTCAGATGACATGGTGGAAAGTTGGAGTTGGTCTCATTGCAGTTTTGTCGAGGCTGTCCTAGGGCATGTCCAAGATTTCTGATTCAGATGACATGGTGGAAAGCTGGAGCTGGTCTCATTGCAGTTTTGTTGAGGCTGTCCTAGGGCATGTCCAAGATTTCTGATTCAGATGACATGGTGGAAAGCTGGAGCTGGTCTCGTTGCAGTTTTGTTGAGGCTGTCCTAGGGCATGTCCAAGATTTCTGATTCAGATGACATGGTGGAAAGCTGGAGCTGGTCTCATTGCAGTTGCATGCTGCAAACTATGCCCTCCTTGGTTAGTTGATGCCTTCTGGCTGAGGGGTCTCCACCTTGTGACACAGGATGGAATCACCAGTGGGGGCATCTTGTAGCTTGGGCTTTTTCACTTAGGAAAGGTGCTCCTTTGGGTTAAGCTTTAGGAGCATGTGCTGTTTCTTCCTACTTTTACTAGTGACAAAATGAGTCCCAGGTCTCAACAACCTTCAGGCCACTACAGGCATACAAGACAGTACATCCTTCACGCTCTTTACCCTGCTGCGTGGGATGGCAGGAGGCAAGGAACAGGAAGATCACAGTGGGTGTGCAGGAAGATTGAAGTGACCTACAGCTCTCCTAATACTGCTGTTTATTACTTTCCCAATACGATAAAGCTGAGATCAGTCCCTTTCATGCCAGGACTACTGAACTACTAGCTTCCTGCATGTGGAGGTGGAAATGTCATATTTTAGCCCTGATTCACTTTTTTTTTTTTCTTATTTTGTGGTTTCCATGTGTTCAAATGGGCTAAGAGAAGTAGTGTGTCCCCTGTAATAGTGAGAAACAGCTGCTTTCATGTGATCTCAGAGCCCATTAGGCAATGCCAGCCTTGAAGGTGTTATTGGAGGAAGCATTTTTATTGCCAAGATTTGTCACGTCCGTGGGGCTGAAGTACCATAGCAGAGTGTTACCACTTCTCAGAGCATCAGCAAAAACCTTCTCATAGCAGTTTGGGCCAAACCTGGCAGAGTTTCATTCTAAAATGGATTTGTGCACATTTATGATCATCATGGGACTTTGTCACAGCATGCAAGTCTTGGGTTTCTGCCTTGGTGCAGGGAATTCAAACCCAAACACACAGCTCTTTCTGCCTGCTTCATCTTTCTGGAGCCAGCACCGGCACAAACAACTCTCTTACAGTCCTTTCCTACCCAAACCTGCAGCTTACATCCTTGTTGTTTTGAAACCAGCCAGCTTTGGTTTTCATTACAGTAAGGGCTGACTAACCTGGCACTCCTTGCTCTTCACTGTGTAAGGGCACAAGGCCAGTAATGACACAGAAAAGCAGAAGGGGCACCTAAGAAGGTCCAAGCAGAAACCAACAGCTGAGGTAAGTTGCCAAACCTCAGCTATTCTCCTGCAATATATTGAAGTAGTTTAATGAATCTGAGGATCATCACATAAGGGAGAGCTGGAAAACAAAGGTCCTGGTGCAGTGAGAAAACCTGAACACAAGTGACATTGTGCCCATCCCTGGAAATGTCCAAGGTCAGGTTAGATGGGGATTTGAGCAAGCAGGAAGGAGTCCCTGCCTATGGCAGGCGAACAGGAACTAGATGTTCTTTAAGGTCCCTTCCAATCCAAACCATGGCAATGGTAGCTAATGTAATTGCATCACTAATATTAGTTAGGAGGATGATTCCTACTCCTTATCATGACAGATGCCAAAGGCTCTCTGCAATCTACCTGCTTTCAGTTACAAAATGGCAAGACCTTCAGGGATACAATAGATATTCTATTTACATATGATTTGCCTAGTGAATGATATACATCTGCACATTTACATAACCAACAACACAGCATTTGGCCAGCCAAGTATCAGCTAGCTTGTTATAAGCACACCTTTAGAATCTTAGAATCACTGAATCAAACAGGTTGGAAGAGACTTCAACATCCAGTCCAACCTATCACCCAACCCTAACCAATCAACCAGACCATGGCACTAAGTACCCCATCCAGGCTTTTCTTGAACACCTCCAGGGACAACTCCACCACCTCCCTGGGCAGCCCATTCCAATGCCAATCACTCTCTCTGTCAAGAACTTCCTCCTAACATCCAGCCTAGACCTTCCCTGACACAACTTGAGACTGTGTCCCCTTGTTCTGTTGCTGATTGCCTGGGAGAAGAGACTGACCCCCACCTGGCTATAACCTCCTCTCAGGTAGTTGTAGACAGCAATGAGGTCTACCCTGAGCCTCTTCTTCTCCAGACTGCACATCCCCAGCTCCCTCAGCCTCTCCTCACAGGGCTGTGCTCCAGCTTCACTGCCCTTCTCTGGACACATTCCAGTACCTCCACATCTCTCTTGAACTGAGGGGCCCAGAACTGGACACAGGACTCAAGGTGTGGCCTGACCAGTGCTGAGCACAGGAGCAGAATAACCTCCCTTGTCCTGCTGGCCACACTGTTCCTGATCCAGACCAGGATGCCATTCGCTCTCCTGCCCACCTGGGCACACTGCTGGCTCATGTTCATCTACTCTCTACCAGCACCCCCAGGTCCCTTTCTGCCTGGCTGCTCTCTAGCCACTCTGTCCCCAGTCTGTAGCACTGCTTGGGGTTGTTGTGGCCAAAGTGTACAGCCCTGCACTTAGCCTTGTTAAATCTCATCCTATTGGCCTCTGCCCACCCACCCAGCCTGTCAAGATCCCCCTGCAGGGTCCTCTTACCTTCCAGTCTTAGTCTTGGTGAATACCCTCTGAGCCTAATAGTGTTATGGAAAGTATGAATTGGCCCAAATTGTAGAATCACTTTGGTTGTAAAAGACCTTTAAGAGTCCAACTATTTTCAAAATCTGCCAAGTCTGGTGCTAAACCATGTCCCTCAGCACCACATTTCTGGGTCTTTTAAACACTTCCAGGGACAGGCATTCAACCATCTCCCTGGGGAGCCTGTTCCACTGTTTGGAAACCCTTGCAGGGAAGAGGTCCCTTCTAATGTCCAGTCTTTACCTGGACAGTAGTGCAACCTGAGGTCATTTCCTCTTCCCATCATTTCACTCTTCCTAAACTGATGTCAAGTTTATAAAAAAGATTGTCTGAGAGTTTTCAGATTTCCTAAAACTGAAACAACTTACTGAACTACTGGCTGAGAAAGAATCAGACAAGAAAAGATGAGTCTGGCCATATGATTTCTCTAAGATACCAGTGAGTGGCAGTGCCATGGCCTTGTGCTCTCTCCTTCCCTGTAGCCCAGGCTGACATTTTCCATGGGGAAAAGGCAGGCATGGGGCTGGACCTGCCCCACTAATACAGCTCTGGCAATCTGCTGCAAACTGCTGATGGCTTCCCCACTCACCTCGGTGCTCTTTGTGGAGTCGCCACCTCCTTTGTGGACAACCTTGAGCCACTTACCTACCCCTCTTGTCCCCACTGGGCTCTTGCTCTCATAGATGACTGCAGGGATGCCAATTGCAGACGGGCCATAGGTTGGTTGCCTCATCCAATGTCCTCTGGGATCCCCAGGAGGGACCTCAATCCAGGGTGCTGCCTCTGAGCCTTTGCAGGAGTGTGAAGGTGGACAGCCTCTTCTCCCTGGTTGCAAGCAACAGGACTAAAGGAAATGGATGTAAACTGCACCAGAGGAGGTTTAGGCAGGATATTAGGAAAATTTAGCAACTATTTCTTCACTGAAATGGTTATCAAACATTGAAATCATCTACCAGGGGCAGCAGTGGAGTGACCATCCGTGGAAATGTTTAAATGGCATGTGGATCTGGTGCTTACACACATGGTTTAGCAGTGTCCTTGCAGTGCTGGGTTAAAGGTTCGTCTGGATGAACCAAGCCCTGAGGAAAAGGACCTGGGGGTCTGGGTTGATAAAAAGCTCAACATGAGCCTGCAGTGTGAGTGCAGCCCAGACAGCAACCGAGTGCTGGGCTACATCAAGAGCAGTGTGGGCAGCAGGGCAAGGGAGGGGATTCTGTACCTTTGCTCTGCTCTCCTCAGACCCCATCTGGAGTACTGTGTGCAGTTCTGGAGTCCTCAGCACAGGAAGGACATGGAAGTGTTGGAGTGGGTCCAGAGGAGGCCACGAAGATGATCAGAGGGCTGCAGCAGCTCTGCTATGAGGACAGGCTGAGAGAGTTGGGGCTCTGCAGCCTGCAGAAGAGAAGGCTTCAAGGAGACCNCAGTGAGGGTGGTGAGGCACTGGCACAGGTTGCCCAGGGAGGTTGTGGCTGCTCCCTCCCTGGAGGTGTTCAAGGCCAGGCTGGAGAAGGCCTTGAGTAAGTTGTACTAGTGGGAGGTGTTCCCTGCCTATGGCAGAGGGTTGGAACTAGATGATCTTTGAGGTCCCTTCCAACCTTACCATTCTATGATTCTATGAACTTGAAGGTCTCTTCCTATCAAAGGTACCGCGGTTCTGTAGACTCGCAGTGGCAAGCAGCCTGCTCAGCAACAATGGAAGAAAAAACCCAAAGGCTCCACAATACAGTCACTGCTGTCCTACTTCCAAGTGAAATCATCTGATACAGAAGAAAAACTCAAGGAGATAAAGTCATTTCTCGCAAACCTACAACTCAGTGAAGGGAGCTCCAGGGAGTCGAGACAGAAAACTCTTCTTGACAGAAAACTTAGGAAGTAGTATGCTCCCCACAAAAATTACCAGACTTTCAAAGTCACATCTCATAATTTAAACCATCTGCTTGGATATTCAGTGAGGGAAAATCTTCCCTAAGAAATAAATCAGGTTAGAACTCTTCAAGGAAAGGATCTTCCTATTGTTCTTAATTTTTTTTAAAGAGTGATATCTTCATCAAGAGCTGAAATATTTTATCTTGTAGATTGTTTTTTCTCCTCTTCATCAAAAGCTGGAGTGTTTTATCTGGTAGCTCATTTTTCTCCAAGCAAGCATTGAAAAAATATTTTAAGGGAATAATTTTATATACCTCAGTTTGGCTTCTTTAGTTCCTTCAGGCTTCCTAGGATGATGTTGCAGAGTGGTTCACATGTCCTTTAGTGTTGTCTTCTAGAAATACAAGGGGGAAAAAAACAATTTTTTTTCAGGTTGTTTGTGGGATTTGAGGGGTTTTTTAACAACACTCAAAAGTAGCTCCACTTTGCCCTCTGCCTTTGCCAAAATGCTTCAAAACATAAGGCTTCCTACAAACTAAGATGAGACACTAACAGCAGAAATAAATAGAAGTGTGTTAATTATATTGTAAACATAAATAATTTGCTCTGGCAACTCAGTCGCTGCCAAAGTGTCATTAGTGACAGGCAAATCTCATGACAACAGCAGCATCCAGCAGTTGAGGTACAACCTTCAGCATGACATGCATGGCATGATGTGAGGCCCTGAATTCATGGCCACTGCTTCATGGATGTGATGGTTTGGGAGTTCCCCACCCCCCACACTTTGTAAAATGACCCAGACTAGAACTCAGCCGGCTGGAAGTTAAGGACTGAAGCTCTCTTTACAGCTCAGCTCAATGTACAAGCAGAGATATACACTATAGACAGGAATAGTTACAGAAATAGACAAGTTAAAGGGAATACAGAAACACAACTCCCCTCCCAGAAATCAGAGACCCCAGGAGGGGCTCCCAACCACCCTTCCACCTTCTCCCCACCCCTATACCTTACCCCAGGGTTTGCCTTATGAGCAAGGTGAGGTTGGAGGATCGGCATGGGGGATTAGAAGAAAAGTGGTTAGTGAGATTAATCGGCAGAGAGAAGCTAGACTGCCCGAGATGTTGTGCCCCAGAGACTGACTGTGTTATCTATGTTTTGAGTTCCTTTCTTACACATCTCAGCAAGCCTATGAGTGAAGTAGACATCACCATTGTTTCCTTTTCTCAGCCTATAGTATAATTTTCTCCATTAAAATATTCCAGTTAGCCTCAAACCAGCACAGTGGTGTATCCTTGATCCATGGCAAGAACATTCTGAAGGACACCCCAACAGCCCCTAGAAAAGGCTCCAAAAGGTCTCTGTGCAATGGATGCTTCCCCCATCACTTCTCACAGTGGGCCTTCTGCCAGCACATAGCTGAAGTCTAGCTCTTTAAACCACAAGGAATTTCTCTTGGTCCACTCAGGAGAACTCAAATGTTCCTTTTCTTTTTTTCTTTTGGTCTGGAATTTCTCAAGGAAAACTTTGCAATGACAGAATGTCTATGGGGGAAAAAAATTGTTCCTGTCCCTGCCAGGATTGAGTGAGACTTGAGCACCTACCATGGCTGTCAGAGTGTCTGCATCTTCTCATTCTCCTGTGTCTGTACATTCTCATTTAAGTCTACCCCTACTGCAGGGGACACCATTGTACATATTTTCACCCTGGGCTAAAATTGGCTAGGCAACTGTCCCTCACTTTCCAGAACCAGCTGATTCAGGGTGCCAGTTTCGCAGGAGCTAGAGATGAGGGATACAAAATCTAAGATACTTTTTTAATCAAAGGAGCATTAAAAGAAACTTTCATTTCTGCAACTAGACAAGCTAGAAGTTCTCAGGGACAGGAGAGGGTCCTTCTAGAGGCCAGGTTGAGAGGCTGTGGCTGCTTACTGAGGCAGAGCCTCTTCCCATCCTCTACAGTATCCCTGAAACAGCTCCAACTAAACATTAATCCATGGTTAGCCTGGCTAGCTCAGTCCACAGAGCATGAAACTCTTAATCTCAGGGTCATGGGTTTGAACCCAGTGTTGGGCTGCATCAAGAGCAGCCTGGTCAGCAGGGCAAGGGAGGGGATTTTGCTGCCCCTTTACTCTGCTCTCATCAGACTCCACCTGGAGTACTGTGTGCAGTTCTGGAGCCCCCAGCACAGGAAAGACATTGAACTGTTGGAGTGGGACCAGAGAAGGCCACGAAGATAATCAGAGGGCTGCAGCAGCTCTCCTATGAGGACAGGTTGAGAGAGTTTGGGGCTCTTCAGCCTGGAGAAGAGAAGGTTTCCAGGAGACCTTAGAGTAGACTTCCAATACCTGAAGGGGGCTTACAGGAAGGCTGGGCTGCCAACCACCCTTCCACCTTCTCCCCACCCCTCTACCTTACCCCAGGGTTTGGCTTACCTGCAAGGTGAGTTTGGAGGATCAACCAGGCTGGTTAGAAACAGAGCAATTAGTTAGGTTATTCAGGAGAGAAGCCAGAAGCTCCCAGAGAGGCAGAGACAAGACTCTGAGAGAGGCCAGAAGACACACCAGCTCCCAGAGAGAACAAGAGACTCTCTCTGTGTTAGCTGTATTTGAATCCTTGTTCTTATACATCTCAGCAAACCTATGAGTGAAGCAGACATCACCATTGTTTGCTTTTCACAGCCTATAATCCATTTTTTAATTAAAATATTCCAATTAGCTTCAAACCAGCACACTTCACTAAGCTACAGGAGAACTCATGGGAATCTAGGAGATAAAGGGCCTTTGGTTTTCCATAGATAGAAGCAATGGAAACAGCATTTATGTCGCCTTAGACACTACCAGAAGTGTTTGCAGCTTCCCTGCAAATCTGTAGGATTATATTGCTCTGTGCCTAAAAATATATTTTCACTGGGAACAGTAGCCTGGAAATGTCATCTTTTTACCCTGTCAAACCACTGGGGAAAAAAAAAACTAAGCCACAGTCCCTGATAGACTTTTGGACCACATTGAAAAATGGAATATAGGAAAACATGAGGAAACTTGAATTGACATCAGTCACGGTGAAAACCTCTGCCTTTGTCAGTAAGTGTCATTTTAAAGCAGCTCCTAACTGTGTCTAATCTCCTGCAGCCCATGGTTTCAGTTCCCTCTGTTTGTAGCTTGCAGGAATCTGGTGCTGAAGGGACAGATGTTAGCCACGACCCACCTCTTTCTGGTCATTTTGATCTTTAGGGGTAATAATCAGATCCTTCTGGCTAGGGAAGGCTTTGAAGCAAAGTTAGGTCTATCAAAAACAAGTGCTCCAGGGTTGCTATTGTGCAAGTAACATCTAGTCTTTGTTCCTCTAGCCTTAAGCTTCCTCTCAAATCCACTATTGGAATTGCACACATAAAGGGTGTTTTTCCCTCAATTGCAACAGAATTTCTGCATGCAGAGTAAGCAGCCAGGTGTGTGTCAGGTCTTGTAGACTACAGGAAGGTCAATGAGTATAACATGTAACAGCAGTGATACTCAATTTTGATTCGGTGCTCATGATGTTTCACAGTCACAGAATCACACAGGATTGCCTGGAAAAGAGTTTAAGGTCGGCAAGTCCAATCAGTAACCTAACACTGACAAGTCCTTGGCTGAACCATATTCCTAAGCACTGCATCTACACAGCTCTCAAACACCTCCAGAGATAGGGACTCCACCACCTCCCTGGAAAGCCTGTTCCAATGCCTAATTTCTTTCAGTGAAGAAATTCTTTCTGATATCCAATCTAAACTTCCCTTGGCACAACTTGTCTCCATTTTCTCTCACCCTATCACCTGTTACTTGGTTGAACAGGCTGACCCCTCCCCTCTACAACTTTCTTTCAGGTCATGCAGAGAGTGAGAATTTCTCCATTGAGCCTCTTTTGCTCCAGACTAAACAGCCAGTTTGACCACAATGGATGAGCAAATGCTGCATCAGAATGAAAACTGATTTCAGGTGACACCTGTTATGTCTTCTAGTGGTGACATGCAAAGAAGCCTGTGCTGGCAGCAGCAGACCTATGGTGTCCTTTGCACAAATCCATTCTCAGCAGCAAAGGCTACTAGAGGTAATTAATTGGGTCCTTCCAGTCCAGGAGCTAAGTAGAGAGCTTTCCTTCTCTGGAGACTTTCAAGTCCCCTCCTCGGATGCATTCCTGTGCAGACTACCCTAGGTGATCCTTCTTTTGACAGGGGGGTTGGACTCAATGATCTCTGGAGGCCCCTTCCAACCTCTAATGTTCTGAGATTCTGTGAGTGACAACTAGAGAGCTGCAGTTTGTTGATTCACAGCACTGACTCATGCATGCAGCCTGGATGTTCATCAAACCCTCCACGAGCAAAGCTGTGTTAGTCACTGTTTCCAGTTGGATCTTGCAGCAGACACCACAATGTACGTCTTTCCTACTGCAGCCTCATGCCATCATTACTTACAGCCTTAAGTGCATGATTTGAAAAATTCCAACACAAGATTAATTATATGGGTTGCTAATTACCCTTGATCCTAGACAAAACTCCCATATACACAGCAAAGGCTACAGAATCTCATCTGACACGGCTCAGGGGTAACTTTTCATGTGGTTGCACAGCTCTTCCCAAGGAAAGGGGTCAGTCTTTCTGCAGGAGAGAAAAAAAAAAAAAAAAAGAACTTGGCATGAGGGCAGGAAACACTCTGGATTTTCTTTTTATGTCACATTCCTTTTCTCTGAGGTTCTTTTTCTCCTCCAAGAGAGCAGGGATGACAGTGATTTGCTTCTAGGTTTCAGCTGTAATCCCTCTTTGAACAAGCTGCCGTTGCCCGTCACCAGGACTACTCTTCCTGACATTGGTAGCATTTATTTGTCATGGCTGAGGAAAAGAAGTGAGCTGAATCACACATATATCAGTTTCTAAGAAAGGCTCTTAAAGATCTCCAAGATGCTTTCCTCTAAGTGTTCCTATGTGTTGCCTGAATGGCTGCCAGACCACCAGCCACGAGGCGCGATCAAGTGCAACAACCCTTTCTTATTTCATCTAGTTCTCCAGTTGGAAACAATCAGATATTGATGGTGTTCTCTGGAAAAGCAGCCATGAAAGTTCAGTGACGTTTTAAGAAACAAATGGGACTTTCATCACATTATACTACCAGGCAGGATCAGCTTTACATCTGTCATTTCTGTCACTCTTCCTGGAACACCACTGAAAGGAAACACATTCACGTTCATCTTAGCTGGACTAGGTATCAACACCACCTCTGCTTGCTGCTGGGCTTGAGGAGTGGTTTTTCTGTAAGCAGAGCTAAGAGAAAAGATGAAAAACATAAAGATTTTCCCAAATTTTGAATGGTTTGGGCCATGTGAGCTCCTAGACCTTGATAACTGTATACAGAACTACTATTACCATGACCAAAACCCCATCTCCACAGGGAAGCAGATACTGCAAAGAGCATTGTTTTATAAACACCTTCCTGTTTCCATAAGTCTTGATTTGTTTCCACTTCCACACAGTTTGCACACATATCTTACCATTTCCTCTCATAACCTCAGAGGCTGCAGCCACAACAGCTCTTTCTAGAGTGTCTACTTTTGGATAACAAGCTATGACAGGGTAAAGATGTTGATAGGCTCAAAAATAGGAAGGCTCTGCAGAGAGATCTGGACAGGTTGGATTGATGGGCCATGGACAGTTGTATGAGGTTTGACAAGGCCAAGTGCCAGGTCCTGGTAGCAAGAGGTGAGGGAACCCAAGGCTTCTTCTGGAGCCTCCGTGTGCTGCCTTTGCCTCAAGATGTGGCTTCACCTAACTATTTCCCTCTCATATTCTTTCCTGCTCCTTAACCTTCCCATTTCTTCTTTCAAGTCTGCCACCAGGCTAAGCAGGTCATTGACCCGCTCACGTTGCACTCAGATGTCACTGCTGCTGTCCTCTGGTAAAAGTGCCAGGCTCAGACACTCCTGCAGCTGGAGACTTGCACAGCTGCATGCTTGTGTGGGAATTCTGTCTGAGTTGTCACAATCTTCTTGGCAAAGGCTTTTGCCAAGTGGTTACTACATCTAGGTCCTCATCTGGGAAGGCCTTTAGCACTAGCTGAGTTTGCCTCTCAAGCCAGGATGGGGATGAGTTAACACCAACTGAACTTACCCTGTGCACTGCAGAGCTCTCAGTGCCTTGCCTGCTCACCCTCCTGCCCAACTGCCACACCACATCTAGATGATATGCCAGGCCCTGTTTGCTTGCTGGATTTCTGTGTGCTACCAACCCTTTTACAATGTCCCTCCACTGCTGCTACCCCCAAGCACGCTCTCAGATTCAAAAACAAGAGCAAACCACAGGACAAACTAGAAGCTTTTTCACACCAGGAACATTTTCTACCTCACTGACTACATCAGGTAATATTTTGGAATCTTGGCAATTTCCATCCAAACAGTATCTTCTGAAGAGCTGATGGACCCATCAGTGGACTAATTATGCCAGCAGGACTCAGCGATATGCCTGTCTCTTCCCTTGTACAAAGGGCAGGAGATAGATTAGTCCTCCACCAGGCTGTAACACAGCCCTGGTGGATGGGTTGCTCATGTGAACAAGGCATCATCCCTCCCTTCTTCCCTCTGCTCATTTCCTTATGCTGTGAAGACAGCCATCATCCTTGCAACACCTCACAGAAATGTTTATTCCTCTTCAGGGATTAAATCTAAAGTTCCACAGTCAAGGGCAAAAAAAGCCACATCCTGTGTGAGTCAGGTGCAAGAGTGCATGTGTACTACATCCTTGTGACTACATCAGGCTGTGGTGGGAAATCCTGATCAGATTCCTCCTGCTTTTACATGTCCCATGTTTATGAATATGCCAAAGGGTAACTCTGATGGTTTGGAAGTTCCCCCTCCCCCCACACACACACACACTTTGTAAAATCACCCAGACTAGAACTCAACCAGCTGGAAGTTAAGGACTGAAGCTCTGTTTAGAGTTCAGCACAATGTACAAGAGCACTGTACACAATAGACAGGAATGGTTACAGAAATAGACAAGTTAAGGGTAATACAGAAACACAACTCCCCTCCCAGAAATCAGAGACCCCAGGAGGGGCTCCCAACCACCCTTCCACCTTCTCCCCACCGCTATACCTTACCCCAAGGTTTGGCTTACACGCAAGGTGAGCTTGGAGGATCGGCCAGGGGCGTTAGAAGGAAAGTGGTTGGTGAGGTTACTCGGCAGAGAGGAGAAGGCTAGAAGCTGCTAGACAGCCTGAGTGATGACTGACTTATCTATGCTTTGAGTTCTTATTCTTGTCCATCTCAGCAAGCCTATGAGTGAAGTAGACATCACCATTGTTTCCTTATCACAGCCTATAATATATTTTTCTCTATTAAAATATTCCTATTAGCCTCAAATGAGCACAGTAACCCTGTCTTAGCAGCCTTTGTTAGACCTTGTAAGCTTCTGAGAGGTTTGGAAATAAAGAGAAATATGCCTGTGTTTACTCACTGAGGCTGCACCTCAATTACTGGATTCAGTCTGGGGGTTCTTCCTACAAGGAGGACGTTTCAGTGCTGAAGGATGTCCAAAGAAGGGCAAATATGCCAGTGAAGGGTCTAGAGCCAAGTTTAATGAGCAACTGAGGGCACTGGAGTTGTTTATCCTGGAGAAATGGAGTCTGAGGGGACACCTTCTGGCTCTACGATTTCTTGAAAGGAGGTTGGTGTGAGGTCAGTGTCTGTCTCTTCTCCCAAGAAGCAAGTGCTAGGGCAAAGGCAGTGACCTAAAGTTGTATCAAGTGAGGTTTAGGTTGGATATTATGAACAATTTCCTCCTTGAAAGGGTTGTCAAGCCCTGAAACAGGCTGCCCAGGGCAGTGGTGGGGTCACCATTTCTGGAAGGATTGAAAAGATGTGTAGGTGTAGTGCTGAGAGATGCAGTTTAGTGGTGACCTGGCAGTGCTGGGTTAACAGTTGAATCTGAGGTCTCTTGACCCAAATAATTCTATGATTCAAAAACAAAAATAAATAATCTTGGTATTTAACTTACTGTCTTTGTCTTTGATGTGTAAGACTTCTGGGCAGTACAGTATGATGCAGAAGTGGTGATGTGACCATCCTATGGGACCCATCAAGGGAAAGCATCAGCCAGAACTTTTGGGCAAAATCTGTACTTGTCTGCAAGCCACAGCATTTATTCAAAGCCCAGTGCAAAGGTGTTTTTCTTTCCAACAGTTCATGATCCGTGCCAGGTTATTGTTGGCTATTCTGTGTTTGTAGATATTTTCACATCTGTTAGCCTGTAAAAAGCAGCATTGTTCTCTCCTCTCTCTGTTTCTGTAGGTGAGATTGTTTTGGAAAGGGCATCTTGTAGGTTTGATAGGCTCCACCTTGCCCTTTAATCATGTCAAAATTCAGGTGGTCTGCACAACAGAGAGAGGGAGGGAGGCAGGTAGATAGATAGGTAGGTAGATAGGTAGGTAGGTTGGTAGATAGGTAGGTAGGTTGGTAGATAGGTAGGTAGGTTGGTAGATAAGTAGGTAGGTTGGTAGATAAGTAGGTAGGTTGGTAGATAAGTAGTTGGGTAGATAGATAGATAGACAGACAGATAGATAAGTAGATAGATAGATAGATAGATATGGAGAGAGAGAGGGAGAGAATGACAGATAGATAAGTAGATAGATGGATAGATGGATAGATAGAAAAATAGATAGATAGATAGATGGATAGATAGATAGATAGATAGATAGATAGATAGGGAGAGAGAGAGAGAGAGCATGACAGACAGATAGATAGATAGACAGACAGACAGATAGGTGAATGAATATGTGTCTAGTTCTTGGATCCTGAGTTCAAGAGAGACAAAAACCTACAGAAGAGAGTCTCAAGCACAAATACAGGCAGGGCAGTTGCTGGCTGGAGAACAGCCCTGAAGAGAGGGACTCAGGGATGCTGGTGGATGAGGAGCCCAACATGAACCAGCAGTGTGCACTTACAACCCAGAGAGCAAACCAGAGCCTGGGCTGCATCAGGAGAAGTGTGGGCAGCAGGATGAGAGAGGTGATTCTCCCCTCTATTCCACTCTGGTGAGACCCTCACCTGGAGTACTACATCCAGTTCTGGAACCCCTATTGCAAGAGGGGTGTGGACATGCTGGAGTGTGTCCAGAGAGGCCATGAGGATGCTCAGAGGGCTGGAGCACCTCTGCTATGGGGACAGACTGAAAGAGTTGGGGTTGTTCAGTCTGGAGAAGAGGAGGCTCCCAGGTGACCTTATTGTGGCCTTCAAGTATCTGAATGGAGCAAAGCAGGAGGTGGGGAAATTCAGACTAGATGTGAGGAGGAAGTTCTTCACCATGAGAGTGGTGAGAGCCTGGCATGGGTTGCCAGGTGGTTGAGGCTCCATCCCTGGAGGCCGGGTGAGGCTCTGGCCAGCCTGATCTAGGGTAGGGTGTCCCTGCCCATGGCAGGGGGGGTGGCACTAGATGATCCTTGTGATCCCTTCCAACTCTGGCTGATTCCATGATTCTGTGATTCTATTCTAGTGGAGGCTCCTAAGGTGCTGAGGGGACTGGGGTAACTCACTTACAAGGAAAGGTTAAAAAGCCTGAGGCTGGCTAGCCTGGAAAAGAGCAGTCTGAGAGAGGATCTTCTCACTGTTCATCAATGTCTGGAGGGTAGAGGGGGAAAGAATGAGGCCAGGACTCTTTTCAGTGGTGCCCAGTGACAAAACAATGGACAGTGGGTACAAACTGGAACCGAGGAGGTTCTATCTGAACATGAATCTTTGCTGTGAGTGTGCCAGAGCCCTGGAGCAGGTTATCCAGAGAGGTTGTAGAGTCTCCTTCTCTGGAGAGATTCCAAACCCACCTGGACATTGTGATCCTGGGCAACCTGTTCTGGGTGAACCTTCTTTAGTGGGAAAGTTGGAGTAGATGATCTCCAGAGGTCACTTCAAACCCTCACCAGGCTGGGATTCTAGACCCAACTTGAATTTTGGAATTTTTAGAGATGGAAGCCCTTGTTCATTGCTGTAGAGTCAAAGCACTCTAGGTCACTTTCACCAAATTCTTTGGGATGACCAAGAGCAGTTCAAAACTAACAAGAACAAACGAATTTTGACTGTACTATGGCTTATTTTCAAGCAGCAGGAGTTTCAGACTGGGGGCAAAAAGAGAAAGAAATAGAAAAAAGAACTTGTTGACATGAAGCATGTGGAGTCACTCATCTAACATTGTGCAAGGGCTGTAAATCTGCCTGCAAATGAGGCATAAAATGCATCATAAAAAGTACATAACCAAAACTATAAGATCAGTTTAAAATTAATGGCAGAGAGGATTACATGTCTGAATGTCAAATCAAATGCTCTTCAGCCGTGTGTTTCCACAAGCTTTTGCATTAAAAATCCTTTCTCTCGTTTTTCCTTTTATTGAAACATGGTTATGCATTTTTTAAAAAGCCATACTTATTTTCCATGTCATCTGAAAGAAAATAAAACCTGCCACAAGAAAGTGAGTTACAGTGGAAAGCATCACTGATTTAACCTCTGAAGAAAGATGTTATTTGATAACTTAGGAGAGAGAATCCATCCTCTCCCACAAAGCTTCTGTTGACGCAACTAATGCATCTCTCCATCTCACTTATTACTTTAAGATGTTCTTCTGACCTCTGTAGCCCCACTATAATTATCTTGTTGGTGTTAGTTTCTCTCTTTCCCTTTCCCAAAAGACTACTATTGTCTCTCTGTGAACAGATGAAAACCAGATGGGAAGGATAAGGAGGAGATACCAAGATTTGGGCCATCTACCTGGATTTTGCCTGGTGAGTATGGGTAAGCATTCTCAAAATCAAATCATTAAACTACTTTCTAAAATCTAACAGAAATCTTTCTCTTGGTTTTAATATTGTGCCAAGGGAGTGGGAGTCATAATCCTTCCAAATTAGATGGGGCCAGAATTTCAGCTCATCTAAATTTCTCTGCAGCACAAGCGTACAGGAGCGGCAATGATCCCTCAAGAAAAGTCTACAGTGAGCAAGGCAGGAAAGGTTCTCCTACCTATAGAAGAAACACAATGTAAGAGTAATTTATGAAAGAAAGTATTGTGTCTTTTCTTCTGCTCTCTCTTGTGTCTGAGCTTCCTGATATGCATCTAACAATCCTTGAAAGATTAAGAAGTGGATCACAGTAGTTACTGATGGTACATGAAGATGTTCATGGCATGGTTTGGGTTGGAATGGACCCTTAAAGGCCACCTAATCCAATCCCCCTGCAGTCTGCAGGGGTATCTGTAACTAGAGCAGGATGCTCAGAGCCCCCAGCAACCCCTTCTGAAATGGTTCCAGGGATGGAGCACCTACCACCTCTCTGGGTAACCTGGGCCAATGCCTTACCACCCTCAGTGTAAAACGCTTCATTCTGTCTAGTCTAAATCTCTCTCTTTTTGTTTGAAACTATCACTCATTGTCCTGTCACAACAGGTCCTGCTAAAAAGGTCTGTCCCCATCTTTGTGATCAGCCACTGTGAATACTGAAAGGCCACAGGAAGGTCCCTGGAGTCTTCTCTTCTCCAGGCTGAACAACTCCAACTTTCTCACCCTGTCCTCATGGCAGAGGTCTTCCAGCCCTTACACCATTGCTGTGGCCTCCTCTGACCCTGCTCCACCAGGTCTCTGCTGAGGACTCCAGAGCTGGCCCCAGCACTGCAGGTGGGGGTCTCAGTGAAGCAGAGCAGAGGGGCAGAACCCCCTCCCTCTACCTGATGCTCACATTGCTGAGGACCAACCAGTATGTGGCTGGTTCTGAGCTGTGAGTGCACATTGCTGGCTCATGTCCAGTTTTTCACCTCCCAGTACCCCCAAGTCCTTCTCCACAGAGCTGCTTTTCAGCCCTTCATGCTCCAGCCAGGATTGAGACTGGGGAGTGCCACAATCCTGGTGCAGGACCTTGCACTTGTCCTTGTTGAACCTTATGAGATTCCCAGGGGCCTGCAGTATATAGTTATTTATTTATGCAGCATATATATATCATAGAATGGTAAGGTTGGAAGGGACCTCAAGGATCATCTAGTTCCAAACCCCTACCATAGGCAGGGACACCTCCCACTAG
>VWZE01014373.1:34978-59031 GCA_013396675.1 Eubucco bourcierii | reverse complement strand
TAGTGTGTGTGTATATATATATATATATATATATATATATATATATAGTGCATATATATATATATATATATATATATATATGTATAGTGTGTATGCATATATGCAGTTATGAAACTTTCACCTAAATGCCAGCTGTCATCTATTCAGGGTGCTCCTTGCCTTTCCTCTGTTGTCTGGCTCACTGGGAGACAGCATTGTGCAATCCTTCATTTGCAGTTACACTTCTGCCAGTTATAGTGGAAAAGTTTTAGCAAAGAAAAGTTCCAAACACACTCTTAAAAATTAATTTCAGGGTTTTGCTAAGGCTCAGCACTCACAGCTAGAAAGAGCTGATGTGCCCTAGATTTTAACACACCACAAAGCACACTGCTGACAGCTTCATCCCTTCTTGCTGGGACTGTCTCACTACATGCTTCTTTGCAGAGGTTACCTTCTGATTGCCTCTGTTCCCCAAAAGACTACGACTGAAGCCTGGTTTTGATCAAGTATGAGTATTTCTTTACTTTGACAGCCAATTTGTAGTTTGCAGCCTGATGTTATCCTAGCAATGATTTTATGGTCCCATTGCCATTATATGGTAGCACCTTCCAAGGAAACAGAAGCCCTTTCTGTCATCTAACCCTCATGCTGCAATCAGATTTGCAAGTCAAAGAACAGCACAGAAGCCTCCAGTAGACAGTAATAAAAATTTTGTGAGTAAGTGAATTCTGTGGCTGAAAATAAATACTCATGTTTGAGTATGACAACTCAAAAGCTGCTGAAGCTTGACCTGTAGTGAGCATGTGACATATGAAATTCTGCAGCCAGACGCTGTTGCTCTCACTGGGCAGCCTGGATGACATTCAGGATTTATAAGCAACCCAGGAAGCAGGGTAGAAATCTGTAGTGTATAGATAAGTGGTAAGTCCTTTGCAACCCCTGAGTAGACAGGTAGTGTGTACTTGTGGTGGCTCAGGAGTTGTGTGACTGTGATGGTTTGGGAGTTCCCTGCCCCCACACTTTGTAAAATGCCCCAGACTAGAACTCAGGCAGCTGGAAGTTAAGGACTGAAGCTCTATTTACAGCTCAGCACAATGTACAAGCAGAGATATACACTATAGACAGGAATAGTTACAGACATAGACAAGTTAAAGGCAATACAGAAACACAACTCCCCTCCCAGAAATCAGAGACCCCAGGAGGGGCTCCCAACCACCCTTCCACCTTCTTCCCACCCCTGTACTTTACCCCAAGGTTTGCCTTACACGCAAGGTAAATTAGGAGGATCGGCCCAGGGGGGTTAGAAGGAAAGTGGTTAGTGAAAATTAATCAGCAGAGGAGCCAGAGCCAGAAGCTGCTAGACCACCTGAGCTGCTGTTTTCCCAGCAAGAGACAGACACTGACTTATCTGTTTATGTTCTTTTCCCAAAACAATTTTTCAGCAAACCTATGAGTGATGTAGACATCACCACGTTTTCCTTCCACAGTCTATAGTGTAATTTTCTCTATTAAAATATTCTAATTAGCCTCAAACCAGCACAGTGACCCCCCCAAGACTCAGAAGCTGGTGTCCAAGGTCTCTCCTGGACAGAGGAAAGAGAACCAGGTCCTACCTTCATCCCTTGCTCAGCTGCGCTGATGAGCTTCTCAGCCTGCATATAGAGGTGAAGGCTTCCCAGCTTCCATCCGCTTCCAGTTACCCATGAAAGAAAGCCAAACAGCTTCCCAGTGACTCTTATTCCCACAACGATGGCAAAACTTGGGCAGAGGAGATTCATGATCCCTTGCTTGGTACAAAAGGTTGCCCACAGCCATTTTCTAGGAGGAATCATAGAATTATCAAGGTTGGAAGAGACCTCTAAGATCATTGAGGCAACCATCAACCCAACACCACCATGCCTACTAAACCATGTGCCAAAGTGCCATGTCTACATGTTTTAGCACCTCCAAGGATGGTGACTCCACCACTTCCCTAGGCAGCCTGTTCCAATGCCTGACCATTTGCTCACTGTATACATTTTCCCTACTGCTCAATCTAAACCTCCCCTGGTACAACTTGAGACCATTTCCTCTCATCCTGTTGCTAGCTACTTGGGAGAAGACACCAACACTCACCTCACTACGACCTCTTTTCAGGTAGCTGTAGAGAGCAATGAGGTCTCCCCTCAGTTTTCTCCAGACTAAATGAGCCTAGCTCCCCTAGCCACTCCAGGCCCGTTCTCCAGATCCTTCACAAGCTTCTTTGCTTTTCTCTGGACCCACTCCAGCACCTCAATATTTTTCTTGTAGTGAGGGGACATGGCCACCCAGAGTGATGACAAGATTCATTTGTAAGGCCCAAGAAATTCTAGAATAAAGTGAGGGCAAAACACAGAAGAAAAGCTCAGGAGCACAGAGAGAAGGTAAAATCAGGAGTGGCAAAGAGCCTCAGCCATGAAACAGCCAAGTGTATGGCCCACACATCTTCTCCTACACACTTGGTACACCATCCCCTGCAGACAGCACACACAGTCCCATCACACATCCCTACCACACACTCTCCACAGACTGACACAATGGAGTTTGTCTCCCTTGGTGACACAGTGCTTTGGCATTTGGACTGGCAGGGCAACAAATATTGATCTCTCCAGAGTGACTCCTGACTCCAGCACACAATGTCCTGTGCTGCAGTCCAAGGCTCTGGCTGTCTCTTCTGCCTTCATCACTGGTGTCTTGGCTGCATCTTTTTCCTTTCTTTCTTTTTCTTTTTCTTTTTTTTTTTTTGTACTTTTGCCTATTTTAATGTCTTTTTTTTTTTCTTCAAGCATTTTTCTTTAAATCCATGGAAATGACTACTCCAACCCCCACCCTCTCACCCCCCTTGCAGCAGCATCAGCTGGAATAGCATTGAACACGGAGCTGAGATTTATACAAGCTGAAGGTTCAGAGAGTTCAGGATGGAAAATATTAGCCTTCAGAGTCTGGCAGTTGATTTTAAGCAAACCTCTCTATCTAATCTATTTATAAGAAGCTCCTCACGGCAGTGTCTTTACATGTAAATCTTGTAGATGGGTTCCCCAACAGATGCAGCACAGGAGCTGCAGAAAATAGCAGCTGTAGCAGGGAGTTTGGGCTCAAGCTCTGTGCTCTGCTGGCACCACTGTTCATACCCTCTGAATTCCTCAGTTTTCTTACAAGGTCCCCGAATGGTCTCGAGGTTGCATTGTGCTGAGTTCAGCACTGTCCTGCAGTTCTACAAACACTGCACCTGCTCACGAGGAAACCCAGCTAAAAGATGTGAGTTATGTCAACACTTCACATCCACAATTTGAAACATCTCAGGATCCAAAATACTTTTCAGCAAAGCCTTTTCAGTCCAGTCTTCAGCCCTCACAGTCATATAACCCACATGCCCAAAACAGGGATTGTCCCCAGGCCCTTCATTTGCAATGAATACACAGAGCAAGAGGCTCCCACTGGCATCACTCTCAGGATCTTTTCAGGTATTTTGGGCCCTCTGGAACATCAGTGTAGCCCCAGATACTGGAAACAAGTTCATAGGATCATAGAATGGTAAGGTTGGAAGGGACCTCAAGGATCATCTAGTTCCAACCCCCTGCCATAGGCAGGGACACCTCCCACTAGTACAGATCACTCAAGGCCTCCTCCAACCTGGCCTTGAACACCTCCAGGGAGGGAGCAGCCACAACCTCCCTGGGCAACCTGTGTTAACTGGCACATGTTGGTTTGATTTTGAAGAATTCTTCCTTTGCAAAGGGTCTTCCTTGGCTTTAAAAGAAAAGCATGAAAGAAAGGAAACTGAGTTCCCCAGGAAGAAAACACTAGACAGACCACAAAAGTTAGTAGATTTAGAAAATACATTACTTTTTAAACAATTCATTTAGGGGTGGTACTGCTCTTGTTAACCTTAAAGATGGAAAAATCAGGCTCAGAACACTCAAAGAGGAGGCAAAAAGATTAATGACTTCATCTCTCCTCTCCCAAAGGGCAATGCCAAGCTACCTTTTGTCCTCTTCTTTCTGAACCCAAAGCACCTGGGGTCGCTTCAGCAGGTGTGAGCCAGGCTGGATAACACTGCACTGGTCACAGAGGACAAAAGTTCAAGTAAATAGCAGTTATTTCTTTGCTGGGAACAAATAAGGTTACAAAGATGTGTCCCAAGGACTGGAGAGGTTGTCACTTGCCTGCCCCTACTCCACAGCATTCTGCAGAGCACCAGGAGTAGAAGGTTTCCTGATTTGGAGTTAGGAATACCTCAGGAGAGCACACTAAAGGGTTTTGAAGGTATGTCTCATGTTTGTGATTCCCTTTGCATGAAACAAGAGACATCAAGACTGACTCTGGCTTGAGCTTGGCTCTTTTCCAGTGGAAAACATAACAGTATGCAATGTTCCTCATGCCAGTGGATAGCCCAATAACTATTTTAATTATTGTTTATGGTAACTGAATCACTATAGAGAATTCAAGAGGACATTTTTAGGTCCTTAACTCATAGTCAATACATTCCTGCTCCATATTCTGGTCAGGGTGCTGCATTCAGGACTACTGGTTCAGAGGCACTTAAGCTAGTTATGTCTAGGGGTAGTCATGGAACACTTCCATAGGCACAAGCAAATTCTACCCTCAATCCTCCCAAGGAGTTTTGGTTAGTTTGAAGGGCTGATGGGACTAGAGACACCTTGTAGCTCCAAGTTTTTTTTTACTGAGTCTACAGAATCAACTGAAATATTCTGACAGCCAGATGAAGATCAGCAGAAAAATAGTTTTAGAAGGCTGATGGAAAGCATGATGGTGTTACCAAACCAAGGCAATTATGTGAAACTCTGGTGGGGCTAGTAAAAGGAGCTGTGAGGCAGCACTGCTGCACTGTCCCTCTGCAATCAGCTATCTAAACCTACACAGACATAGTCATCATTGACAGGTTAGTGACTGGTTTGCAACAAATAGAGGACTCAGCATTAATCACCCATCCTTTCCTATTCATCCTGCTGATTGGGCTCTTTCTAAGTTTCTCACATCATGAGAGACAGTGAGCTACTACAGAAAGACTAGTAGAGGACCAATGAAGATGATGAGGGGAAAGGGACACCTCTCTTAAGACAAGAACCTATGAGACTTGGGGCTCCTCTGCCTGGACAAGAAAAGACTGAGAGGGGATCTTATAAAAGCTGATCAATAGCTAAAGGGTGGAAGTCATGAGGATGGATCTGGGCTTATTTTCAGTGATGCCCTGTGATAGGACAAGGGATAATGGGCACAAGCTGGAACTCAGAAGGTTTCTCTTAAAGAAAAACTTTACTTTGAGGGTGAATAAGCCCTGAAACAGGCTGCCCAGAGAGCTTGTGGAATCTCCTCCTCTGGAGACTTTCAAACCTCACCTGGATGTGTCCCTGTACAACCTACTCTAGGTAAACCTGAACTAACAGAGAGACTGTGCTGGATGACCTCCAGAGATCATTTCCAAGCCCTGCCTTTCTGTGACTCTCTGACTGGACTCAATGCTTTCTACTTTTAATGTTGTGATGTCTTATTTCAGGTAACCACAGCCAGGTATAGTGTCCACTTGGTCCCCTCAGACTACAGTGAAAGTCCATTAGTAACACAAACATGGGACACACAAAAGCTTTCCAGCAGTGAAACCAAAGCCTAGGAAATACCTCGATGTCATTGTCCCAAGGAAGGTCGACTTTTGTTTCTGTTCATGTCTTTAACATCTGGTGTGAGTTGCTGGGGAATGATGCTCCACTCAGCCTTGAACTCCTTCCACCCTGTGAATTCAATAACACAGACTCAGGACACCTGTACCTAAAAGCAAACCCACCCAAGTCTGATCAGATATGCTACCTGAGGGATATTACTCTTTTCAACTGAGAGGCAATGATTAGGTCTTAGCTATACTGGAAAGACAAAGCAGCATATATTTTTTTTTGCAAGAACCAAGATAAAAACTTCTGGCACAATTCAGAGTCAGGACATTTTTGCTCTCCTAAAATTCCCCCACCCTGAGTGTACAGTTGGTGGTATTAATCTTTATTCCCCCACCAAAAAACACAAACTCAGCTTCTGTTGCCTTGCCAGTATCGTCTGGCTGTTCAGCCCCAACCCAGAGTTACAATGGTGAAGGAATGTGCTGCAATGCTGTGTCCTGCCAAACCTGAGGTAGAATTATTCTGTCCTCACCAGGCCTTTAAAAATGACCATACTTTGCTACCTACCTCACTTTCCAGATTAAGGCAGCTCTGCAACAGGCAGGAGACCATGAGGCCCCTTAGATGTGTTGCCAGGAAGGGGAATATATGCTGCACTGTAGATGCTGGGTTGATAACACCGATCTCCAAACAAAGCAGGATGGTATTGGTGGATCAGGCTGTGATTTGGCACAGCTCAAGCATGCATATTTTTGTAGTCACCATTCTGGGAGCCACCGTGGGCTGTCTGCTTCCTGTAGCCCAAACAGTGGCTGTGGTTGTGATATAAAGATTAAAGAAGACAAGCAGCAGTGACAGCTCAGGTCGTGGAGCATCTGTGATGAAGGAGTTTTGGCCACAATCCTAGACAGGTGGGATCATGAGCTGATTCTGCCAAAACAGTATATTTTAGTGATGCAATATTATCACAGCATAATTAATGGCACAAACAGAAACCAGCTTCATTTGTAAGAGTGAAAAGCAACACTCTAAATCAAACTGCCTGCAAATAAATCCTCTGGTTGCCATTGCTAAGATATGCACTCTCCACCACAGGCTTTGCCTGATGAGCAAGAGGGCAGACTCAAATAAATACCACTTATGCCAAGCTCACAGCATGTCTTTCCAATCTGGGGGTTGGGCCAGCAGGGCCAAAAGGCAAAAAAATCATTTCAGGTAGAGCTGAAAAACTACAGGCATTGAGCAAAGAGGTTTGCAAGAGCCCAGTGCAGTAGACAGAGCTATTTATCACAGGCAGGGGCCAGAAACAAATGAAGTGACCTGTAAAACCAAACACTTCTGTGGCTGTGATTGAAAGCACGCAGGATATTCCTGTTCCAGGATCCGACACAATGGCTGGGTCTAGCCGGACATGCCTTTAAGTGATTGAACTCAACTCTGTCTGGGCAAGATGTCAAATTCTACAAATCTCTATCCAAGCCTCACACCTGATGGCACTTTGAGCCAGTCCAGACAATAATCTGGAAGTTTTGTTCCACTTCTTCAAGCCCCTCCATCCTCACCAGCAGCTGCCGGCCAGCCTGCCTTCGTTGGGAGAGCAGGGGAGATCAAATGTAAAGAGGAGTGTTTCAAAGAGCTAAGAAGCCCTGCAAAACATTAGACATCTGGCACTGGTGCAGATCTTAGACTGAGGAGGTGTGAAGCTGTGAAGCTTCTCCAAGCACCGACTGAGAGAGTTACAGTATCACAGAGTAAAGGGATAGGTACCAACTCCCTGCTGAAAACAGGACTAACCTCTAAATTACAACAGGTTGTTCATGGTCCTGTCCAGCCTAACTTTGAAAATCTTCAAAATTGGGGATTTCACAGCCTCTCTAAGACTGCTGAAGCATTTGAGCACACCTGTTGAGTGGCCACCTCTCATTGTTGACTTCTGTACAGACATAGCATCATCAATTCCTGCAGATTCTTATTCACACTAGACACTGCATCACACAGAAGCATCAGCACTGGGCACTATTCTTAGGGAGTTAGAATTAAGTGAAGTTGGAAATTAGACCTTTATTGATGGACTCAAACTATTCAGAAATCAAGAATGCCCTGGTTTTATAGAATCATAGAACGGTAAGGTTGGAAAAGACCTCAAAGATCATCTAGTTCCAACCTCCTGTCATAGGCAGGGACACCTCCCACTAGGACAGATCACTCAAGGCCTCCTCCAACCTGGTCTTGAACACCTACAGGGACAGAGCATCCACAACCTCCCTGGGCAACCTGTGCCAGTGCCTCACCACCCTCACTGCAAAGAACTTCCTCCTAACATCCAGTCTAAATCTCCCCTCTGCCAGTTCAAACCCATTGCCCCTTGTCCTGTCATTCCAAGACCATGTCAGTAGTCCCTCCCCAGCCTTCCTGTAGCCCCCTTCAGATACTGGAAGGTTACTCTAAGGTCTCCTGGAAGCCTTCTCTTCTCCAGGCTGCAGAGCCCAAACTCTCTCAGTCTGTCCTCATAGGAGAGCTGCTGCAGCCCTCTGATAATCTTCATGGCCTCCTCTGGACCTGCTCCAACAGTTCCATGTCCTTCCTGTGCTGGTGGCTCCAGAACTGTACACAGTACTCCAGATGTGGAGTACTGGAAGGCTGCTATAAGGTCTCCTCAAAGCCTTTTGTCATAGAGAATCCTTCGGGTCCTTCTATAGCATTACTGAAGTGTCAGGATTGCTGTCACCTTGGTAATAGTGCATAAAGTCTACAAATCAGCTGCACTGTCACTGCATTTGACACAGACACAGGGCTTCAAAATGGAAAGAAGGAAAAAAAGCTATTTCCCTGTTGTCCTGTTCACCTGGGAGATATAAAAGAAAAACTGAAGTCCTGATTCAGAAAAACACCACAAAATAAAATCAGCACCTAAGCTGCTCCTGAGCAACCTGCTCTTTTTGGCCTTGCTGTGTGATTTTAGCAGAACATAAAAGAATATTTCACATTGTTCTGAATTTAACTGTATCTAAACATGCATTTCTGTGCATTCCTGAAATGCAGTAACTTGCTGATAATGTTGTGGACTAAATCCAAGTTTTGTTTTGGTTTTTTGGGGTGTTTTTTTTTACAATCAGATTTTATGTAACTCCAAGTCTTGTCTGGAAATGAATTGAGTTGCTTCAGCACTTTTTCTGTTTGAGCTCCTCAGCTCCTACATTTACCAGCCTGGCTGTGTGGATTTCATGATGATCAACAGTATCTGAGGTTCTGACTCCACTTTGTTGTGCCCATACTTGTGTTGCCTCCTTATGGAAGCCACACACCTTCTTTACTTAATCTACTGCACCAATCTCTGAAACTGTTTAACTGCTCTGGATCCTCTCTTAAGCCTTCTGACAGACAACATTCCACAGGAAGACAAAAAAGCCAAAGAAAAGGAAAAACACACATCTCACAGAGGAAGAGGAGCCTGCAATCATATATATGTGGCTTCCAATTTTTGGCAATAAGCAAGCCCACAATTTACATACTATAGTATGCATCACTTTGATAGTAATTCCACTGCCTGAAGTGCAATTTGGATGAGTCATCCTTGTTGTCCTGACACAGTGAGGTTCCAGAGGAAAATGTTGCCTGCTTTATCCTTAGCAAAAGAAGATCCTGAAAAATGTTTTAAATGATCAGTCTAGACAGTACATGCTGGGAAGGGATGGATGATCAAGGAAGGTTAAAATGTGCATGCATATGAGTTAAAACAAGGATAGATGACTGAAAAATGGAAAGCTGAGATGTCTGGGCATGAATGGACACACTGCACAGGCTGTGTTATTGCCCCAAGGGACATCACTTGCCCCACCTCCTGCTCTGAGTGACCCATATCAGTCTCACAATAAACTGCAGACAGAAAACCCTTTTTTTTTTTTTTCCCAAAACACAAATCCTTTGCAGCTCAGATCATGCTGTAGATTTTTTTTTTGTTAGAAAAGAGATGTCTCATAATCTGAAGGTTGTCTCAGACTTCTGAAAACTCTTAGAAGATCCACAAAGCAACAGGCTGTCCCTGAAGATAATCAAGTCCCATAACTATGACAAAGAACTGGGAATGGTGATGGCAATAGAACAGACAGCCTGCTCCTGGGCACAAAAGCCAGAACACACTTGATTTATGGGAAGAAGAGGAGGGAATTTTTAAGCAAGTCAGTCTTCATCAATGCAGAGGAAAGAACCTTACAAATAAGGACCAGATCTCATGTCCTTTCTCAGTTTAATTGCAATCATTTTAAAGGGGTTTCATTTGAACAAGGATGCCTGAGGTTATACCTACTCTGAAAAGCAAAAAAGTGTTTCAGATTGGTCAACCCAAATGAGGTAGTCCAGGTTAAGACAGAGGTGAAAAGACTATAAGAACATAGAGACTGATTCAGGCAGTTACTGATCCCCACGCTGTATCCAACCCTTGCAAGCCCACAGCTTTGGAATGGTTTGAAGTCAGAGGTCCCAACTGATGGACAAGTTCAAGAGCCTCTCACGAGCCATGTGACAGCTCAGCCTTCACAACATCCCACAGAAATAAGCTCCTCAGTCAGATAATAGGTTGTGGGGCAAAGTACCTCTTCTCAGGTGATTTAAAGCTTCTGTGTGGGCACCCCAGCTTGTTCAGTTCTGAGTAACAGCAAAGAGGTTGTTAGGGTTTTAGAATGGGGTTGAATTCAAATTGCTGGATTCAATGAGTGAGAGCCTGAAATTTTTCCTTCTTTTTTTCTTCCTTCTTATTTTTATAAGCATTAGTTAATATGAATTGATTAACTAGCATTAAAATATTATTTTTCTGCTTCTGTATGTGTATAACCTTAAAATAAAGCAGAACCAACATGCACATATGAACCAAGCCAAAGATCCAAGCACAACTGAAGCTTGAGGAAAGCTCATGTTCCAACTTCAGCTTTCTGCTTGAAATCAAGAAAAACAAAAAAGTAACCAAAATATTTCAAGTGACAATGGTTTCCTAATCTATAGAATACCAGGATTCCACAGAAAAAAAAAAAAAAACTCAGGGGACAGTGCTGGGACCAGTGCTGTTTGACATCTTTGTCAGTGACATGGACAGAGGAATCAGTGCAGTCTCAGCAAGTTTGCAGATGGTACCAAGCTGTGTGGCACAGTCAACTTCACAGAGGGCAGGGAACCATCCAGAGGGACCTGGACAGGTTGAGAGGTGGGTCCAGGCCAACCTCATGAAATTCAACAAGGCCAAGTGTAAGGTCCTGCACAACTCCAGGCTGGGTGGGGAATGGCTGAGAGCAGCCCTGAGGAAAAGGACCTTGGAGTCTGGGTTGATGAAAAGCTCAACATGAGCCTGCGGTGTGAGTGCAGCCCAGACAGCAACTGAGTGCTGGGCTGCAGCAAGAGCAGTGTGGGCAGCAGGGCAAGGGAGGGGATTCTGCCCCTTTACTCTGCTCTCCTAAGACCCCATCTGGAGTCCTGTGTGCAGTTCTGGAGCCCTCAGCACAGGAGGGACATGGAACTGTTGGAGCAGGTCCAGAGGAGGCACAAAGATGATCAGAGGGCTGCAGCAGCTCTGCTATGAGGACAGGCTGAGAGAGTTGGGGCTCTGCAGCCTGCAGAAGAGAAGGCTTCAAGGAGACCTGATAGTAGCCTTCCAGTATCTGAAGGGGGCTTACAGGAAGGCTGAGGAGGGACTATTGACAAGGTCTTGCAACGACAAGACAAGGGGCAATGGGTTTAAACTGGCAGAGGGGAGATTTAGACTGGATGTCAGGAGGAAGTTCTTTGCAGTGAGGGTGGTGAGACACTGGCAGAGGTTGCCCAGGGAGGTTGTGGCTGCTCTGTCCCTGGATGTGTTCAAGGTCAGATTGGATGAGTCCTTGAGTGAGCTGTACTAGTGGGAGATGTCCCTGCCTATAGCAGGGAGTTGGAACTAGATGATCTTTGAGGTCCCTTCCAACCTTACCATTCTATGATTCTAGGATTCTATGAATATTAGTCTGCTTAGAGTTGTACTGAGCCCAACTGATGACAACAAGGATGAATGACTGCTTTTTCTTTTCCTAAGGCTCCAATCCCAATAACGCACATTCTTTCATTTTTCTCTCTTTTTCTTCAATATTTTTGGCAAATAATTTCCTTCCCTGGCTTCTTACACCATATTTTGTATAGCAAGACTAAGGACAGGAAGGGGTCATCCTCCAGGTTACAGATTAGGAAATAGTGCTGTTTGTCAACATTTGGCCCTGGCAAACTTTTTAAAATATAAATACAGATGGTTTTATTTAAAGGAGGGGGGGGGGGAAAAAAAGTCCAAATTGTCCTCAAGGTTGAAGCTTGTGTGCTTTCCAACCTTTTTTTCCCCAGGATGTTTCGTACATTGTGTTCCATTGTTATCAAGTTTAATCACATTTATAGAATAAAATATAACTAAGAAATGGAAACAGAAATTGAGAGTCCTTTGGTTTTGTGGTTTACTCAAGAAATTCCTAGCCCAGGTTGAGCAGAATGCATATATGCTGAGTGTTTCTGAGAGTATATTCCTATGTTAGGAAGGTACACAAGCCCAAATAAAGCAGAATAAAGAGGGTAATTGATCTAATTGTTGCATCTGTGGACTAAATAATTAATTCCCTTCATTCAGAGTTTGACTCTGAGCTACTGTGGCTGAGCCACTTTTTGCATGATACTCCAAACACAGATCACATTCTAGCAGTTCTTGCTCAGGTAGAGGTTTCTACCCCACAAAATACAAATTGCAGCCTTTACAGTCCAACCCTGCAACATGTCTATAACCCCATGCAGTGCTACAGGCTGGGGTGGGAGTGGCTGGAGAGCAGCCAAACAGAAAGGGATGTGGGGGTGCTGATTGACACCCGCCTGAACATGAGCCAGCAGTGTGCCCAGGTGGCCAAGAAGGCCAATGGCATCCTGGTCTGCATCAGGAATAGTGTGGCCAGCAGGAGCAGGGAGGTCATTCTCCCCTTGTACTCTGCACTGGTTAGGCCACACCTTGAGTCCTGTGTCCAGTTCTGGGGCCCTCAATTTAAGAAGGACATTGAGGTGTTTGAGCGTGTCCAGAGAAGGGCAACGAGGCTGGGGAGAGGCCTCGAGCACAGCCCTATGGAGAGAGGCTGAGGGAGCTGGGATTGTTTAGCCTGGAGAAGAGGAGGCTCAGGGGAGACCTTCTTGCTGTCTACAACTACCTGAAGGGTGGTTGTAGCCAGGAGGAGGTTGCTTTCTTCTCTCAGGCAACCAGCAGCAGAACAAGAGGACACAGTCTCAAGCTGTGCCAGGGGAAGTTTAGGCTGGAGGTGAGGAGAAAGTTCTTGACTGAGAGAGTCATTGGCTGCTGGAATGGGCTGCCCAGGGAGGTGGTGGAGTCACCGTCCCTGGAGGTGTTCAGGGCGGGTTTGGACTTGGCACTTGGTGCCATGGTCTGGTCTTGAGCTCTGTGGTAATGGGTTGGATTTGATGAGCTTTGAGGTATCTTCCAACCTTGGTGTTACTGTGATACTGTGATATCTCCCTGCATCAAGGTTCACAGGTTGACAATGGGGTCCTGACTTATCAAAGAAAATGGCACAACAAATTTTACATAACAAGAATAAATTCTCCACCTGTAATTCAGGCCAACACCGTTCTTGTTGATAACCAAACACACAAGAAATTGTGAGAGTCAGAGCTTAAGTATCAGTCTAATGTATATTTCAGGTCTAACACTTCCAGTGACCTTTAGATGCTACTACTTCAAATATACAGTATCATGCAAGCTTTATGCCCCAGGGCTAATAATCCAATAAACCCACATCTTGTCATTGCTTCCTGTTTTGTTGAAGCTTCTCATCTCCCTCTCCCCTAACAAAAGCAAAGGAATTCATTTGCTATGTGAAGCACAGAGTAGATGGCAGCCCTGTGTTGAATGAAGTAAAAACAGCACTAGTGCCTGAAAAAGGAATACATTGAGAAGAACAGAATCAAGCACTGTGAAGAAAAGGCCTGGGTTAAGACCTCAGTTTTTATCAAAAGAGGTGAGAAAATATGGGATTCCTTAGATAAGAGCTAGATAAAGTTCATGTTCATAGCAAGACACCAGTGAGCATGGAGCAGAAAGAAAGATTAGGAGATTTAGTTCCCTGAGCATCTTACTGTGACTCTGCACGGCACTTGGCTAAGCTGACATAGGCAAACACAATGGAGACAAAACCCCTTTAACATGAATGTAAAACTAATTAAAACATCCAGCTTAATTTTACCAGAGTCAGGACTTTAGGGTAGACCCAGAAGTCTGTTCTAGGTAGTATATGTGCCCAGGACTTAGATAAAGAAACAAAGAGTGACTTTGCAAAGGCTAAGACTGTATCACAGTAGGAAGGCTTGCAAGAGATTTGAAACTTGGAAAACAGGTGAAATGGGATGAAATAAAAATCAGATTGCACAAAGAAGAGCAAAAGAGCAAAAGCAAAACCAAGTGTGAATGAGGAACTGGTAGCAGGGGCTGTGGAAGAACTCAGGAGCAAGATTAAGGGGAAATAGATTAAGATTAAGAGAAGAGCCTGAGGGATCTGGGGCTCTTTAGCTTGGAGAAAGGGGATTGAGAGGTGACCTCAGTGATGTTTATGTATATGTTAAGAGTGAGTGCCAGGAGGTTGAAGTCAGGCCCTGCTGGGTGATGCCCGATGACAGGACAAGGGGCAATGGGTGGAAGCTGAGGCATAGGAAGTTTCATTTAAACATGAGGAGGAATTTTTTCACTGTGAGGGTGACAGAACACTGGCACAGGCTGCCCAGGGGGGTTGTAGAGTCTCCCTCTCTGAAGATATTCAAAACCCATCTGGACATGTTCCTGTGTGCTCTGGTCTAGGTGGACTGGGGGACTGGACTGGATGAGCTTTTGAGGTCCCTCCCAGCCCTTGACATTCTGTGGTTCTGTGAAGATGGAGCTATGGACTGACAGTCAATGAAGTTGCCTGAAATAAAGCCAGCCTCATGCAGGGTTGTGGTAATGTGAGCATTCCAAGGTTACTCCATCCTGGTCAGTACTGCTGGCTCTTAACCTCAACCATCACCTTCCTTTGGGGATGGGAAAGGTGATGAGAATAAGCTCAAAGACAAAATGTAAACAGCTGGAGAAAATAAGAGTTTGGAAAGCAGAGTATGAACAAGAACTTAATTTGTCTAAATTAGAGAAGTGGTAACAGGAGATGGGAAATGTGTGTTCATAGCTAAGTGTGTAAAGATCATTATCAAGGGAACAGCAGCCAGCAGCTCTCCAAGAGCACTGCAAGGAGCACACCAAGCAGTTGGCTTCCTTTGCAACAAACACCCTGAACGTATCTTCAGTCTTAAAGCAACTGTTACTTTGTTAGGATTTGTTTCCTTCCTTCACATCAAACATTCTGAAGGCAGCAGTAAATATATACATTAACAAAGTGCTGCCTTAGTCATCCTCTCCATGGAAATGCTGCAAAAGCTTCACTTTGGCACAGATGCAGTTCTGGANGGGTTTGAACTGGCAGAGGGAAGATTTAGACTGGAGGTTAGGAGGAAGTTGTTTGCAGTGAGAGTGGTGAGACACTGGCACAGGTTGCCCAGAGAGGTTGTGGCTGCTCCCTCCCTGGAGGTGTTCAAGGTCAGGTTGGAGGAGGCCTTGAGTGAGCTGTACTAGTGGGAGGTGTCCCTGCCTATGGCAGGTGGTTGGAACTAGATGATCCTTGAGGTCCCTTCCAACCTTACCATTCTATGATTCTATGATGCAAAGATGCTCCAAGCTCAGGAAGAACACTACTCCTTTTAGCATGAAGACACTGTTTTCAATGCTTTTTTTTTTTTTTTTTGCTTTTTTGTTTTTTTCCACTGAATCCAGGCATCTGTTGCTGTTTTGTGCTGAATCTGTGATATCTGTTCCTGGGACCAGTAGCTGAAGTATCAATGGGTTACACATTCAGTCTTCTCTCTTCGACATTCAAGGTTGCTTTGTGATATGAATGCATGGTCTGAGTGCATCAAACACCACCAAGCATGAGTAGTGATATACTCCACAGAATCATAGAATTATTTTGTTTGGAAAAGACCTCAAGGATCATGGAGTCCAACCATCAAGCCAACACCACCATGCCCACTAAACCATGTCCCAAAGTGCCAAGTCTACACATTTTTTTAAACACCTCCAGGAATGAAGACTCCCAGAACTCCCCTGGGAAGCCTGTCCCAGTGCCTGGCCACTCCTTCAGTAATGTGTCATATTATTCAATCTCAACCTCTCCTGGCACAATCTGAGGTGATTTCAGATTTTTGTAATATACTATTATGATTATCTTTAGGATTTTGAGATATTCAGCTTTAAGAAAACAAAAGTGGGTCAAAAGCAGGAGGAAACAGCCCTTGCTGCTCTGAAACACAGAGATGGAATGTCAAAGCAGAAACTTGTGTTTCTGTGTTTCCTTTTAATGCATAAAGAAACTTCAGAGTTTAAGATTTATCTGTGGCTGGGTGATTCAGTCTGGGAAAAGATATTTACTTTTCAAAAGTATACAGAACTGGAAGCCACATTTGCTGCAACAAGCACTAAAAAGTGACATGAAGCTCTGTTGCACCTGGTGGGAAGAGTGTGACCAGCACTGTCATAGCCAAGTCAGTGTCCCAGACAAGGGTGGACACTGCCTTTTCCTTCACATGCCACCCTGCCACACATCCTGCTAATGCACTTGGGGAGCACAGTGGTATTAGGGTGACACTGGCATCTTTGCCAACTGTATGGAGACAAAATACATCACTGAGGCAAGAGCTGAGACTCCCCTGAAACCCCCACCAGTGACTTCGATGACCTCTAAAGCATCCATGCAGAGGTGCAAATCTCACCCCAAAATGCTGGGTTTTGTCCCCTGCTGTGCCTGTACTTCGCAGAAGCAAAATTCTTGCAACACCTGTGCTCCTGCAGCACCAGGCAACCCTCAGGGAACATACCAGGCTTCCAGCAAAGGACAAGCTCCACTTTCCTGAACAGGATGGAAATCAGCAAGGTTTTATCATATGACGTAGAACCACGTTGGACAATGTTTCCTGAAGCTATGCATCTCCAGATCCAGATGAGAGGTGCTGTAAAGGCTAACACGGGCTGCAACTAGCAAATAATCCCAGAAATTTATGAGATTGTAGAAAATATTCCTGAAGCTTTCATCTCCCTGTGCAGCTGCAACACAGAAGGCAAACAGGATGTCAGTTGCACTGATGGAGGAATGTAACATAATTGAAAAGATTCAGTTATTGTTGTATGAGGAAATGATAAGATCTTGTGCAGAGTAGGGTTTGGTCAAGAGATGATAAGGGGAAATAAATTATATCAGTTCTCTCCAGGCTTAAGGCAGGAGAAACATTCAGGAAAATGGGTTTATGTAGGGGAATACCTTGCATTAAATGGACATGTGAGCAATCCAACCTGTGCTAACTGCTAATTGTGAACTGAAAAGTTTCACAGCCTGCCTGAAGGTCAACAACAGGATGATCAAAGTAGAAACAAAGAATCATACGTGAACCATTTGACTAGATAATGTCTAACCAATTGCTTAATGCCACAGAGTTTGTGCCTTATTGATTTGAACCAATTGCTTCATGCCACAGAGCTTGTGCCTTAATGATTTGGACCAATTCCTTAACAATGAACTAACCTGCACAGTCTGTTAGAAAGTATGTAAGTGTATGTTCATATTCAATAAAGGGCCCATTGTTTAGAGTACACTGCTCTGCATACAGCTTTGTCCAGGAGCTTCCACAGGCTTATTCTCATTTCTAATAACCTCTGGTTGGTGGATCAGCTATAACGTGCAGGGGAATTATGGTTTGCGTCTGTTTGCTTTATCTAGCTGCCAAATGCGGAAAACATTTCCAAGCAAACTCCCAAAAATTTTCCCATTCTCTGTTGGCACAGCTCTGCAGCCATACACCCAGCCCCACCAGGGCTGCCAGAGTCTCCTCCAGCATCCACACTACAAACCATAGAATCATAGAATGGTAAGGTTGGAAAGGACCTCAAGGATCATCTAGTCCCACCCCCCTGCCATAGGCAGGGACACCTCCCACTAGGACAGCTCACTCAAGGCCTCCTCCAACCTGGTCTTGAACACCTCCAGGGAGGGAGCAACCACAACCTCCCTGGGCAACCTGTTCCAGTGTCTCACCACCCTCACTGCAAAGAACTTCCTCCTAACATCCAGTCTAAATCTTCCCTCTGCCAGTTTAAACCCATTGCCCCTTGTCCTGTCATTGCAAGACCTTATAAATAGTCCCTCCCCAGCCTTCCTGTAGGCCCCCTTCAGATACTGGAAGGCTACTCTAAGGTCTCCTGGAAGCCTTTTCTTCTCCAGTCTGCAGAGCCCCAACTCTCTCAGTCTGTCCTCATAGGAGAGCTCTACTCTGAGAAGACTTCTGTGCAATACCATCAGAAAGAATCATAAAGACAACTTAAAAATCAATAGAAGCAAGAAACTACCTCTTAGCATAAGATAACACTCAGGGTCACCTCTGGTGACGTGGCCTCAAGCCACTCTGGTTTCTATTTGCAAATGTCATGCAAGGGACTGTGCTCCAAAGATCTCTGAAGCCAGTTTGGGTTTCACCTTGAGCAACATTTCACGCTTTGCCACATGAAACCCAAATATTTTGCAAATGTTACTTCAGTGACTCACCAATGAAAGACTGAAACACAACTGTTATTAAATCAAGCAAATGACGTAAGGTTGACTAACGAGAGAGACAACTGCTACACAACTGGCCTTCTGTGAGGTCAAAACCCCAGTGCATTTGTTGATATACACCTTCAAAAATAGATGTAGCATCAAGAACAGATGTGCTCATACGCATGAGAATATGGGTTTGGACAGATGTTAGCTTTGCTGAGGCAGCCACACACGAGGAGTTGTCAAACCACGGCTCTGAAAAATTGTCACAAAGTCACGAACTTAAACCCTTACATCTGCGCTAAGGGCAGGGCAGCTGTTGGGTCCATTTACTGAGGGAAAGCAGCAACAGTGACACCTGGAGAGATGCTTTTCAGATGAGATGACAGGACCTGGAGAGTCTTGTGTAATCCCTACAAGCCCTATAACCTCCTTGGTGTTTCTCTCACAGCCAAGTCTAATAACATAACCTCAGTGGTGGCTACCCTTAGCACCAGTTTTAACTGGATTAGCCTTCTGATTCCTCTCTTAAGACAGACTTTCCTTATCTCAGTTAAGAGTTGACTTAGAATCATAGAATGGTAAGGTTGGAAGGGACCTCAAAGATCATCTAGTTCCAACCCCCTGCCATAGGGACACCTCCCACTAGAACAGGTCACTCAAGGCCTCCTCCAACCTTGCCTTGAACACCTCCAGGGAAGTAGCAGCCACAACCTCCCTGGGCAACCTTCAGGTCAAATTTTCAGTGACTCATAGAATGTGAGAGATCACATCTAAGGTAGAGAGCTGTGCTCCTTCTCTGGTCTCAGCCATCCACAGAAGAGCACTGAAGTCTCCAGGGATCTCTATCTTTCTCCAGGAATGCAGAGGAAGCCCAAAAGCCCAACACAGACCACTTGGCTCTCATGAGGTGCTAGAGGGTATGAATTACCTCACAGAACCCATCCAGACTACCAATCCATAGCAAGTGCAGTCACAACACTGTCCTGGAATCATTGGTAACAAAATGCTTCTGCTATTGAGTTTGCTTCACGGAGGAGAATGCATCACCAAACTGTGCTCTTCTCACCGCTTTGCTTTAAAAGGTTTGGTGAAGCCCCAGAAGGTCTAGCAGTCATCTAAAACTTCGTGTCTAACAAGGATTGAATTGCAGGAAGGTGACAGGTTTTAGATCCCTTATTTCAGCAGGGAATACTTGACAATAATCCACGGAAAATAGTAGAAATTACCATGGTAATGTCTAGTGCTCCCTGCTGTTCTCATCTGGTCAAGCACAAGAGCAAGCTCCATTCTGCTCCATTTGACACAAACACAACTACCTCCTGTTCTTTCTCCTTCACATGGTTAGAGGACAAAAATGAGGAAAAAAAAAAAAAAAGATAAAAACAAGAACAAAACCAAAATCCAGAGGTCTATGTAGTAGAATGAGGTTTTCTCAAAGCCCTGCTAGGTTCTTCCTTCAACTTGTTCCGAGTTTTACATATCAGTCCTGGTTCTTATAGAATCATAGAATGGTAAGGTTGGAAGGGACCTCAAGGATCATCTAGTTCCAACCCCCTGCCATAGGCAGGGACACCTCCCACTAGTACAGCTCACTCAAGGCCTCCTCCAACCTGACCTTGAACACCTCCAGGGAGGGAGCAGCCACAACCTCTCTGGGCAACCTGTGCCAGTGCCTCACCACCCTCACTGTAAAGAACTTCCTCCTGACATCTAGTCTAAATCTCCCCTAAATCTCCAGGCTGCAGAGCCCCAACTCTCTCAGCCTGTCCTCATAGGAGAGCTGCTGCAGCCCTCTGATCAGCCTCGTGGCCCTCCTCTGGACCCACTTTAACACTTCCAAGTTCTTCCTGTGCTGAGAGTTCCAGAACTGCACACAGTAGTGTGCACACAGTTCTCTTCTGGAGAAGATTGTTTTATAGATGTTCACAGTAGCAGAGATTTGATGCAAAGAGCTTGTGTTTTCTGGTATCTTCAATGAACGTACAAAGAGGAAAGTATCTGTTTGTGATTTTTGAAAGCATCCCTTTTGGTCTAGTTTGCAAAAGACCAGGCCAGATTTCTGCCAAAGAAAAATTCAACAAAAGGAAACTTGAATGCTGTAGAACAGAGAAAGAAAATAAATTCAGAAGATTTATTTTAGCCTTTTTTTTTTTTATTTATCTCTTATGTCTCATAATTGAGCATTATCTGACTACAGACACAGACACAGGTCATTTTTTGCTGAAGCATATAGCTCCTTATCTTTTCTGCTCTCTCCCCTGTGGTATTTCTGGCCAGGGGGAAAAAAAAAATAAAAAGGCTATATATCAAATTCATACCTTTCTGCTTGTTTCTCAGCTAATTGCATCATCTCATCTCCCTGCCAAAAGGGAGACTGTCGTTTTATTTGGCCCAGTCCAAGTTGTTTTCTGTAGAAGCTCTGGTGGTTCTGGATGTTTCTTTCTCATTTGAGAAAACAAACTTTGCAAAATGGCATAAAGCTTCAACAAACACAAGTTGGTTTGGACCTGAAAAAAAGTGCTGTGCTCAGACTAGGGCTTTTCTAGCCCTGGAATTATTATTCAGTGTTTGCCAGTGATGCATTAAAAAAAAAAAAAAAAATTAAAATTATACCTTCTCTGCAGAGCCCTCTGGCTTCAAAGGTGAGAAGTTAGAGCTCTGGGTATATAATGCCCCAGAGAGCTGATCACAGAAGTGGTAGGGCCTGGGAGAAAACAACTCAAGCAGCTTGGCCTCACTGCATGAAGTGAGTGATTAGTGCAAAGGAAGAGGGTGCAGAAGTAGGATGGAGGTTTCAAATGCTGAGCAGAGATGCCTCAAGTAAAACAACTGAAGGTACTGCAAAGCTCCTCAGATAGAGACCAGCATGGCCAACAGGGCAAGGGAGGGAATTCCACCCCTTTACTCTGCTCTCCTCAGACCTCAGCAGGAGTACTGTATGCAGTTCTGGAGCCCCCAGCACAGGAAGGGCATTGAAGTGTTGGAGTGGGTCCAGAGGAGGCCATGAAGATGCTCAGAGGGCTGTAACAGCTCTGCTATTAGGACAGACTAAGAGAGTTGGGGCTCTGCAGCCTGGAGAAGGCTTCCAGAANAAACTCTCTCAGCCTGTCCTCATAGCAGAGCTGCTGCAGCCCTCTGATCATCTTTGTGGCCTCCTCTGGACCCACTCCAACACTTCCATGTCCTTCCTGTGCTGGGGGCTCCTGAACTGCACACAGTACTCCAGATGGGGTTTGACAAGAGCGGAGTAAAGGGGAAGAATCACCTCATGTTGATTTTCTTTTTTCTTTAATGGCTGTCTCTAATGCTGGCACCTGTATGTTATGAAACATGAGTGATGTGGTCACTCAAGATCGTTGAAAATCTTCCAAGGAGGTATATGATGTCAGGTTTGTTAGGAGATGTGTTTGTCTCAGGATAGGCTTTCTCCTGCAGAAAGATAAGAATAACAAGCAAGCAAACTCCACTCAGCACTTGCAGTGCTACTAGAAGTACTCACTTTGGAAATAAAACCTTTCCTTTCTGACTCAGATGCTGAGAGGTTGAAAATGATCCTCCACTCAATAGATTTTTGCCTGGTTTTCTAAGGAAACAAAAATTAAATACTGAAAAAGCAGTGAAGATTGGCACTGGGGTCGTGTGGGTGTTTGGCTACTTCTGTATCTCCCACTCCAACTCCAATTTCAACTAAACCAAACAATGCAGCCCACACTATCTGCCCTGGTTGTTCTTTCAAATTACATTCTGCTTGCAGATATCCTTAAATTCAACTGTTAGTGATTGAGAGTATACAAAAGCTTCTTCTGAGTTGGAGGAGCCAGACGCCTCTGTAGCTCAGCACGGTCAGTTCACCCCCAGGGACACAACTTGCAGCCAGTGGAGGATCCCAGCCCTAGCCTTAGCCCTCATATTGGACTCTCTTTGTGCTGCATGTTGGTGAGAGGGTTTGGCCTGAGAATATTAAAGCAAAGCAGAACTGTGCAGATGCCCAGAGTCAGGAAAAGCACAAATGGTTTGTATTGGCCTGCTGAAATGTTGGCCATGCTGTATAATTGTACCTTTGCACACCAGTTTCCAAGAAGAAAAAAGCAACTATGTGCCTTTTATTGCTGAGGTCAGGTTCCTGTCTTCCGAGTCCTGTTTCTCATTCTCTAATCAAATCATTATTCTTAATACAGCCAGTTCCTAGGAGCCTGTTTTGCCATAAAGCACTTTAACCTTAGAATCCTACTTACTATGACCTTAATTGAAGGGTTTATTCAGACTTAATCTATAAACAATTTTATGTAATCAACCAGCAACTCAAAATCAGCAGTGAGTTCTGGGCCCAGAAATCAGTTGTGCCAAGCCCAGCCACTCTCAAGGTGACCTTAAACTGGGTTGAAATAACAAGTGTAGAACAATACAGTAGAGAACATTTAAAGGAAACCATCACAGGTACAGCAAGACCAAAAGGCTTCCATGAGGATGCAAGGCTAACCCAGAATAAACTGAGTCCACAGCAAGACCAAAAGGATTTCATGAGGATACAAGGCTAACCTAGAATAAACTGAGTCCACAGCAAGACCAAAAGGGTTTCATGAGGATGCAAGGCTAACCCAGAATAAAGTGAGTCTGCAGCAAGACCAAAAGGGTTTCATGAGGATGCAAGGCTAACCCAGAATAAACTGAGTCTGGGCCATCTCCCTTCATTCTCTCATAATGAATCAAGGAAAATCCCATCTCTACGTCCCACTTGCGAGAAAGAAACAAACATCAGGTTTCCACTCAGAGAAAAGGTATAAGCTGGTAAATAAGAGATTTTTGTGGCCATTTCCTGCTGCTGGGAGCAACATAGCAGGGATACTGAAATGCCATGGTCTTGGCATTTGTTTCTGAGACATGATCATCACGAGAGTATCTTACTCCAGGCCTCTGACAAGTGTCTGAAGGTACCATTCTTCCCTGTACATCTCTAGCTACTGGTTTGTTACACAAGATGCTTTTTCCTGCATTTAATAAGAAAAAAATCAAGTGAAGTCTCTCATGCAAGTGGCCTTATGAGGTTGCTGTCTTTGCACAGATCACACATTGGTTCCCACACTGTAAGATACTCTACTCAGCATGAAGCATTCATCATCGTGAACATTTGGGTCTTCAGAGCCACAGCTTGAACTTCTGGTGGCTCTTAAAAGTGTGCCCAAAACATGCTTTCTGGAAACCTTTTGATTTTCCAAGCTATTTGGGTAACCTAAAACAAGAAAATAACTTGAGAGAGAGATGCTTGTTGAAAGCATTACTACTTTCACATTGCAGAGAGAAAATTGAAAACACTTATGAAGGGAGTAGCTGTTTGCCCGTCAAGAGTGTTCTTTAAAACAAGATAATACAAAACATATCCTCTTTGCTGTTCTGCTGTTTAATGTCTTCCAGTGAAGAACAGGAGAGAAAACAGAATGTATCTCTGAGAAAACTTGCCATACATAAAAAGGGTGAAGAGCAGTAGTGTGCAAAGTAATGTGTTTTAGCTTTGTATGCAAGGGAATCATAGAATCATAGAATGGTAAGGTTGGAAGGGACCTCAAGGATCATCTAGTTCCAACCCCCTGCCATAGGCAGGGACACCTCCCACTAGTACAGTTCACTCAAGGCCTCCTCCAACCTGGCCTTGAACACCTCCAGGGAAGGAGCAGCCACAACCTTCCTGGGCAACCTGTTCCAGTGCCTCACCACCCTTACTGGAAAGAACTTCCTCCTAACATCCAGTCTAAATCTCCCCTCT
>VWZE01014373.1:7825-34943 GCA_013396675.1 Eubucco bourcierii | reverse complement strand
GTCCTTCCTGTGCTGGGGGCTCCAGAACTGCACACAGTACTCCAGGTGGGGTCTGATGAGAACAGAGTAAAGGGGCAGAATCCCCTCCCTTGCCCTGCTGCCCACACTGCTCTTGATGCAGCCCAGCACTCTGTTGCTGTCTGGGCTGTACTCACACTGCAGGCTCATGTTGAGCTTTTCATCAACCCAGACCCCCAGGTACTTTTCCTCAGGGCTGCTCTCAGCCATTCCCCACCCAGCCTGGAGTTGTGCTTGGGATTGTGCCTACCCAGGTGCAGGACCTTGCACTTGGCCTTGTTGAATTTCATGAGGTTGGCCTGGGCCCACCTCTGCAACCTGTCCAGGTCCCTCTGGATGGATCCCTGCCCTCTGTCAAGTTGACTGTACCACACAGCTTGGTGCCATCTGCACACTTCCTGAGGGGGCACTGATTCCTCTGTCCATGTCACTGACAAAAAATCATGAGAGGTATCAGTTTTCCAATAGGAAAGCTGAGGAGAGTTTCTCATGACATTGAAAGAGTGGTGAGGCATTAGAATAGGTTGCCAAGGGAGGTGGCAGAGTCACCACTCCTGGAGGTATTCAGGAAACCTGTAGATGTGGCACTTCAGGGCATGGTTTGCTCATCATACATACTCATCATCATACATAATGATCTTCAATGTCTTTTCTGACCTTGGTGATTCTACAGTTCTATGATCTACATGCAATTCCAGCTGGGCACATTAGGGAAAGTGAAGAAACCTAAAGGCAAAAAGAAGAGTACAAATACATGTAGAGAATCTTTGAACTTCTTTGACAATTTTCTTTGCAGAAATTCAGCTGGGGAAAACAGATTAGTGAGAACAAAGTCAAGCCCATCATTAAATTATTCCCATTAAACATTGTTTCTCATTTTATTTACAACTGCTATGCTCACTGTAGTTGCTTTTCTCTCATCATGTTACTCACAAAACCATTTTCAAAGCCTAAATCCCTTCTCCTGCAGTTGTATTTCCAGCAGTGGAAGCATAGGGAGGATATTTGTTCTTTCTCTGGGGAGGAGAGGCTGTGACAGTGCTTAAGAGACTGCCTGCTGAAGAAGTGAAGGAGGTTATTTGTTTTATGGAGACAGAACCAAAGAGCTTTCTATCATCTCACATCTGTAGGACAGCTGAATTGACCCTGTGCTTCATCCAACCATTTTATCAGGTTTCTGTTCTTTGTAAACCAAGCAAACTTCCAGAAATAACATCATAGCAAGTGAAGAGTGATGCCTTTGCTGACGCTGGTCTCTCGATACACCAGATACCTCAGAGGAGCAAGCAGTCAGGGTAAATGCCATGTGAAAGTTTATTTCTGTTTCCTGGCCCATGTGATACCCTGGGAGAGGGCAGCTCTGCCTGAATCCATGCAGTCTTTCCAACTGTAACAGAAAACCACCCTCAGCAATGACATAATTCAGAGTGAAGGCTTGTAAGCCCCACCAGGTCGTGTTCTGCACCTCAGACAGTGATGAGATTGCATTTAGTCAACTGCCCTTGAATGTAGGCCTGGGTTTAGTATGCATGACTCAGATATATCTTGCTTTGTTAGCAACAGCTGTGTGTGTGAGTTTTTAGGATGTAAACACCCACAGCCAAAAGGTGAAGTGGGTCTATCAGCTGCAGGGAGGTGGTGCCAGTTTACACCACCTCAGATACTACTCATGAGGCTCCACAGTGCCATGAAAAACCAAATGTTCCACTCAAATCCTGGACAAGTCATTCAGCTTCAGTCTCCTGAGTAACTTATGGGCAAGAACACAGCCTGAGTCATATAGTCAAGAGCTGAAAATCCAAAGCAGAATACCAGTTTTCCTTCACTGGAGAAAAAATTTTCTGAGATTAAACTTTCATTTAAGATTCTCACATATCTGGCCAAGCATCACAGAATGGTAGGGGTTGGAAGTGACCTCTAGAGACCATTGAGTCCAACCTCCCTTGGAGGAAGTTGGAAGTTAGAGCAGTTTCACCTAAAGTAGGTTGCACAGGATCATGTTCAGGTGGATATTGGATAACTCTGGAGATGAAGATTCCACCACCTTTTTGGACAGCCTGTTCCAATGCTCTGTCACCCTCAAAGTAAATAAGTTCCTCCTGCCACTGAAAAAAAAGGCTGGCCCCATCCTCCTGACACCCACCTTTTAAGTATTTGTAAGCATTGATAAAACTACCCCTCAGCCTTCTCTTCTCTGAAGTAGGACACGTGGAACCGCTACATAGATTCTGCAAGACATCAAACCAGATCAAGACAGAAGGTAGGGAAACTGTATCTAATAAGGACATGGTCCTGTCCAAGTCAGAGGTACTCCAACATAGGAATATTCATAGCATAATGCAAGACCTCTCTCTTCTACTGTCCAATCCACACCATGCAATGTCAGAAGTCAAGGTGACACATCTGCAGAACAGGTTGTCTGTCCTGGAGGACCACAGGTTGGAGCAATTTGCTGTTAAGCGATTTACTGTGTGCAGTTCTGGAGCCCTCAGCACAGGAAGGACATGGAAGTGTTGGAGTGGGTCCAGAGGAGGCCACGAGGATGATCAGAGGGCTGCAGCAGCTCTGCTATGAGGACAGGCTGAGAGAGTTTGGGCTCTGCAACCTGGAGAAGAGAAGGCTTCCAGGAGACCTGATAGTGTCTTCCAGTATCTGAAGGGGACCTACAGGAAGGTTGGGGAGGGACTATTGACAAGGTCTTGCAATGACAAGACAAGGGGCAATGGGTTTGAACTGGCAGAGGGGAGATTTAGACTGGAGGTTAGGAGGAAGTTCTTTCCAGTGAGGGTGGTGAGACACTGGAACAGGTTGCCCAGGGAGGTTGTGATTGCTCCCTCCCTGGAGGTGTTCAAGGTCAGGTTGGAGGAGGCCTTGAGTGAGCTGTACTAGTGGGAGGTGTCCCTGCCTATGGCAGGGGGTTGGAACTAGATGATCCTTGAGGTCCTTTCCAACCTTACCATTCTATGATTCTCTGATTCTATGATAAAGCCAAAGAGTAACAGAGTAACATCAGTTCTGAAGTTATGGATCAGTTTCCCAGGGCATGGAAGAAGTGTTTCAAGCAATACGATTTTTGTAAGTATTTGTATCAGGCATGTTCTCATCTTCCCATGAGAGAAGTAACATTTTCCAGAGAAAGAGTCAACTCCTTACTTAAAAATCCCACAAAATTCAGATGTCAGAAGTTTAGCTTTCCCACCAAGAAAGCTTTAATCATAAAATGACCACACCTTTGACCACCATTGCTAAAGAAGGCCCCAGAGCTCTCCAAATGACTTGTGCACCTCTACTTCATGCTTATCCGAAGAGCTACTGCACACTCTTGCTGTCCACTGACAAAACCGCAATTGCTTCTTGGGGAACATAATTTACAAAAGAGAGCAAAGAGTTATGATTATCTGCTCTATAATCAAAAAAATACCCTAAGTTAAGATTTTTATTTTTTTTAAATGTACCAGGAAATCTTCTCTCCACTCCAAAAATAAACCTCAGGTTGGTACAGGTGGGCACTGTGTCAGAGCATAAGATAAGGGCAAAGGAAACTACAGGACTGGTGGAGTGAAATGTGCAATAGAGAACTTTGTTATATGTATCCTTTGGTGATCACCGATTGGAAGTTGAGAATCCAGGATGGTGGTTGGGGGTTGCTGCTAGCAGTTGGCCTTCTAAGCAGGCAATACTTATTTCTCCTTTTCCCAAAGCCATGAGTCAGACTGTGTACAGGGATCCAGCATGACTAAAAGCACAATGAAGGAAAATCGAGTAAGCTTCAAAACATGGCTGCCTTTTCTAGGTCTCAGGATGTGGTCCTAGTTCCTTTGGCTCAAAGAGCTGATGGTTAAGACTGGTTCCTTTGAGTGAGCAAGAATGTGAGCAGTTGTTGGTTTTACTGTCATCAGGCACAAGCACTGGAAATCTTGTATCAGCCCAACTGGGCTACAAACAATGTAATAACAGCGCTGACGTTATTGGAAAGATGGTTCACATCTGCCTTACTTCTGGAAGGGAACAGTTGGTCCCATTAACAAAGAGACAAGCAACCTTCTTCCTAGCCCTCTCATCCAGAATCCATATCTCACCGACCCAGAGCAATTCTAGCTCCTGTTGACAGGCAGTACTTAGAAGTTGATTCACCTTCTGGCCCTTTTCCCATGGCACATCAAGAAGACTTTCATGACTGTATCCTCTTGGTACAGTCAAAAGCTGCAATAGTTACGTCAGGCACCTCTTTAGACTTCCATGCTTTTTCATATACATTTCATCAAAATACAGTGTCTCTTCTTAGAAGCTCATTTGATTCCTTCCAGTCTTGTCATTAGCTACCCAGTACAAACAAAACCGTAGCCACGTCCCTACTGGGCTATCTAGATTTAAGCCCTGCTACAATGACACATTTCTGGAGGACTGTCCCAGTTGGTGTGAGGCAGGAGAGTGACTGAACATCTAAGATGACACAACCAACTGCCAGTTGCATCAGTTATATCCTGTTCCCTGAAGTCATCAAATACTCAGAAACATCTTTCTCTCTCTTGCTGTGCTTCGCACATCGTCTCTCACAGCATCTTGCTTCTGCATTTGGAATGCTGAACACATTTCACAATATCACAAGGGTTGGAAGAGACCTCAAAGATCATTAAGTCCAACCCATCACCACAGACCTCAAGACTAGGTCCTGCTCCTGCTCCTACCACAGAACAGGTTAAGACACCAAATCTTCATGTTGCGCCATGTGAAGGGCTGCAGCCTAAGGTATGATGCCACCTCATTGTCTACTGACGCACTTGGGTGATGCCAGTAGACTGAAGGGACTTAACTAGAGATACTACCGTGCCCAGAGGGGACCTTCTGTGCAAGAGGATCAGTTCAAACATCCAATGACTCAACAACTCCACACTGCTCCACATCAGCCCACCAATAATGTAGTTCTTTCAGCAATGAGCCTAAAGCAGACCTGTCCCAGTCTGGAGCCATGAGCATACCCTGGGAGTGGAGGACACCAATGGCTCTTACCCCTTTCCAGGAGTAAGAATGAGGATACTGCACACTGATTGGAAGTTTAAAGAGAGATGCTATTTATAGAATCATAGAATGGTAAGGTTGGAAGGGACCTCAAAGATCATCTAGTTCCAACCTCCTGTCATAGGCAGCGACACCTCTCACTAGTACAGATCACTCAAGGTCTCCTCCAACCTGGCCTTGAACACCTCCANTCATTGCAAGACCTTGTCACTAGTCCCTCCCCAGCCTTCCTGTAGGCCCCCTTCAGATACTGGAAAGCTGCTATCAGGTCTCCTGGAAGCCTTCTCTTCTCCAGGCTGCAGAGCCCCAACTCTTGTAGCCTGTCCTCATATATAAACACGTGTATTTATATGTATGTATATATATACATATATACACACAAATATATATATATAGTTAGTTAGTTCATTATTTGTATATATTTTTTATTTTTATATATTTATTTTTACATATATATACACAAATATAAATTTGTGTATATAGAAACATATATACAAAAGGCAATCGAGTAGAATAAGTGTAAAATTCACTAGGCTTAAACTAGCCTTCTAGAATCCTCCAGCCCTTACACCCTCAGTCAGCCTGAGGGTAGGCTGAAACTGCCCTCCCTAGCTGGAGCCTACAAAGGCTCTGTGGTTGCATCATCTGCCAGCCATTTCCCCCACAAACTGTGAGGTAAGAGCATGCACTGCTTGGAGAAGTGAAAGGAAGAAGGGCAGGGGAGAAAAGGGGGAGAGATCAGTGTGCTGGTTTGAGGCTAATTAGAATATTTTAATAGAAAGAATTACACTATAGGCTGTGAAAGGAAAACATCATGATGTCTGCTTCACTCATAGGCTTGCTGAGAAATTGTTTGGGAACAATAACAAAAACATGAGATACATCAGTCTCTGTCTGACTCTTGCTGGAACAGCAGCTGCTGGGGGATCTAGCAGCTTCTGGTTCTTGGCTCCTCTGCTGGTTAATCCTCACTAACCACTTTTTCTTCTAACCCCCTTGGTTGATTTTCCTAATTCACCTTGCGTGTAAGGCAAACCTTGGGGTAAGGTACAGGGGTGGGGAGAAGGTGGAAGGGTGGTTGGGAGCCCCTCCTGGGGGTCTCTGATTTCTGGGAGGGGAGTTGTGTTTCTGTATTACCTTTAACTTGTATGTTTCTGTATTACCTTTAACTTGTATGTTTCTGTAAATATTCTGCCTATAGTGTATATCTCTGCTTGTACAATGTGCTGAGCTGCAAATAGAGCTTCATCTTTTAACTTCCAGCTGACTGAGTTCTAGTCTGGGTCATTTCACACAGTGGGGGGGAGGGGGGGGGAACTCCCAAACCATCACAATCAGTCAGGCACCATCCTTTAAGCTGTGATACTGGAAGATGAACTAGAATAACAACATTACAATATTCTGGGACGACCAGGTCCATCCCCCTCTGTCCCTACGGTTTTGTCAAAGGGGACCTGGGATCCCTCAAGCTACCAGAGCAGACCTCAATAAAACAAATGAGGACATGAGCATCAAGACATCTGTGATTTAGTGAGTGGTTACCAGAGAGTGCGTCACCTATACATGAATCAAAGCAGTGCAGCCTGCAAACTGGGAGCTCCAGTTCAGGTCTGTGGACTCTTTCTTAGCTGTGCAGCATCATCCAACAAATTGTGAGGGCCATTCATGGCCCATGAATCAGAAAATTCATTAGTGATCCTGTAGTAGAGCCCCCAGTCCCACTCCCCTGTGGATACTCACAGTAGACATTGCTTCTACCTTTTTGTGATGCCCACTGCTCAGCACAATCTTCATCAAAAGGAGGCATGGTTTGAAGTCATCTCCTGTCCTGCTTCTTCCATACTAGTCTACAACTACCTGAAAGGAGGTTGTAGCCAGGTGGGGGTCAGTCTCTTCTCCCAGATAACCGGAATCAAAACAGTGGGAACAGTCTCAAGTTGTGGCAGGGAAGGTCTAGGCTGGATATTAGGAGGAAGTTCTTGAGAGAGGGTGATTGGCATTGGAATGGGCTGCCCAGGGAGGTGGTGGAGTTGTCCCTGGAGGTGTTCAAGAAAAGACTGGATGAGGCACTTACTGTCACAGCCTAGTTGGTTGGTTAGGGTTGGGTGATAGGTTGGACTGGATGTTGAAGTCTCTTCCAACCTGGTTGATTCGTGATTCTATGAAATCATTTGTCCCTTAAAGACAGCCTCACCAAGCTGTCACCAGTCCAGAAAACATGCGCTTTTTGTCCCTGGTGGATTTAGAGCCTCCAATCCCTGTAGAATTGGGGTTCACTTGCAAACTCCCATGAGGAAAACTCAGAGCAGAGTGGCAATCTCAAGTTCAATGGTTCCCTCAGTGAGATCCTGAGAGCATTTTATCAGCCATCCTCTTAGAAAGGGGATCTGTGTCTTTGCACCCTTTGCAATATGGGTTCCTGTTTGTCAAAAGAGATGTTAAAATCTGCAGTAATTTTCAGTACACTTATTTAAAAGGAATCAGTGGCTTATTTTTGCTTCCTCTTCTAATAGTTTCCTTGCCACTCTGCTCTCCCAGGAAAAGATTCCCCCACTGCTAATATGACAATGTACTCTGAGCACAGCCTGTGCCTGCCCTCCTCCGTGCCTCCTTTTCCTCCCTGGGGAAGGGAGAGGGAATGCAGAGGAGTTGTGCAAGTCCCAGGGGTCTCTGGTCTGCTTTTAATTAAAGGCAGAGATGAGAGAAGACTGGACTGGTTGGCAGGTGATAATAAGGAACAGGAGAGCTCAAGTATGAAGAGAAACTTTGATGGGAAATCTCTCAAAATTACTGTGCCCAGAGGGCTGATAAGTAAAAGGTGCTGGCGGCAACAGGATTTCCCTCGGTTTTGCACACCTTCAGCTGCAGGAATCCATCTTTATCCATCCAGCTTTATACATCTATCAAAACTGAGATGCCCCAATGGATGGGATGAAGCTTTTCCAGACACAAAGCCAGACTGCACCCTAGCAAGGGAGCAGACAGGAATACCTCAGCACAGGAGTGTTTCCCCAAAGGGAGTAGTTACAAGGGAACATCCACTTGTCAGTGATGGAGCACAAAACTAATGATCTCTGTCGCTGATATAACAGCAGGAGTTGGGCTTTTGTCCAGGCTCGTAATCCTCGGCAGCTTTCCAGGTTGTGTGAGCTGTTTGACCAGCTGAGTTAGCAGTTCCACTTCATTTTCTCTGGGAAGCCATTGATAGAAGGAGGTAGAAACAAGGGTCGTGTTGTCTGCCTGCCCACCAAGCAGGAAAGCCTCCCATTAATTTCCAGAAAGCCCAAACGTTAGCTCCGGGAAAGCTAAGCTCTTTGTGGCTCTCCTTTCCAAGGGAGACATTTCCTTACTTTGCATTTAGCTGGAAGAGCATCATGACCTGGTATCCCACAGAAGATGGTTTTCCTGGGTAGGCACAGTCCCAAACACAAATCCAGACTGGGTGGGGAATGGCTGAGAGCAGCCCTGAGGAAAAGGACCTGGGGGTCTGGGTTGATGAAAAGCTCAACATGAGCCTGCAGTGTGAGTGCAGCCCAGACAGCAACCGAGTGCTGGGTTGCATCAAGAGCACTGTGGCCAGCAGGGCAAGGGAGGGGATTCTGCCCCTTTACTCTGCTCTTGTCAGACCCCACCTGGAGTACTGTGTGCAGTTCTGGAGTCCTCAGCACAGGAAGGACATGGAACTCTTGGAGGAGGTCCAGAGGAGGGACACAAACATGCTCAAAGGGCTGCAGCAGTTCTGCTATGAGGACAGGCTGAGAGAGTTGAGGCTCTACAGCCTGGAGAAGAGAAGGCTTCGAGGAGACCTTAGAGTAGCCTTCCAGTATCTGAAGGGGGGCTACAGGAAGGCTGGGGAGGGATTATTGACAAGGTCTTGCAATGACAGGACAAGGGGCAATGGGTTTGAACTGGCAGAGGGGAGATTTAGACTGGATGTTAGGAGGAAGTTCTTTGCAGTGAGGGTGGTGAGACACTGGCACAGGTTGCCCAGGGAGGTTGTGGCTGCTCTGTCCCTGGAGGTGTTCAAGGCCAGGTTGGAGGAGGCCTTGAGTGAGCTGTACTAGTGGGAGGTGTCCCAGCCTATGGTGGTGGGTTGGAACGAGATGATCCCTGAGGTCTCTTCCAACCTTACCATTCTATGATTTCTGAAGAAGGCAGAAAGGATAGCAACTGTTCCATGGGCATTCAGGGGAAAGGTGAAACACATCCTCACATCATTTTCAGATGATTGCAGCATCAGGTAAGATCGTTCAGTGGAAACTGTCCTGAGTAGCTTTGCAAGATGCAGACTTACCTCCTGCACCCCTGAGATCATCAGGCTAAGAGGAGAAAACTGTCTCCATGTGTAATTGCTGGTATCTCTGTGCCAGTACAGCCCTCAGCTCAGTAAGAAGTATTTTCCCTAGAGTCACAATGTGCCTCTTCTCCTTGCATTGGATCAAATACACAATTTTCTTTCTGACCTTGAAGAGGAACATCCATTCCCCATTCCCGGGAAGGGACCTCCACCTGCACAGCTACACAGGATGAAAAAGCAACCACCAAGACGTGCAGAACTTCCAGCTAACGTGTGCTAATTAAAGAATCAACTGCTGAGAGTGAAAAGCTCTCAAAGAGTCCTTGCAAAACTGGGGTTTGGCTTAAAGGATCTGAGAAACAACAAGCAAGAAGTAATTTGGGACCACCTAAGTGGTAGTAAGATCCCCACCCCTGCGCTGGGCCAGCCTAGCAGGATGGGTCAGGGCACAGCATCATGAAATTAATTGTCAATGGTGAAACTGAGTCTTTCATAACTGGCAAAATAAAATCTTTCTCTTTTGGGGTAGAAGAGGAAAATAAAGTTTGTGGAGGTTCAAAGTGAAGCTACTCTCAGATTTAAGAGAAATAAGTCACTGGACTCTTCTTCGTCATAGTCTCTTGACTTTCAATTCTCCTTTTGCTCATTTCCTCCAAGAATCATAGAATGGTAAGGTTGGAAGGCACCTCAAGGATCATCTAGTTCCAACCCCCTGCCATAGGCAGGGACACCTCCCACTAGCACAGATCACTCAAGGCCTCATCCAACCTGGCCTTGAACACCTCCAGGGACAGAGCAGCCACAACCTCCCTGGGCAACCTGTGCCAGTGCCTCACCACCCTCACTGCAAAGAACTTCCTCCTAACATCCAGTCTAAATCTCCCCTCTGCCAGTTTAAACCCAGTGCCCCCTGTCCTGTCATTGCAAGACCTTGTCAATAGTCCCTCCCCAGCCTTTCTGCAGGCCCCCTTCAGATATTGGAAGAGCCTTTATCATCTGCAGTCCTGCCTGGAATTCCCCTTTTTTTTTTTCCTTTTTTTTTTTTTTTCCAGTTGTCTCTCTTTTGACATTTCAACAGAAGCATTCCCCTCTTCACCCAGACAACTCCTCAGTCTCCACCATGAGGCAGCATTAACATTTCCCAATAACGTGTTCCAGTGCCAACAAGCTTTTAAAAAGCTGTGCTTTCAAAAGCGAAACCACAAAACTGCAGTTTCGCTTCTTAAAACTCTGATTTTTTGGTATACGTTTTAAAATTTTCTCCTTTTTTTGATCAAGAAAATCACTTTTTCACTTAAAACTGCTTTGCTAGCCAAATGATGGGTGGTACTCCCTCTGTTTATGCTCCTTAATATGACAAAAGTGTTTTGGGGGATGGGACATTTGAATATAATTTGCATAAATGTGGTTAATTTGGAATTGGTTTTTTTTTCCTTCCCCAGGGGTCAGCCTGGCAATGAAGAAAAGCTTCCCATTTATCTGCAGTTTGCAAGTTCAGAATCAAATCCTCTCATTGCTTGGGAGTGTCTCAACAGCTTCTCAACAGTCTCCCTTGCTTGGGTTCCTTCCAGGCAAGCTGCTGCCCTTGTGGGATTTAGACACCAACCAGCTTCACTGACCCAAGACCTCGGAACAACTTCAAGCCTGCATTTCAGATGTGAAAGGCTGGCACATGAAAGACATAATGATGAAGGAACACACAACCAATTCTGAAATGGTGCAGGTATAAATGAGCTGCCTTACAGATCCTACTAACACTTCTGCTCCCAGTGTATGAATTATTAATATTTAATATCTGTGACTCACTAATATTTACTTTATGAAGTATTTTTGTACAGCTCGACTGGTTTGCTCAACGTAGGAGCTAATGGAGACTCCTGTTGCTAACAGCCAAGGAGCCCTCCCTGAACAAACTTTTCTGGTCACTGTTTAAACTGGGTTGCTGGGCTCCTTCATGGCCTTAAACCTCTGAAGTTGAGCACTGAGGCTGACAGGGGTTGCTGCTGATGGCTCTGCTGAGACACAGCTAATTTTAAATCTGGATCTCAAGGCAAAGGAAAAACCTCTTTTTTACTGGCAAAACAGTCACAGTCAAACTCTGTGTTCAGATTACGGGAAGAGGCTGTGGGAGAGCACACACAAGCCCTTTTTTGGGTACTTGGCATTAATTTTATCTGAAGTCATGGATTATATAAGAGAAGAGCAGAGACCTCACACAACTTTCTCCTGCGTCAGCGTGGGACACTCAGGGGGTCAGGGCCGCAGCAAGTCCTCACCATGGTGCTGTGCTGTGAGCCTGGACAAGGGGCTAAGGCTTGACCACTTTCCCACTAACTCTTCTCAAAAAAGAGGATCACAAGCACTTTCTGGAACTGCATCCTGAGCAGTCCACAGTATCAGCTAGAGTGAGCTCTTTTAAGTCCTTTTCTTCACCTAGATTAGAGACTTTTGAGCTCATCAAAACTCAGGTGCTCTCATCATTTTACTGCTCTTATTAAAATGGTTGGTGTCCAAATGAATTCCAGTTTAGTACTCTAAATTTACAAAACCCATCATTTACTGATAAAGAAGCTGTTCCCCCCACCCCAAAAAAAAGAAAAAAAAAGCATTGACCAGCAGCAGGCTGCTTTGCTCCATGCATCTGTTTTGCTGTAACAGTTTAAGACAGCTTGACTTCACTCGTGTTTGGAAGGCAAATGCATCCTGCTGAGCTGGCCTGCTGCCCCCAGACGCCTGAGATTGTTTCATGACTCTGCAGATGGGAAACTATTTCCATGGTTGCCATCTTCCCACCCAAAGGCTGTCCTCAGATGGTGCTACATGCCTGGCACGGGTAGGAGATGCCTCCTCCACATTTCAACAGCCTCTTTTGCACTCCAACAGTCAACCTCAGTTCGTGTTACGCTGCTCAGTGTCATCCCTACAGGGATGTCCTGAATCACCCCTTGCCAGCATCTCAGATCAGCATTCTTCTAGGGTTGTCCCCAGAACTTTACCTCAGATGTAACAGTAGGTCCACAGGTCCATCTGCAAACCCAACTTAGACTCCCACAGGACTCATTTGTCTGCCAGAAGACCTACAGGAAAAGAAATCTGAACAGCAAACAGCAAAGCAATGACTACTTTTTATTACCTCAATCCATACTAGTGTGACACTGTACATCTTTACCTAGGCCACTTCTACCAGAACTTCTCTATCCATGGGACAATGACAGTCCATGACTGGGCACTATCTGGATCCAAATAAGTGATAACCCTTCCCATGTAATTTTATGCTCCCTTTAGCCTTGAAAATTACAGAAATTACAGCTGGGAAGGCCAATAAGACAATCCCTGCTCAATCCTCTACTCAAAGCAGGCTATCATTTTTAGAAGCTACCATCCAGCATTTTCTTTAAACCCCTGAATAATGGCCTCAGAAGACCACACAGAGCATCTCTTCCAGTGAGAGCCTTTCCCAATGGCAAGTCTCAATGTTTCCTGCTAATGCCCATTACTTCTCAGTATGGCCCCTTTGGGCACAAAGACCAAATACCCTCTCCTCCCTTATGGCACCTTTATACACTTGCTTCTGCTTCTTGTTATCCTCAACAATCCCTCCTCCCTTCTTGAGAGCCCTTTTAGCTCTCAGTTGGCTCTCTTTGCTTCCTCCTGGGCTTTCCACAGTCTGTCACTTACTTTTTGGGCAGTGTGTTCAAACCCAAGCAGCATACTGCACTAGAGATCTTTAAAAAGTTGAAAGTTTTCTCACGTGTCTGGTAGACTGCATCCCATCTAAGATGACATTTATCTCCTTGACAATGTTTTTGACCTTTTTTTTTTTTCTTTTTCCTTTTTGTCTTTTTTCAACCATCACTCTTTACCATTCCTTTCTTAGTGTTGGCTTGTTTTCTGGCCCTACCTCTCAGAACAGTCTCAGTCCTTCTCAGATCTGTGCCATCCAGCCCTCTGCAGATCTAATAAACATAACCTCTAATCCACCACACAGATTATTAATGACATAACTGGTCAGAATCAGGCTGAAGTTTTGCCTGCAAAGGACAGTTCTGCATAGATTTAACCAGATGCAACAAAACAGGTAAACCACTGAGAGCTGCCCTCCAGACAGACACATTTACTGGTGCAGCTTTGCATTCATTTATATCATATTTCAGTTACAAGCCTATCTCACATTAAGCAAGGTGATATCAAACACCACCCCCCAACCCCACATGGTCATATCAGTTTTTACTCTTTTCTTTGCTGTTAAGCTGGGAGCGAAGGAAATTAGGTTGCTTTTAAACTCTGTTTGTGACAAGTTTGTCCTTCAGCCCCTTGGCACATTTTGCAGATGGCATTTTCTTACCTTCCACAAACGCAAAAGATGAATGTGCAGAAATAAGCCCTGAAGAAGCTACTGAAATAAAAACCTGAGGATCAGTGTCAAGCATCTCTCAGGACAGCCATATGTGTTGGCAGGTCCTCTCCTGGGGTCACACTTGTCCACAGCCCCCAAACCAGAGGAGCTCCAAGCCTGTCAGAATCAATACTTAACTTGTAAACTATTCCAAAGCCCTGTGTTTATTTGACCAGCCTGTGCTCCCATCCCCTTCAGTTTGCAGTTCTAACATTCCATCTGAGCCTCCTGACTTTTAGGTTGCTATAAATAGCCCTGAATGCAGTTTGACATTCAGTAGCACTACGATGAGCTCAGCTATGCAGAGGATGATGAAGGAGACTGCGTACATCCCTGGTCTCCTCACCTCTGAAGGGTGAGGAGCAAACACTGCAGAGAAGAGCTCTGCATAAGGGAGACCTTGTCTGTTGATTTAACTCCATAACCCTATTTTAACCACTGTCAACAAGATATAAGGGTGGTTTCTCTTTACACTGAGGCTTCTTTACGCTGCTCTGCCCGCACCCTAAAGTGGCATAAATGTCCTCTAAGTGCCTTAAAGTAGGTCCTTAGTAGAAATGAAATCCAACCCCATCGTTTGCAAATGGCTTTGAAAACATCACCTGGGAGCATCCTATAAATGAATGTGGGTTTTGGGAAGAACACCCATCCCAAGGTATGTCCAAGCTATACATAGCCTCTGATGAGCTCAGCATGGGGTGAGGAGCAGGCAGCAGAACACAGAGTAAGAGGCAATGAGACGTTTCTGCTGACCCCAGAGGATTACCAACAAAGTTGGGAAACATGGTTTGCTTCTTTTGTAGTTGGCTACCATCACTCAGACCCATGTGGGTTTCTCTTTTCTTCCCACTCTACTTACATTCAGCTCAGTAATCACGTTGCCATGTCAGTCCTTGGCTTGGGTTTTACAGGTGAATACCATTCAACCAAGACTGTACCAGGCCAGCTTTGCAGTAGTGCAAACCTCTCTGTATTTTCATTTTGTTGGTGAAAAGAGAAAATTTCATGGCCTTGTCAATCAGGACTCCCTCCCAAGCTCAGTCCACATTTTTTGGTCAAAAGCCTTATGGTGTTCATTGCCTGGAGGCTGAGCTGTAAATGTCCTTGTCATGTTGTACTTTTAACCACAGTGGTGTTGAGTTACCACTAAACAACTTGGTTTGATTTGTGATGTGGTGGGCAAGTCTGTGCTTGGAGAAAATTTCAAGGAGAGTTAAAGCCAAGATGTATCCATACACTTTCCCCTTAAAAAAAAAAAAAAAGAACATCTAACAACAGCCTGGGTGGGTGGGGAGCTGTTGTTCTTAGTTGCCAGGTTGGGTGGGGAGCTCTTCTTCTTGGTTGCATTTCACAGCATTACTTCATCAATCAGTTTTTCCAATTTCAATCCTTATATTGCAAAGACTCAGTGGCAGACACTGATTTTCCCTTCCTCTCAGGGTGTTTCAGGAAAGGATGCTTCTTATTCTTGATGGGGTAAAGGTTGACTTTTTGTCTGGATCCTGAGCAGTTTTATTTCTTTGTCTGTGAAACTCTGCACATCCTGATCTCACTTGGGCTCTTCATGGTATAGTCTATTCCCCAGAAGAAATCCCATACAGTTCTAAACACAACCCCAGCTCTGGCTGAGCATTAAAGACAAGGGAAGCGCTCATTCTGGGAAGGTTTTATTTCACAAATAATTCAGAAATCAAAGAATATCAAGGGGGACAGGGGTGGGGGAAGATATTTTACAATTTTGTATTTAGGGAAAAAAAAAAAAAAAGAAGAGATTGTTTATAAACACACACACTGCCCCTTGAAAAAAACATGCAAAGGCTCACCAAAATTTACAGCAACTTTTATACATAGGAAGTAAAATACATCATTTTTCATAGAAAAAAAAAAAAAAAGAAGAAGAAGAAAAACAAGCAACTGTAGGAACTGGCCCTAAATATTTAGACTTGCACAACCAAACAACTGGAGACTCTTCAATCAGCTGTTGGCTGAACATCTTAACATGAAGAAATTAATGAAGCTAATGGACTCAACAGCACAGTGGCAGCTGGGGAAGGGTCTTGCTTCAGCTTTCACCCTGGCTGTGTTTTCTGGGGATTGGGCTGTGCTGAGCCAGATGGCAGAGGCAGTACCTGTACTGGCATCTTAGTTTTAGAATTAAATGTATATCTGAAAAGAACAACCAGGCAGCATCAGCTTTGCCAGGGGTTTCAGTTGGCATATTCTTACTAATCAGCTGAGCTGTGGGAGTCTAAGGAAGAACAGGTCTGGTGGTATAAAGGCATGCTGCATCTTTAAGCTGCACTGAAATATATTAGGCTGAGAAATGTTTTGGTATCAGAAATTTAAAAAAAAAAACCAAAAAACAAAACCCAAAACAGTAAATATTTGACTAAAAACTGGTACTGTCCCACCTACATATGAAGAGCTAAGCACACAGGATTGCAAGTAATTGATATATCATGACTGCCTTGGAGGACCTGATCACCCCTAATTCTGATGGAGGTATGTTTAAATTAATAGCACCCAGGACCTCAAATAATATTTGTGTAGTAAAGTCACAATTTCTCTTTTGTACAAAGAAATACAAAAATAAAACAGATACAGACTTAAATTAACATAGGCTTCTAAAAAATCCAAACCAGTTGGCTGAAGATAAAAATAATCTGATTGTGCCTTCAATTGAGTACTTTAGGATACTTCTGTTGGAATAAGAATTCTTCCCTCGCCCCTCTTTTTGTTAGGTAGATGCATCCCAAGCCGCTTGGAGTTTTATGTGCTCGCAGTAATCCCCTGGGCTGCTCTCCAAGAGCCCTCACATTTCTTCCCATCGTTTGACAGCACACCTAATTGTCCTGGACACTGTGTCCAGAGGTGGGATCCTGTGCTAGCACACAGAGGCACTTTATGTGCTCTTGCAGCCCCAGTGAAGAACACCCGACTGCATCTCTTTCCAACTCAATAAATAGCTCTCTGGCTACCAGTTAGAAAAAAAACCGTCTTTGTAATGAATGTGGTTGAGCACTGGAACAGGTTGCCCAGAGAGGTGATTGAGGTCCCATCCCTGGAGGTATTCAAGGTAAGGCTTGATGGGGCTCTGGGTAGCCTGATCTAGTGGAGGATGTGCCTGCTCACTGCAGAGGGGATTGGACTAGATGGGCTTTAAAGGTCCCTTCCAAACAGACGCTTCTATGATTTGGCCCACAATGGTCCCAGATTCATAGAATCATAGAATGGTAAGGTTGGAAGGGACCTCAAAGATCATCTAGTTCCAACACCTCCCACCAGTACAGCTCACTCAAGGCCTCCTCCAACCTGGCCTTGAACACCTCCAGGGAGGGAGCAGCCACAACCTCCCTGGGCAACCTGTTCATGCTGCAGTATTTAATGGGCTGGAATCAGACCATCTATAGTACCATTATTCATGGTGAGCAGAAACAGGGAAGCCTCATCTCACTGCCAAGATCTCAAATGCTCCCAACCAGCAGCCTTTCTAAGACATGTTCCAGCTGTTTTTTAAACATCAATTTATGTAGTAAAAAAACCAAAACAACCAACTAAGCTCAATTTTTTCTATCTAAAGCAAATACTGCACACCTTGAAAGATGATGCTGTATAAACAAAGACAATGCACAGAGTCATTTCTCTCTGCACAGAGTCATTTCTCTCTCATCCCAAAGGTAGGTTTGCCATGTGGTACTTCTGGAGGTGATGCAAACCAGTTCCAATTCCATATTTCACAAAAAACTTCTCTCCCAGTTCAGATTTCACAGAGAAAAAAATCCCAATGGTGAGACAAACTGAGTGAGAAATGTGATTTCCTTGCTGACTTCATAGAGTTTATAGAACTAAAGTGCTTAACTGCATAAATATTTTTGGTCTTGAAGAGATGGCTTCTATGTCTGCCTAGATGAAACCAAACACAGTCTGAGTGAGAGCTATGAGGCATCTACCAAACAGAGGGAAATATTCTCCCATTTGTTATATAATATTGCAATCAAATTAATGAGCAGGGCAACCACACATTTGCAAGAGCTGAAGGACTGAAATTCACGTTGCCTTCTTATGACTGATGAGGCTACTGGATGTGTGTGCACCAGAAGACAACCAGATCTGCGTTTAGACCAACACTAAAAATTCATTTCCAACATAAAGCAGAGAATGTTCTTCTGCCTTTAAAGAGCAGGTCTTGCTTGGCTCTTCTCTTGGCTTTGAAATGCATTTGGGTGCATGTTGAGACATAAATAACAAAGTAGGAGGCAACATCATTACACCTACGGGTTTGGCAAAACATATCATGCCAGATATCAAATGTTCATGGGTACAGCATTTACACTGAGAGTGGGAAGCTTCACAAACCAGACAGGAAAAAATACATCTACCCCAATTTATGCTGTATCTTTAAAGTCTCAGAACTGCACATGCCACAAGGAGCTTCACAAAGGTGAAGCAAACGGGCTTCCTGGGGATGCAACCATTCCTAGCAGAAATAAGATTAACTTTATCACTACACAACTACTACAGATAAAACAACCAGCACTGCTGTATAAAACAATACACTGCATTTAACTGAAATCTTACTTGCAAAGGCATGTAGTATAGGATGAGATGTGCCCCAATTCACTGACCTTGCATAGCTTGCCAGGCTTGCCAAATACCTGTGAATGTTTGACCAGCAAACACCAAACCTGCTGGTTTTGATTATCTGGTGGCCTCCTTTCCTGCAGTGAGGATCTCTGCCACCATTTCACACATTACCCCAGTCCCCCCCCCCAAAAAAAGCCCTGATGTCCAGCCAACAAGAACGTCCTCTTACCAAACGTGACACCATCATACAACATAGCTTAGCCTGATGGCCCACCAGCCTTACACAGCAGTGCTGATGCATGCCACCTCGATGGGAAAAGGCCAAACTTTCTCCTCTCTTTTACAGAAAACATCAAACATACACAAAACCACTCTATCAAAGCCCAGCCTCTCCCCAAAAGATGCAACTTTTAAAACAGTTCCTCGTTTCCCAGTGTCCGGCGCCTGGACGGTCGCTCACATCTGAGTCTGCACATCCTCATGCCCATTGCAGTAGATCCCTGACACCCTAAAAATGCCACTCAGGGTGAGGCTGAGATCCCTACATCTCCTGTACACTGAGGCACCACCATTCTGCATAGCACACCTCTTGTATATAGGAAGTGAGAACAGTTTGTCCTTGCTGAATGCCCCTAGAGAAACAGAAATATGAAATGAAGATACAAGGCTGAACGGGTGCCATGAGATGCGAACAGCTGAGTCACAACTTGGTGTCTTTCTATTTGGTTTTCTTTTTGGTTTGGGGGGGGATTTTTTGGCCTTTTTTTTTTTTTTTTTTTCTTTTTTTTTTTTTTTTTTTTTTCCCCCCTATTCTTTTTTAATTCCCTGAAAGAGATTGGCAAGGAGGGTACGGTCAGAGCTGATGTTGTCAGAGGAGCCTTCTTGTCTCTGAAGATCAACAGAGCGCTCTCCCAAAGAAACCTGCACCTTCCCTGGGAATTTACTGCTTCACAGCAAAAATTCGGAAAGCATTTCCATCTGCAGGGTTCCTCAAGCTGGAGACAAAGGGAAAAGAGAAATAGACAGATGAAAAAAACAACCAACATGTAATGAACCAAATGCATACCATGGTGTGACAGACCCACAGAGAACCCCAAATTTCCTTAGATGCCCTCCTTCAGCAAGTTGGCTCTGTGCTGATGTGGCCCTATCAGGTGCAGGAGAAAGGTAAGAGGATGAAAAGAAGAGGTAAAAATCCATCAGTTCACCTTTGTTTTATATTTTCAACCAAAATCTCAAGTGTTATACATCAATAAAAGGAGTTGGGAAGGAATGGCCTCTTCCACAGTGCTAGCTTCTCTCCAAGGAACGCTCTGCTCCCCTTCATGCAGAGATTCAGGCATAAAGAGGAAGATGTTTTCCTATGAACCAGTTGTCAGATAGGTTGGCGAGTTCCCAAAGCCTGTCTGGCCCATGTCCTGGTGCTGGCAATAAGAGTAGCCAGATGAGTGCATATTAAATGGCAATAAATATGGATATTAGTTTTCAGTCTGCAGAGGTATGGGTATCAATTTTCAATCTGCAGAAGTGTCCCAAACAGCCTTGAGCTTCTGAGGGTGGCTATTCCCATGGGAGCAAGGAGTTGCTTAGGTTCTTATTCAGCACTACTGAGGTATAAAACCTTAGGAAAAAGGATTTTCTGGAGTACTGTGTGCAGTTCTGGAGCCACCAGCACATGAAGGACATGGAAGTGTTGGAGCAGGTCCAGAGGAGGCCATGAAGATGCTCAGAGGGCTGCAGCAACTCTGCCGTGAGGACAGGCTGAGAGAGTTGGGGCTCTGCAGCCTGGAGAAGAGAAGGCTTCCAGGAGACCTTAGAGTAGCCTTCCAGTATCTGAAGGGGGCCTGCAGGAAGGCTGGGGAGGGACTATTTACAAGGTCTTGTAATGACAGGACAAGGGGCAATGGGTTTAAACTGTCAGAGGGGAGATTTAGACTGGATGTTAGGAGGAAGCTCTTTGCAGTGAGGGTGGTGAGGCACTGGAACAGGTTGCCCAGGGAGGTTGTGGCTGCTCCCTCTCTGGAGGTGTTCGAGGCCAGTTTGGAGGAGGCCTTCAGTGAGCTGTACTAGTGGGAGGTGTCCCTGCCTATGTCAGGGGCTTGGAACTAGATGATCCTTGAGGTCCCTTCCAACCTTACCATTCTATGATTCTATGTTTTCATATTCCTGCAAAATAAACATTCCAGAAAGGGTAAAGTGCCACTGAACCTTAAAGGCAGCCTTTCCCCACACCTGTCTGGAAATGTACCTCATTGAAAGGCAATTTCCAGTGTCCTAGAGAGCAAGCTTCTCACCTTGATCTTTGAAAAGCTACTTCACTACCTGGTAGATGTCACTATGTGAAGGTGGCCCCTTAGTGCTGTGTAAATAACACTTCCCAAATCTTCATGCTGATCCTCCTCTGTGAGAACGTCTTTGGTTTCCCCAATCCCCTAGATCAGCACCAGGTGCTCATACTGCATGTCACTGCCAGCAGTAGAGCTTATTCTTAGCTAGGATAGAGTTTGCCAACCAAATAACATGCATTGTTAGTAGAGAAGCTAAGTGAAAGCAAGAGAGAGAGATAGAAAAAAACAAAAAGATGAGAAGGTGTGTCATACAAACTCAATCTGCTGAACTGCAAATCACAGAACTCTAAGATTTATACTAAGGAAGTCCACATTTAATGCCTATAACTTCCCTGTTCTGGTGTATTTTCATTTTCTGTTTATATTCATAATCAGAATATAAACAGCAAACTTGTTGGGATTTCTTATGATAATTATAAAAGAAGAACTATACTTAGCAGACAGAGCCAAGGCAGTAGCGACCAAAAAAAACCCTAAGAGTGTGAAATTCCACATTTATAAAGACAGCTCTGAGAAATCAGTACCATCAGCCCACTATCTGAAAAAAAACAAAAAAACCAACACATAGAATCAGAGAATCATAGAATGGTAAGGTTGGAAGGGACCTCAAGGATCATCCAGTTCCAACCCTCTGCCATAGGCAGGGACACCTCCCACTAGTACAGCTCACTCAAGGCCTCCTCCAACCTGGCCTTGAACACCTCCAGAGACGGAGCAGCCACAACCTCCCTGGGTAACCTGTGCCAGTGTCTCACCACCCTCACTGCAAAGAACTTCCTCCTGACATCCAGTCTAAATCTCCCCTCTGCCAGTTCAAACCCATTGCCCCTTGTCCTGTCATTACAAGACCTTGTCAATAGTCCCTCCCCAGCCTTCCTGTAGGCTCCCTTCAGATACTCGAAGGCTACTAAGCTTCAAATTAGAAATGGCTGAATGAGCTGAGACTTGACCATTGCAATCAGCTGGAGATGCAGGATTTTGGAAGCACTGAGTTGCAATTGTTATTTGAAACCAACAAGGTTCCGCCTCCCAAAAAAACAAAAATAAAAAAAAAAAATCACAAAAAGCCAAAAAAAAAAAAAAAAAAAAAAAAAAAACAAAAAAAACAAAAAAAAAAAAAAAAAAAAAAAAAAGTAAAACACACCAAACACCTCAAGGGTATTAAATGCTTAACAATAACTGACCACCTCTCAGGAGGTTCCTTGACTCATGTTTATTTCAAAAAGAATAGAGGAAATCAGTGAGCAAATACAAATGCATCCCACAGCTCAGAACTGAATGGTGACCCCAGTTACAAGGCTCCAGTATGATCCAGGCTGAAAGCTACAGAAATACTCATGCTGTGTGAAACACACACGCTAAAATGTATTAATATAGACTGATACTAGCAGAAAATAAGGCTTAACAACATTTGATACCTTTCACACTGATCTGAAAGCTGCTCCTCACTTGTGGGAGGTAAGAGCAGGACAACACGCTCTATTTGTTTGGGTCTCACAATTCACAGTGACACTGTTAAGGCACCTATTTCCAATCCACCAGCCTGCCTAGCTGATATCTGCTGACTTTGACATGCAACTGAGCACACAGCCCAGAATAAGAAAGAAGAAAAACTCCCACCTCTCAGACTGGACTCCATTCTTTAAGGATCCAACATAACTTTTCTTCTTTTCTACAGGCATTACGTCCACAAAGCCGCCGCTCTCATCTGGAATGACTCCTGCGTGCACTGCAGTTTTGCAGATACTGGAGCTCTGAGAAAGAGATTTAATTACTTTCATTTACAAACTCTCTATATTTACTTTCATAGAATTCTAAAATGTTTGGAGTTGGAAAAGTCCCACTCAAAAGTCCAACCCCCCTGCAGTCAGCAGGGACATCTTCAAGTAGGTTGCTCACAGTCCCAAACAACCTGACCAGCAGTGATTCCAGGGACAGGACATCTACCACCTCTCTGGGTAATCTGGACCAGTGTCTTAACATCTCCAGTATAAAAAACTTCTTTGTTCTATCTAGTCTGAATCTCTCTCTTTTAGTTTAAAATCATCACCCCCTGTCATTTGAGGGTCTGCAGTGATGAAAAGCTCAACATGAGCCTACAGTGTGTGCATGCAGCTCAGACAGCAACCAAGTGCTGGGCTGCAGCAAGAGCAGTGTGGCCAGCAGGGCAAGGGAGGGGATTCTACCCCTTTACTCTGCTTTCATCAGACCCCATCTGGAGTACTGTGTGCAGTTCTGGAGTCCCCAGCACAGGAAGGACATGGAAGTGTTGGAGGAGGTACAGAGGAGGGCCACGAAGATGCTCAGAGGGCTGCAGCAGCTCTGCTATGAGGATAAGCTACAAGAGTTGGGGCTCTGCAGCTGCATGAAGGCTTCCAGGAGACCTTATAGTAGCCTTCCAATATCTGAATGGGGCCTACAGGAAGGCTGGGGAGGGACTATTGACAAGGTCTTGCAATGACAGGACAAGGGGCAATGGGACACTGGCACAGGTTGCCCAGGGAGGTTGTGGTTGCTCCCTCTCTGGAGGTGTTCAAGGCCAGGTTGGACGAGGCCTTGAGTGAGCTGTACTAGTGGGAGGTGTCCCTGCCCACGGCAGAAGGTTGGAACTAGATGATCCTTGAGGTCCCTTCCAACCTTACTATTCTATGATTCTACAATTCTATGATTTTCCCAGCAGGCCCTGCTAAACAGTGTGTCCTCATCTTTCTGATAGCCCTCTTTTAAGTACTGAAAGGCCAAAAGGTCCCCTCAGAGTTTTCTCCGGGCAACTGCAGTTGCTCACTGAAATCAACAAAAGTGCCCCAAAATGAGCAAGCAAACAACAAAAACCAAACAAACCAAAAAACACAAACCAAAAAAAAAACCCAAACCACCAAACACAAGGGTTCATATATTACAATACCTGGAGATTTACCATTTCCATAAACATTAAGGAAAAGCAGGGAATAAAAATAATATTTTTTTTTAAGGACAGAAATTATTTTAAAAAAATATATACATGAAATAATTCTCTAATTCTATCCCTCTTAGATAGAATTAGAGATCTAAGATAGCATCTATGGTGCAATCTTTCTCTTGCACCATAGATGAAAGATGTCATGGACCAGATCTTGTAGGCACATCGTGAGTCCCAGCTGTTAGAAGATCCACCACCACAGAGGACAAGCAGCCTTTCCACCACACCCATCTGTGGTGAAGCTGTGCCTGGGAGATTGTCCAGGGCCAAAGCTGAATCAAGGACAACTTTTCAGCCTGTGCTTCTTGGGTCTGCACCAAAAAAAACCACTGTGGTGAAACTCTTTGCTAGTGACCAGTCACCTCAGCAACGTTTATTCACCTAGTTGCTTGAAAAGCAGATGCTTTGCCTGAGCTAAGGGGAATGGTCACCAATTATTCTTCTTTCTAGGAAAGACTACACCCATTGAGTAGTGTAGGTTTGGGACAGGCATTGCCCCATAGGAGAATATCAAGCATGGAGGGAGATTAATGCTTCTGAAAAGACTAAAGCTTCTGCACACCACACCATTATCCAGCTCTCCAAGATGTGTAGAGTCAGAAGAGCTGGAGGAAGAAAGAAAAAAATCCCAAAAACCCAAAAACATACAAACAAACAAAAAAAAACTACCCCACAACTGATGACAAAGCTCCCAAAACACACAAAAGAAAAGCAAAATAAAAAAAAAGAAAAAGAGCAAAAACAGCAATGGCTTAGGAATAATATAAACTTGGCTATCCACTCTCTAGAAGATTTACATAGAAATGCTGGAATAACAAAACCCAAAAGCCAGCTTTGCAGAGAGAACTGCAGCAGGTGAAAATCCCAATCCCATAAACTCCTTGACCTCTAAAAACTGAAGGACCACAAAGCCAGTGCCAAGGGCTAACGTTCTGGCTGTGTGCGTACAATACGGATTGTGCTGTTTCATTCCTGCAGCCATATATGGCAGCTTTGCCTTGTCCCCTATATATTTATCACTTTGGATGGCCTATCTCTTGGCAGCTCTCTGAGTTTTGAGTGCCAATTTGATATTTTGCTTCTATATATGGTGAAAGGAGCAGGGGAAGGCTGTGTTTGGCAGATACGCTGTGAATTCACCCCAGTATGCAGTGGGAAATCTGTAAATCTAAACCTGGCTCATAAAGTTTAACTGTCCTCAATCAATTTGCAGCACTCTCCACTGGGAGACATCCTAAACAACATTCTTTTCAAGGCATTCCTGTTTCTTTTCCAGGACTTGCTGTTCTGCTTCTTATTTAAAGCTTTGCCCAGTAGACTTTTTATTGCCTTACCCCAGACTCCTCTTATCAGTCTGTTGAATTACTGCCCTCTTCTATCCCAGACTGTGATTTGCTTTGAGGAACTGACTGCAGAGCTTTTGGAAGACAAGACATTGCAAAAATAAGGCCTTCTCAATCCAGGACTAACTACAACAGTTGTAGTGACAATGCAACAGTTTTCCATGATGTAGCCCCTTGGGGTGCTCCAAGAGCATTTCCTGATCAAGTGGACTCTGAGGCATACACCGTAAAATGACAACACTTTTTACAGTAGGCTATTAGCAATAGCCTGTGATGATGAGTTTAAGCACCTTTAATTTCCTCATTAGTGTAACTGGGTTAATCATTAAGTTTGTATCTCCAGAGAGCTGAGCCACCCAGCTTGGTTTGCTCTGGTGATAAAAGCCTGCCTCCTTGTGTAGCTGATCTCTCCTCCTCCAACCAATTGCCACACAACCGTCGATAAAAAAAGAAAGCAACAAGCAACTTATCTCAAGTGCAGAGAGCACTTTTTTCCTCCTATCTTGATAGAGCTCCTGAGGAAGGATGGGGATGGGTTTCCTTTGCAGTCTTATGTCACACAAGGAGCCAGGCAGAGCAACAAATGACAGTGTCTCCTGAAACTTAAAAGGTCTTTTGCAGCCTTGATAATGACCCCAGGTGTTCCCACAGCTCCAGCACAGAATTACAGCATCGTTTCAGTTGGAAAAGACCTTTAAGTTCATCAAGTTCAAACATCAACTCAGCACCACCATAGCCACTAAGTCATGTCCCCAGGTGTCACATCTACACATTTTTTAAACACCTACAGGGATAGTGACTGTATCACCTACCTGGGCATCTTGTTCCCATGCCTGATGAAAGCATCAGTAAAAACTGGTCCTCTCCAACAGCAAGAGCTGGGTTTTCTCTCCAAGGCACAACTATGTGTCCATAGAGATTTTTCCATTCCCCTCACTTTGTTTACATGGCAGCATAAAGAACTTTGCTAGGACATGTCACTAGGGAAAAGAGGCCACAAATTTTCTGTTCCCCAGCCAGCAACTGCTCACTACTAATTTGGGCACCTGGAGAATTCTGGATCTGTTTCACATGTGCTGGTTTAATCTGCAAACCCTCCATGACAGCAGCAACTCTGTCCTCACAGAAAATTAATACCCTTCAGTGGAAAGGCCTAAGATTTGAGCATCAACACCTCCCACAGCATTTTATCTTGCACTTTGTTTATTTACCCCAAATTTTAAGGCTCCATCGTGTCCCAATTCCAAAGTCTTGCTAATTTCACCAGGAACAATTTCCTGTGCTGCTTGCAAAAGCAAGGGCTGCCAATATCTCTTTGCACTTTAACCCACCAGAAATACCCAGCAGATAATCATATAAAGCTACAATCCAAGGCAATGTAATAATACTGAGCAGAAAAAAAAAAAAATTGCAATGAAAATACATTTAAGGTGTGTAAAACCACCCTGAATGCAAACCAAGGTAGTGGCTCTTATAGACTCTCAATAAAAAAACCCACCAGAACTATCCCCCTAAAACTGGCAATTCTTTATGTCAGAGCTTTGCTCTTCATGCCAAAACAAACTTTCAGATGTCTTCCTGGGGTCATGCAAATGTCAATGCTATTTTGGGGCAACACCACAGTGAATCAGGGCAATATGTAGACTAGCCTAGCATTTTTTTTATCTCAGCTTGGACTATCAGTTCCTTACTGCCTGAGCACTGAGCAAGTCAATGTCTCAGGGAAGGTGCTAACCAGCAATGGCTGCACCAAGGGCAGATCTTGCCTGACAAATTTAGTGGCTTTTTATGATGAAGTCACAGCAACAGTGGACAAGGGAAGGGCAACTGATGGCATCTACCTGGACCTGAGTAAGGCATTTGACTCTGTCCCACAAGACATCCTGGTCACCAAACTGGAAAAACATGGACTTGATGGATGGACCACTGCTGGATAAAGAATTGGCTGGATGGTGGCACACAGAGAGTGGTGATCAAGGGCACAATGTCCACCTGGAGACCAGTGACAAGTGGTGTCCCTCAGGGGTCAATGTTGGTACCAGTGCTGTTTAACATCTTTGTCAGTGACATGGACAGAGGAATCAGTGCACCCTCAGCAAGTTTGCAGATGACACCAAGCTGTGTGGCACAGTCGACTTGCTAGAGGGCAGGGAT
>VWZE01014369.1:32919-49385 GCA_013396675.1 Eubucco bourcierii | reverse complement strand
AAGGGTTAGGTCAGATTAGAGTTAAGGCAGAAAACAGTCACAGATTGCCAGACTGAAAAGGAGATGAACAACTTCCAAGAACTAACTGAGAAGTGTGTGAGAAGTGAGAGTCTTATCTGTATTTTGACTAGTTGTGCTTCTCAGCAGAAGAATGAGTGATATAGAAACATAGAATCATAGAACGGTAAGGTTGGAAGGGACCTCAAGGATCATCTAGTTCCAACCCCCTGCCATAGGCAGGGACACCTCCCACTAGTACAGCTCACTCAAGGTCTCATCCAACCTGACCTTGAACACCTCCAGGGAGGGAACAACCACAACCTCCCTGGGCAACCTGTTCCAGTGCCTCACCACCCTCACTGTAAAGAACTTCCTCCTAACATCTAATCTAAATCTCCCCTCTGCCAGTTTAAACCCATTGCCCCTTGTCCTGTCGTTGAGAGGTTACTCTTGTTGTTTTCCTTTCTTCTGACAGTTAAGGATATATTCCAATTGGCCTCAAACCAGCACAGGTGATGAAAAAGTGTACATTCTTTGCTTTCAGACTGCTGCATCCTGCCTGCCTGCTGCAGGGACCTGCCTCTGCCGTAAACCGCTGCCAAGCAGCCCAGTCCCGACTTTGCCCTGTGCTGCCCCTTGATCTTTGCCCGTGGCAGCTGCGTCTGCAGTCAGTTTGGACTCTGGCGGGTTCACTCGCATTGGATCCTGTGCACTGGATTACAATTTGCATTTCCAGACACTGCCACAAAGACACTGCAGCAAAGGAGCCAAGGGACCAGCTCCAAATTCCTTCTTCACCACCATGAGTAGCACAGATGTTCCCTAGGGCTCTGGGCTGCTTTTTATTTGTAAGTGAGGTAAAGCTATTTTGTAGCAAACTTTTTCCAATTTTCTTATTTTCCTGAATTACTAAATTGCCCATAAGCATCCTTTTGCAGATCTTTCCAAACAAATTTGAGCCCAAATCTAACTAATTTGTATATAGTTTGTGGACCTTGGGGCTTTTTAGAAATAAAACAACTACATATTTTATAATTCCTGCCTCATTAATTCCCACAACCAATTCAGTGAACACTTACATTTTTAAAGTCATCATAAACATGTTTGATAATAACAAAGAAAACTTTATGATGAGCTTTAAAATGCCACAAATGATTTAATAATCTTAAAAATCTGACAACTGAATTTCTCAGGTTGCTACTAAGAATATTTGTAAGTCACAGGTCTTTCACTCAAGAAACTTGGGGAATGTGTGATTGGGAGATGTAAGATAATTGTATTTAAATTCATACTATTATGTGCCCATTTCCTTTTTTTTAATAAATTGTTAAGCACATTTCCAACCAAGTGCAATAGTTTCTGTGGCCCTCTTTGCCCTACAGGAGAAATGTTAACAGGGTCTGTGATTGACACTGCATGACAAGTGATGTGAATTATGTCTCATATAATTGCATACTGCAAATATTTTATGTTCTTTACAGTGAGGGAGCTGAGACACTGAAACAATTTACCCAGGGAGGTTGTGGCTGCTCCCTCCCTGGAGGTGTTCAAGGCCACATTGGATGAGATCTTGAGTAACCTGTACTAGTGGGAGGTGTCCCTGCCTATGGCAGGGGGTTGGAACTAGATGATCCCTGAGGTCACTTCCAACCTTACCATTCTATGATTCTATGATTAAAATATGGTACACAAAGAGAGGCATGATCCTTTGTTTATCTATTTTTGCCAATACATATTTAAAATGCATGTAGTGTTTAATTCAGTCCACACAAAGACAAAAAATTGCAAGCAGATAGAACTGTGAAATATTCTGAGACAGAAAAATCTTAGTGAATTGCACGCTGACCTCCATTTATTCTACTAGAACAATTTGCTGTGAGAAATTATGTGGTTGGACTAATTAAGTACCCTTTTCTATCCACAGGGTACTTTGGTTACTTTTACTTTCAAGGAGTCAAACATTTTCAGGAAGGCTTAACTTTTTCTTTTAAAAAAATTAACAAACGATAAACAGCATAGAAAGAAGCTAAATGATATTTCTTCTAGACAATATAAAGCATAAAATAAAATAACTAAAGATTCAGAGTTAAGGAACAGTTATATATGGTGTTGCTGATAGGTAGTCTTTCACTCTTTAAAATGTCTAAGTTACACTTAGACATTTGAATAAACTTGGAAGGATATGGTGGATTCCCCTGCATTAGAGAGTTTCAAGGGCCAGTTTGAGAGGGTACTGGGTCAACCATATTCTTATCCTGAAAGGTTGGACTAGATGATCCTTGAGATCCCTTCCAACCTAGTATATATATGAACCTCTGAATGATATCTAGTGATTTCATGCCTTTGCATGTTGATTCTTGGCACTGGATCACCTTTTAAGTCAACAGATGTGTTGACCTAAAATGAGTTGGAGATTAATTCCAAGGGAAACTGAAAGCTTTAATATACAAAAAGGCTTAGAGTATATGCAAAATTACTTTACTTTTGGGGTTTTTTTCACTGCAAAGTCTAAATAGGCCAAATGCAGCAAGTTACAGATGAAAATACATTAATTGATCTGTCATGTATTACTTTGCATAAAGATCTGGATATTAATCACAGAAAAAAGATTTTGGAGATTAATCAATAAAAACCTGATAGCATATACATATATATCAAATTACTAAAGAGGGTGAAGAAAATATTGCTCCTTGGTAAGTGTCAGAAATATGTCTTCAATTTAAAGGGATTTACTTTACCTGTTAAAAGAGGAAGATCTAATTTTAAATTGTGATGTATATAATGTTTTTTTTCCCTGAATGCTGTTTTAGTTGTCCCCCTTAGTATGTGTAATTAACACATTCTAGAAACACTAACCATTTGAACTTCTTTAATAAAAAATATTTAGAACGGATTTAAAACTAATTCCTCCTTAGATTTTACAAAAAAAAAAAATCACCAAACCTAAAACAGTTCAGTTCAGGAAAAAAGTTTAAACATTGTGTAATTGTAATCTTGCATCAGACGCATAGAGGAGACTTCACCTTTTCCAGTTACATGTTAGAGTGGAATACTGCAGAGACTGCCTTCATCAGGAGGTTTGACTACAGATACTTTCCAGTCTGAATTATTTTCTTTCTTTGGATAAGTGGCCAAAATAAAGAATTGGAAGGGAAGGAAAGAAAGTGAAAGCTCTTTTAAAAAATACTTTGTGTGCCACTATGCTTTTATATGTCCCGACAGAGAATCTGTTTCTTAAAATTACTGCAACAAATGTTGGCAAATAGTCATTCTGCAGCCTATATTAACCTTTGAGTCCTTTTCATCAGAACCCATGATTACCCATTTTGCATTTGCCTGTCCCTGTGTCAGCACACTCCTTTCTTTCTACAGAGTTATATTTTGCTTAAACATATTACTACACTGGGTCAATTATTTTGGGAAGTTTTATCTTAGCTTCTAAAATGCTTGCTGTGATGGTTTGGAAGTTCCTCACCCCTCCACACTTTGTAAAATCATGCAGATTAGAACTCAGCCTACTGGAAGTTAAGGAGGGGACCTGATAGTGGCCTTCCAGTATCTGAAGGGGGCCTACAGGAAGGTTGGGGAAGGATAGTTTACAAGGTCCTGCAATGACAGGACAAGGGGCAATGGGTTTAAACTGGCAGAGGGGAGATTTAGACTGGATGTTAGGAGGAAGTTCTTTACAGTGAGGGTGGTGAGACACTGGAACGGGTTGCCCAGGGAGGCCGTGGCTGCTCCCTCCCTGGATGTGTTCAAGGCCAGATTGGATGAGGCCTTGAGCGACCTGTACTAGTGGGAGGTGTCCCTGCCTATGGCAGGGGGTTGGAACTAGATGATCCTTGAGGTCCCTTCCAACCTTACCATTCTATGATTCTATGATTCTATGGCTGAAGCTCTATTTGCAGCTTAGCACAATATACAAGCAGATAGATACACAATATGCAGGAATATTTACAGAAATATACAAGTTAAAGGTAATACAGAAGCACAACACCCCTACCAGAAATCAGAGGCCCCAGGAGGGGCTCCCAACCACCCTTCCACCTTCTCCCCACCCCTCTACCTTACTCCAGTGTTTCGCTTACATGCAAGATGAGTTTGGAGGATAGACCAGGGGAGGTTAGAAGTAGAGTGGTTAGTTAGATTATTCAGCAGAGAGGAGAGGACCCAGTGGTTCCCAGAGAGAGGCCGAGAGACCCTCTTATCTATGTTTATGTTCTTAGTCTTATACATCTCAGCAAGCCTATGAGTGAAGTAGACATCACCATTGTTTTCCTTTCACAGCCTATAATATAATTTCCTCCTTTAAAATATTCCAATTAGCCTCAAACCGGAACACTTGCAGACCTAGAGTATCATAAAACCTGAACATTTAATAAAGATTCTCTTTTTTCCACTGTCACAAGTGAAAAATATTACTGAGTCCTAGATACACTTCTGTGATAACACCCAATAAACTTATTTTCTCTCTGCCAATAAGCCACAGTTAATTCATTTCTACAATAATTTTACACCAGTTGTGTGTTCGTATTGCAGTTGTTTCATCTGCACAGTATTTCCCTTGATTGTTTATAATATTGTCACAGGATAACTTCCAAAGGTCTTTAAAAATGAATATGTATGTCAGGATCCATTAAAACACAATGGTTGCTTACTTGGAGAGTGCTAGTTTCTGCCCACATCTCTATTGTTGCAAATTATGGAGTGTTAAACTTCAGCATTTCTGGAAATTCATGCTTTCTGGAAATATTTAATGGAATTTTAAAAACCACCGTTATGTGATATGGTAAATATTAATTAAAAACTCTGTCTCTCTGAATTAAAAGCAGTTTAGCAGTAGATAGTGCTGACATCATCATAATTCACTTTATATACAGTTTTCACTTTGACTGAGTTTTTCTCTATAGAACACTTTTTAATTTAACATAATGTGCGAGTAAATACTGAGATGTAGCTCAAAGTGAGTGCTGCTTTTGCTATGAGTGCTTTACTTAGCAGTGAAAAAAATTGATTGTAAAGAGTGCTTGAAGTAGAGAATACCAGTAGTTTCTGCTGACACTAAGTTGCTAGCAGCACCCAAGCACGAGAAGCATGGTCAGCAGGGTAAAGGAGGTGATTCTGCCCCTTTGCTCTCGTCAGACCCCACCTGGAGTACTGTGTGCAGTTCTGGAGCCCCCAGCACAGGAAGGACCTGGAAGTAGGTCCAGAGGAGGGCCACGAAGATGATCAGAGGGCTGCAGCATCTCTGCTATAAGGACAGGCTGAGAGATTTGGGGCTCTTCAGCCTGGAGAAGAGAAGGCTTCGAGGAGACCTTAGAGTAGCCTTCCAGTATCTGAAGGGGGCCTGTAGGAAGGCTGAGGAGGGACTATTGACAAGGTCTTGTAATGCCAGGACAGGGACAATGGGTTTAAACTGGCAGAGGAGAGATTTAAACTGGATGTTAGGAGGAAGCTCTTTGCAGTGAGGGTGGTGAGACACTGGCACAGGTTGCCCAGGCAGGTTGTGGTATCATGCCTACAGTCAGTGATACACTCCCAGATGAAGATGCTACAGTGAGCCTAGCCTCATTGTGGCAGCAATGTTGCTACCATTGTTTTCTCAGAATGACATCTTTGCTGGAGCCATCTGCAGCTTAGTACTACATCCTACTCTATTTCTTTAGAGTTTCAAATGTTGAAGATACTGGAAAGAGATACTGGCAGGTAATAAGGCAAAATTCTTACCTTCCTGCCTAGGCATGCCCAAAAGAGAATTTTGTGCTTTCAAAAAGGCTTTCTGGGGAAAACTGTCATCATAAAAGATTGTTATGAGAATGTTACATTTTGTAGCTGGTGGTAACCTACTTTGTCTCATAACACAGCGTTTCCAAGAATTGTCATGGGGACAAGAGTTGTCTGTGTTGTAATAAAAAATCATGTGAGTAGCCACACTCTAAACAGAAGCATTTTTAAAAGAATACTTGAGCTCAGATACTCATGTATTTACTTCCTGCTAAGTAAAAGTGATCCTACAAGAAAGGAAAAAGACGTACCTTTCATTCATTTTCAATGAATGGTTTACTTTTGCTTTGCTAGGAAGAGGTCAATGCCTGCCCCAGGGAGCTGTTTTACAGTGCAAGAAACACAACTCTGAACAAGGTGGGTAACAGATGCAAAGGTACCTGAAAGAATGTCCTTTTCTGCTGCTTCTGGGATACATTTTGCAGCTCAGCATTCACACATTGCAGAGTGCTGATACCTATAGGAATTTGCTTAATGTGGGGGGTTTAAAACCTTCTTACTGGTAGACACAACGATATACTCCACAAAGTAAAAATTACTACTAAAAAACCCATTCTCCATGTAAAGTGAAATAAAAAAAAACCCAACCAAACCACCTCCAAGCCCCCTTATAGACAGACTTTGTACTTCAGTTTCCCTATTAATAAGAACATGGAGAATGCTGTAATTTTCTCTTTGCTTGGACTTTATTATCAACGGCAACAGTTGTAAACATTTGATCACATAACTTGGAAATAATCAGAACTATTTTGCTGCAAACCTGTTTGAGAAGATATCATAACAAATGACAGGGAATAGCTACTAATTCTTTTAAGAACTTGCCATTGCCTATCTTTCAAACAGAAGCCATGAACAAATTGAAGGTGTGAAAATGTTTTGCAGCAAACTCATATGTGACAAATTCTCCTGCCCGTGATTCTGTGCAGCTAAGGTTTGATTCCTTCTCCAAATTACTGAAGTGCAAGCATAGAGTAATTCCAGGAAAAAAAAAATCATAGTTGTTGTTAATCAATTTAGCTGTATCAGATTGTATCTACAGAAACCTAAGTTCAGCTTTAGCTTCTCTTTTTCACATGTCTCAAAATCTAAAATCAGTTTTGAGCTAACAGACAGTTCTGTGCATTATCACTAAAGAATTAATGCTTGCTCTCACAAAATCATAGAATCATCGAACCATATAATCACAGAACCATAGAACCATAGAATTAACCAGGGTTGGAAGGGACCACAAGCATCATCTAGTTCCAATCCCCCTGCCATGGGCAGGGACATCCTACACTAAATCAGGATGACCAGAGCCTCAACCAGCCTGGCCTTAAACACCTCCAGAATGGGGCCTCAACCATCTCCGTGGACAAACCGTTCCAGGCTCTCACCACTCTCATGGGGAAGAACTTCCTCCTCACATTCAGTCTGAATCTCCCCACCTCCAGTTTTGCTCCATTCCCTCTACTCCTGTCACTATCTGAGAGCATAAAAAGTCCCTCCCTGGCTTTTTGTTTGTTTGTTGTTTGTTTTTTTTATAATGTCATAAAAATTTCCAAAAAGACTAATTCCTTAGAGGAAATGTTTGATCCCTTGAAATTATTTGTTATTTCACTATTTAGTTCTTTATATTTCAGTTTGAGGCTATCCCTTGCACAACTGTAGAACTTTTGAATGAACCATTAGGTCAGATTCTATAAAATTCTTGATTTAATCCAGGATCATTAAACTTAGATATTGTTAAAGTGAGACTATATATTGTTTTTGAAATATGTGATTTTTTCCTTCAGTGAGAAAGTATTTTTAGTCCAGGAAACTGTTCCAAATATGAAGAGCTTTGCCCTAATTTTTCAGGAAAACCTATTAAAATATTTTTAAATAACAAATGATCCTTTGGAAATGTTGATTCCTGAAACTCACATTTTTCATTTAACAGTAAAAGTGGCATCTGAAACAGCCAGGAAAGAGATTTAACCTATCTACCCATGCTATTTAAAAATTATAGAATCATAGAATCATAGAATGGTAAGGTTGGAAGGGACCTCAAGGATAATCTAGTTCCAACCCCCTGCCATAGGCAGAGACCCCTCCCTCTAGTACAGCTCACTCAAGGCCTCGTCCAACCTGGCCTTCAACACCTCCAGGGAGGGAGCAGCCACAACCTCCCTGGGCAACCTGTGCCAGTGCCTCACCACCCTCACTGCAAAGAACTTCCTCCTAACATCTAGTCTCAATCTTCCCTCTGCCAGTTTAAACCCATTGCCCCTTGTCCTGTCCTTGCAAGACCTTGTCAATAGTCCCTCCCCAGGGACTATATATAAAAAATAATTATAGATTTTATATATATAATTTATATATATATATATATATAATATATATTAATTATAGATATTTTGTTCAATCAAGATTAATTATTCTCTGTTTTTTAACCATTCAGGCTTTACTCATGCCTTGTCTGCTGAAAACTGCTTTAAAATAAACCTTGCAGTGATTACTCAAGATTCAGATCAGTTTTAATTTCAAAGGCAGTACAATGCTTCTTACAGAACTGTGAAGACAAATTGAGGTTTACTTTCCCTAACATGAAGGGAAAACAAACTTTTTTCTCCTCTTCTTGGAAACAAAGTACTAATCTCTGGTGCAAACATTTTTGCACTGTAAATATTTTTCAGTAGAAGCTGATCCAACCTCATGTGCAACATTTTCAGGTACATTAATGCTGGACATGAAAGTCACAATAGTTTATACAATGAATATTAGTGGAGATTTTGACAAAACTGTATCTTCTTGAACATTACTGTTAGAATTTACCTGGATAAGTTATTTCTCACTACATTACTGTGTTTTGATCATATGTGAATACACCTAGACACTTGTGTCTGCAATGCATTTAATAATATGTAAAGTCAGCATTTTTCAAAACAATGAGGCTGGACAAATAGAAGAGGAAAATGAGTTCCCTGGTTCATATCCAGAGAAAAAGTGGTTTTATATAATCTACAGTAAACTAGGAATAAATGCATATGTATGCAGAGGGATAATATTTGGTTAATTTCCTTCTTTTAATTCCATTTATGAATTTTTAAATTTTTTTTTTGTTTGCTAAAAGTAAGATAGCTATCATAAATTGCAAGGCCAAATGCAAACTGTTATTGGACATCTGCTTTTTTTCATTTTCTGACTGCCAGTGCGTGTTTAAGATGATCCTCTCTTATCCAAAACATTGATTTATACTCAGGAAGTACATGAATCATCTTAGCCTGTTAGAATTTAGCTTTTCCAATTTTTTCCAAATAGATATGTTGGCCTAGTTGAAGCAGCCTGGAAATATCTTGTTAGTAGGAAAGATTTCCTGATGTGCATCAGGAATAGCATGGCCAGCAGGAGCAGGGAGGTCATTCTCCCCCTGGACTCTGCACTGCTTAGGCCACATCTTGAGCACTGTGTCCAGTTCTGGGCCCCTCAATTTAAGAAGGACATTGAGGTACTTGAGCATGTCCAGAGAAGGGCAACAAGGCTGGTGAGAGGCCTCGAGCACAAGCCCTATGAAGACAGGCTGAGGGAGCTGGGATTGTTTAGCCTGGAGAAGAGGAGGCTCAGGGGAGACTTTCTTGCTGTCTACAAGTACCTGAAGGGTGGTTGTAGCCAGGAGGTTACTTTCTTCTCTCAGGCAACCAGCACCAGAACAAGAGGACACAGTCTCAAGTTACGCCAGGAGAAGTTTAGGCTGGAGGTGAGGAGAAAGTTCTTGACTGAGAGAGTCATTGGCTACTGGAATGGGCTGCCCAGGGAGGTGGTGGAGTCACCGTCCCTGGAGGTGTTCAAGGTGGGTTTGGACATAGCACATGGTGCCATGGTCTGGTCTTGAGGTCTATGGTATTGGGTTGGACTTGATGATCTTTGAGGTCTCTTCCAACCTTGGTGATACTGTGATACTGTGATATTGTGATTTGTCAAATGTATATTCAATTCCTCAACTAGAATGTCATTAATGTTCAGTGAGAGTGGCAGAGACTCACCAAAGAAACGATCAGTCCAGCAAAATGTGGAGTATCCTCAGTTCCTTTTAAATGCAGTGGAAAATCAGGTTACTCAGCAGATCACTAGCTATATTAAACACACAAATAGAGGAATTGACAGTGGTCTGGCAAACTATTTTACTTGTGCTAAGAGTGTTTATATCTGAGTACTCCTCAAATGAGCATTCAAAAAAGCAGAGAACAATCCCACTTTAATTAGTATGTCAGTCTCACAAAGGAGCAAGTTTTTTAGACAATGTCTGAAACGGGTACTTCTGATCCTTTAATCAATCTATTAATTCTCCAATTAAAAAAAAAATAATTCCAGAGTGATACTTCATTAAAGCTTAAAAGCATTGGAGAAAAAAATTGCAGAAAAAGAAAAACCAAAACACAACAAAAAACTTGCCTTGAAAATCAAAGACAAAACATTAAAGTAGTTTGGTAAAATAACATTAATGTTCGTGAAATATGCTTAAAGCGGAAATTGCTTTGGGAAGTTGGGAAATGTTCACATGGAGATGGATGTCACACATGAGAAGTGAAGCACAACATGGTTTAAAAAGACACAGTGGGTTCAGAGCAGAGTTAAAGTGAGCACAGTATAAAAAGAGTGTGGAAGAAAAAGAGAAAACAAAACACAAGAAAAGACATTTTACTTGGTAACTCCAAGATCTTTTTCTGGTTTTAGTATTGCTTTTAGGTACCAACCCTTTCCGAATTTTTAAAAACAAACAACAAAAGAAGCATTTTAATCTGGTTTTATTTCAAAATGTGCTTTCTCTTTTGTTTCTTTTTTGTGAGGAGGATATATCAGTAGGATTTTCATCCAAAGAATATAGTTTAAAAGGTTTGGGTTTTTTGTTGTTTTGTTTTTTAAATGAGGAAATAGTTTCCCTTTTGCATTAGTAATAATAGCTTGAAATTAATATTATGGACAGGTGACTTTGTTTGCATATCCACATTCACTGAGTTTCTGTGAAATAACTTCACTGATCAGAGGCAGCTTCTGGGATTTGGTTATTTTTTTTCTATTTGTAGGTATCCTAATAATAGATATTCTCCCTACAGACTTTTTTGCATTTATGTTTATATGATCACAGATAAAAAAAAAACCCCACTATTATTTGACAATAGCATTGTTCCAGAGTAGTTAGATTCTCCCTGTTGTATGTTATTTAGGCAGTAGAAACAGGCACAGGTATACTCTCCCCAGTTGTGCATTGCTTTTAACTGTTAAGGACAGCTAAGGGCAAGAGAGAGTTTCAGGCTCCCTCGGGGAGCACCTGAATGACCAGCCTCTGGAGAGCTGCATCAGCTCTACATCAGAGCTGAAAAGTGCTGGAGGGCACATGAGAGGACTTGCTGGTCAGGTCCCAGCTTGCCATAGCTACTGTTTCTACAGAACTGCAGTCCAGCTTTTAGAGCTAGGAGAAGTGCAAGCAGATGTGGCTCTTCCTGCCTCGCATCAGTGCAGAGAGCAGAACTGATGCATGGTCTTGATTATGGGGATGAGATTATTCCTAGTCATAATTATTTACTGGTAATTTTTTTTTTATTGTTGGCAAAATAAATGTTATTGATTGATCTATTAATTATTGGTTGATGGTCTGACATAGTTTTGGCCTGTGAAACGAGCCATCTAGGTACAGGGAAAGCTCAAGCTACATGACCCTGATACGAGTTTGGGTGCTGCAGTGGAGGTGTAATTAATTAAGGTGAGATTATATTTTAAAAAATGAATATTGTTTATTAATATTCAATATTCAGAACTCTTACCACCCCAATCACTAATTTTAATAATAATCATTCCTTTGCATCTGTCATGGAAATGTTATATACAAGTAATAACAGGATCTAGCAATAACTAGTAATAATATGTAACATTAATTGAACTTGATTGAACTGGAAAAGAAGGTTTTGCAGTTAGTGTACCACTTGTGATCAGCATGCCTACTAGATGGACTCAAGGAGCTCCTTTCTGCTTATGGCAGAAGGCAATGGTGAATTACAAGAGGCTTAAACTTTTACTTACAAAATATTATCTCCTGACTCGCAGGGCTAACTACAGCTTCAGACAGTACCCAAACGCTTTCAGGGAATTCTTGTCATCCACTGAGACTTCTGGTTCTTCCCAGGCTGCTGGGGAAAGGAGGCAGACAATCTCTGACCTGGTCCTGGTCTCCTCTGGATGATCTGTGTATCTCCTGGACTTCAGGTCTTGGCAGGAGACTTTCAGGTGCAGGCAGGATGTCTTGTGATGTGCAGTCTCAGCACAATGTCATGCTGGCTGTGCAGGCTGATTGTGTGGATGCATTTAGAGCCTGTTCCTGGTAAACTCTTGGAAGGCAGTTTCCAGGAAGTTCAGGATATAAGGCAGCACAAATACAATGGCAGAGCATGTTGTGTCATCTCCTCATCTCCTTTTATCTCTTATTTTGCTTTACCCAAGTTTGGGCAGAGCACAGGCCTTGCACAAGGCAGAGCACAGGCCTTGCACAAGGCAGCCATGTGTATCTTGTTTACTACAGGGTTCAAAAAAAGTCTGGGTAAGCCAGAGTCCTCAGACTCAGTGGCTCTAGATCCCCTTGTCTTCTTTCCTGTGGTTGCTTCTCCCCAAAACAAGAGGAGGGAGAGCAGAAAAACATGCCTGGGTAAGCCAGGACATGTATAAGCCTATTTTGGCCTATTTAGGCCTACCACAACAGATGCATCCACCCTCTTTTGATAAAGAGCTACACGGCATGTGAGACACCATGGTACTTAATTTAGATATGATCCTTGTGTAGTGTAGATTCGGCCAAAGCTAGGACTACGGTTGGGTGAAGAGGTTCCAGGTTTCCTTAACAATAATAAACCACTCATGCATTACATGAGAAAATCCACACTGATTTAACACATGCTGTTTTTAGAATAACCTTCTCTCTCTTTCCCTCTCTCGTGCATACAGCACACATTACGCTGTGTGACAAACTTATGAAATGTATTTGTAGATGGCTACACTGTGCCACCTGGAGTTTTAATAAACCAAAACAAATTATTTTCTCCCCATCTCATATAATTTTATTTATGAATAAAATATGCAGATTTTGAGCAAGAATCTACTTCCATGAATCATGGATAAGGAATTCATGAATAGATTTGCAAGTGCTCTAAGGAAGGCTCATCAGCTATCGAGAAAGCACATTAACAGTGCAATTTGTCAATATATTTTGTATGCAGGAAAAAGGAGAAAAAAATGATATAGGTGTGAGAGCATTACAGAAGTGGGTCTTCCTGAATAGTTTAGAATGATAATATTGTGGATAAGAGTCATGAGAACTATCTCTTCAGAGTAATTCACCAAAAAAATACATTAAGTCGTTTGTACTCCCTTTCCTCCCTTCTGCCTTCCCGAACAGCTATTTTGCCTGTTGCACAGCCATGCCTTTAGAATTCTGCCACGTTATACAGAAAGAGCAGATAGCTATAGCTATTTTGCATCTTATAAAGCATTTGTGCTTCTACAATGTAGAAGTGAATGCAACAAGTACAAAAAAGCCAATACAAATCACATTAATTTCCTTAATAACAGGCAGAATATTGCCAATTTAGTCACCTGAAGAATGTTTCCTACTTTATCGATATGAACAACTCTTTATAAAGGTTTTTCAAGATAAGAAAGTTTTCAGCTGAACACAGAAAAAAAAAGTGTTACCTATTTAGAAAATACTTTGTCACAGTTTGTGGAGATCTACAAGCATTAAGCAATATACTATTGCTAATGCTGTAAGAATGAAAACCTCTCACTTGAACTGTCAGCTTACTATTGCGTTCCTTTTTCTTTTTGTGAAAGCCAAATTGCTAATAGTAGTAGCAGAATCAGAAGAAAATTATTAAAACTTCACTAGATGAATTTTAATTTCTTCCTACTCAAATAGCAGGTTAATGTATGTAAATGCAAATGTGAAAAAAACTTACACAAACAAAATGTTTTGGATATAGAAGGTTTTTGGAGTACAGGTACCACTTAACAGTCTAACCAAACCATGTATTGTGCTAGTGGACAAAGGTTTTGTGGTCCTGAATGAGTTAGTGTAGCAAGGTGAAGCTACTCCATGGAGTAACTGTTTGTGTCCTATCTGAGGTATTGAAGTCAGAGGATTGGTGTCAGATAACCAATTTCTTCTCACAAGATAACCACAATCTGCTTTCCTGTTAGAAACTCTTGCAACATCATATGAGTAGGTGACTTAGGGTAAAATAATTGTCAGTAAATGTGAAACATTATTTTTTCATTGGAACTTATTTTTACTTTATTTGAATTGTAACTTAAATGGAAATTGTTGAAAGGAGAATAGATTGCAAGAGTTAGGTACAGGCCAGGAGAAGTGTCTCATTCCTCCTATTACCATCTTTGTAGATGATTATTGGGGAAATCTAAGAAGAAACACCACTTAGAATCATAGAATCATAGAATGGTAAGGTTGGAAGGGACCACAAGGATCATCTAGTTCCAACCCCCTGCCACAGGCAGGGACACCTCTCACTAGTACAGGTCACTCAAGGCCTTGTCCAATCTGGCCCTGAACACCTCCAGGGAGGGAGCATCCACGACCTCCCTGGGCAACCTGTTCCAGTGTCTCACCACCCTCACTGTAAAGAACTTCCTCCTAACATCCAGTCTAAATCTCCCCTCTGCCAGTTTAAACTTCACTGATTAAAAATTATCAAAGTGTACCTGGAAGCCTAATGAAGGGCATGAAACTTTAGAGGTGATCAAAAGATGTGCACGAATTCAAGATCACTCCATAGAACAATGAAGAACAGATGCTGCTTCATTATCAGCTATTGAAGGCCTAGTCTCTGATCATATTTAGGATAACCCAGGCTCAAATAGTGGTGGTGAATGCAGTTAAAGTCTGTCTGACACCCAGTCACTCGTGATATCGTGATATCCCCCAGGGGTCAGTACTCAGCACTGGTGAGACCACACCTCAAGATTTGTGTTCAATTCTGGGGCCTTTACTATAGGAAAGATATTGAGGTGCTGGAGTGTGTCCAGAGAAGAGGCTCATGACCTATGGCCCAGAGTTCATGACCTATGAGGAGCATCTGAGGGAGCTGGGGTTGTTCAGTCTGGAGAAGAGGAGGCTGAGGAGAGACCTCATGGCTCTCTACAACTCCCTGAAAGGACATTGCAGTGAGGAGAAGGGCAGCCTCTTCTCCCTGATGGCAACCAACAGGACTAGAAAAAATAGTTACAAGCTCCACCAGAGGCGGTTTAAGCTGGCCATCAGGAAATACTTCTTCACTGAAAGGGTCACCAAACACTGGAATGGTGAGGGTGAGCGTGAGGGTGGAGTCACCATCCCTGGAGGAGTTCAAACAGCACATGGTGCTTGGGGACATGGTTTAGTGTTGACACTTCAATACAGGGTCAAAGGTTGGACTGGATGATCTTCAATGTCTCTTCCAACTAGATGATATGATTCTTTATTTTAAACACCAGCTATTATCTATAGAAGATAATGGTTTCTAACATAAAATCAGCAATACCCTTTAAGTTTTCATTGCCTCCTAGTAATAATTTTGTGTTATTTTCTCTGGTGTACAATTGACAAACCATTTAACAATCAATAAATGGATTTGTTTTTACCTTAGGAGTAAAAACAAATTCATGAATGTAGAAGTATGGGAAGTCACCCTCATATTTTGTTAATGAATATGTTAATATACTTTCTTGAGGGAATTTCTCAGTGAGAAAATATGCAAATGCCATTATTTTTATAAGCACAAAGAGAGTCTGATTTACACTGATAAAAAAAAAAAAAAGCCTTTCACAAAATAGCAGGCAACTCACTGGGGTATTGCTGACCTATCCCTTTCTCACTTATTAAACGAATCTGAGGACTGTTTTGGGATTGTATTGATCGCATTTTTTAAATGACAGATGACCTCCAAATCAGTTCATACACCATCTCTTAGTGGAGCACACAGTTGCTTGTCAATGCTGCCCTCAGAATTGAAGTAGACGTTGATGGACAAGACCTTCAGCAGCCCATGTAAAACATGCATATTTCCCCAATTAAACTGATATTTTTTGGTTGGTTGGTTGCTTCTCGTTGCTTGTTTGGTTTGGTTTGGTTTGAAATTAGGTTTTATCGATTTAGGTGTTTGCTGCCAGAGCAAATTAAGGGAATGTTTGTAATGTCATATCTAAAAATTTGTAATTGCTGTAACAAAGTTTTTTTCCACAAGTTTGTAAAATGTTGTGCTGGTTTGAGGCTAATTGGAATATTTTAATAGACAAAATTACACTATAGGTTGTGAAAGGAAAACATCATGATGTCTACTTCACTCATACGCTTGCTGGAGAATTGTTTGGGAACACTAACCAAAACAATTGATAAGTGAGTCTCTCTCTGTGGCTTGCTGGAACAGGAGCTGCTGGTGGAATCTAGCAGCTTCTGGGCTCTGGCTCCTCTGCTGATTAATCCTCACTAACCACTTTTCTTCTACCCCCCTTGGCCGATCCTCCTAATTTACCTTGCGCGTAAGGCAAACCTTGGGGTAAGGTACAGGGGTGGGGAGAAGGTGGAAGGGTGGTTGGGAGCCCCTCCTGGGGTCTCTGATTTCTGGGAGGGGAGTTGTGTTGTTGTATTACCTTTTACTTGTATATTTCTGTAAATATTGTGT
>VWZE01014369.1:0-32769 GCA_013396675.1 Eubucco bourcierii | reverse complement strand
AGTAGCCTTCCAGTATCTGAAGGGAGCCTACAGGAAGGCTGGGGAAGGATTATTGACAAGGTCTTGCAATGACAGGACAAGGGGCAATGGGTTTAAACTGGCAGAGAGGAGATTTAAACTGGATGTGTGGAGGAAGTTCTTTACAGTGAGGGTGGTGAGACACCGGAACAGGTTACCCAGGGAGGTTGTGGCTGCTCCCTCCCTGGAGGTGTTCAAGGCCAGGTTGAATGAGGCCTTGAGTGACCTGTACTAGTGGGAGGTGTCCCTGCCTATGGCAGAGGGTTGGAACTGAATGATCCTTGAGGTCCCTTCCAATCTTACCATTCCATGATTCTATGTTTCCTGTTTTGAAAAAACAGATAGGAATTTTTTGTATGTTAAGTGGAGTGTCCTGTTAAAATACAATGAGTTTTTTACTACTTCTAACACAATACAGTGAGATAACTTATAGACGTGTTGATATAGTCATAGTACCTCAAAATTTGCTGCAGGTTTTTGGTATTCCAAAAGCACAAAAATGTGAGCTATGTTTCAAGCAACATCTATGACATTGTTACATCTGCATACATGTTTCATTTTAAAGAGAGTAACAGCATAAAATCAAGTGTTCGCTTTATAAATTATGTGTATTGTATGCATTTTCTCAGAGCCTGATTTTACTCTTGTGGTATCCACTGTCTACATAGAAATTCACTATTAAGTAGTATTCAAAAATGGAATCTTGATCACAATTACAGCTAACGTTTATTAAATATGAGTGAAGGAAAGCAAAAAAAAAAAAATAGTTATAGTAATTCATTGCTTCCCGATTTACTCTGCAATTAAATTTTCCTGTTTTATTATTACTGTAAGAGAAAAGTGAATCTTATAAAATTGTAATTGAATCCAGGTTCAACCACATTATTGATTCCTTCAGTTTAACAAGATAATGTTTTCCTCAAGTTCTGTCATCAAAAGCACTTCCTTCAGAAGTATTTGCACTTTATCTAAGCTTTTTACTTCTTTGAATTATGCTGCTTTCCTATGTGTTTCACCCCCAAATGCTGCTAATTAAACTAGTATTGGACCCAAAGCAGTCTCCTGTGTGAGGCTATAGTACAGCACATTCTGTCTTGATAATTTCTGTGCATGATTCTGCCTTACAGCCATACATGCCTATTTTTTCACGCTATAGGTAAATCTGAACTATATCGATAATTTCCCCCTCCATTTTAAAGTTAGCTGTCACTATTTCTGAGTGAAATTTTTCACATCATTTGATATAAATCCCATTTATCTTTTCCCAGGTCTCGTATTTTTAAAAGTTTAAGTGGAGCCATATATGTAATATATTCATCCCCACAAGGTGAAAAATTTAGTCTCAAAACTCTAGAGGTGACATTCAGAATATCAGATTTGGCACAAGTATGGTTTGGTCACACAACCCAGCTCAGAAATTGTGTAATTGCATTTATCCTGCCTTTGAGCTAATGTGTCTTGCCTCTCAAACACAAATATCTACACTATTATGCCATACTGTTAATGTGTGGAGCATGAATCAGACTTGAATTAAGTTGTTATACTCACCTACAAGAAGGGTCTGAAGGAGAATCAGGAAGCTACAAACTTGCCAGGGAGTGTCACAGAGCAAATCATCTTGAGTGCCATTGTACAGCATGTTCAGGGAAATCAAATGATGAGGTCCAGCCAACATGGGTTCATGAAAGGGGGTTTCTGATTGATAAACCTGATCTCCTGTGACAAGATGATCAGCTTAGTAGAAGATGGAAAGGTTGTGGATGTCGATTTTCTAGACTTCAGCAAAACATATTACACTGTCTTCCACAGCATCCACCTGAATAAACTGCTGGCTCATGGTTTGTATGAGTGGACACTTATCTGAGTAAGAAACTTGCTGGATGAATGGAGCAAAGAATGGTGGTAAATACAGTTAAATCCAGTTGATCGTGGGTCACAATTGGTGTTCTCCATGGGTCAGTATTCAGGTCAGTTGTCCTCAGTATTTTTATCGCAGATCTGGACGAGACAACAGAGCAAATCCTCAGGAAATTTGATGATGACACCAAGTTGGGAGGGAGTATTGATTTACTAGAGGAAAGGTCCCTCTCCTAATCTCGTAATGTAAACACAGAAGTAAGTTTTGGAAGTTAGAAAGTGATCCCAAAATCCAAACTGCTCACGAACTCAGCAATATTAAACCCAGGAAAACATACAAGACAAAAAACTATCTCAGAATCCCTCAAACGGTATCCAAAGTGTTGGAAAATAGTTGAGTCACCAAGGTGGCAAAATACTGTCCCAGTAGAAGTCCTCTAACAAAGTGTTTTAAAACTATACATTTATTTAAGCCTTTCCAGTTATGAGAAAACAATACTTCAGGATTTTAAGGTATGAGTATCAATTGATTTTTTTGTCCTTGTATTTACAGGATTCGCAAGAGTTGGAAAATAAATCTGAGAATAGTTAGCTTTAGGGAATTTTTTGTTTGTTTTTGTTTGATTTTTTTCCCATTACCTTTCCAGGTACAGTTTTTGAATTTTGAATGTATAATTCCTACAGTTTTTCTTGAGCAAGGAGCTTTATTCAAGGTCTTGTCATTGTTTGAAAAAGGTATACTATGTTCTTAATTGTAAGATGATGACCAAAAAATAAAGGTAAAGACAAAAAAAGTAAAGTAAACTTTAACTTAAAAAGGGAAACACACAATGGAATTGTGCAAGTAAATTAGTTTTACTGGTTATGCTATTTCTTATCACAATTTATTCTCACGCTAGGTTTACATCTCTCTATGGGATTCAAAAGATATTTTTATTTACCTTGGAGATTTGATTGTTTAGAGGTGAGAGGGCATGTGAGTAAATGAAATCCAGGCAGTTATTCTCATGGGTTTTAGGTGTTAATCAAAATCTATGTTATTTAGCTACATAAGCACTTCATTCTAGCTAATCTTTGCAAGTGAAGGGATCTGTCTATTGAAATGCTAAAATATGTAGAAAAAAGATACAGATTCAGAAAGCTCATATCAAAGTACTATGCTAACCAAATACTTATATGTATTTATGAGATCACAATGAAAGTAAGGGAGGAGACAAAGATTTCATAGTTGCTTTTATCTTGTGCCTGTGAATAGAAATGTAAAAGGCTCACAAGCCAAGAGTATAATAAATACAAGAGGACTTGAGGGGGAAAGGTAATCCATGAAAAGGTATGGGTGGGTGACTTCACATGCTGATGGGACAAAATAAATCAAAAGTTAAAATAGTAATTATTCAACTTCCAATTGTAGGAGAAAATCCATTTTGAAATCTTTTTTTTTTGTGATGGTGTTTCTTAATATAGGCAAGCATCTATAGGAAGGCAAAACAAAACAAAAGAGGGTGGATAAAATTTGTAGTTTGTGAGGTTATGTCATCATACTCATCACACAACAATTAACTGTTGAATTGTTGCACCTGTTGAGGTTGTCCTTCTGATTGCAAGTCTTATATTTACTGATCTGATGCATATTTGTAAGGGAAATACATTCTGTAAATTATATGTTCTGCTTATCTTCATCTTTCAATTTCCATCAGTAAAACATTGGGGATAAAATTCTGCCTCTGTATATACCACAACAAAATCTGCATAAAGCAGCTAGTATTTTACTCTTTGTTATTGACCTTTCTAAAGTTTCATATTATGAAAGCATAATGAGAAGCTGATATACCTGTAACACTAGCAATATAACCCTATATTAGAGCTTCATGCTAATACAAAGTTTTGTATTGAATTCACTCTTGAGGTTTCCTTACATTTTTAGTGAAACAGAATATTCCATTGATAATAATATAACCTACCCCAATTAGGATGGTGGAAAATTAAACGTGTTTCTATTATTTCAAGGACACAAGCACCTTTTAATTGTACACATGATTTGAACAGAATCCGACTGCATCGCACGATGCACTGTGCCTTCACGTAACATCTTCTGCCTTCGAAGTGTAGAGCTAATACTGCTTAAGTAGGCAAAGTATGCTGATAAACTTACAGTAAGGGAAGGTGTCGTGGTAGGCCTAAGCAGGCCAAAATAGGTTTACACATGTACTGGCTTGTCCAGACATGTTTCTGCTCTCCCTCTTTCTGTTTTGAGGAGAAACAACCATGGGAAAGAGGACAAAGAACCTGGAGCCACTGAGTCTAAGGACTCTGGCTTGCCCAGACATGTTCTACTCCCCCTCCTTCTGTGCTGGGGGATTCAATAGTGGGAAAGAGGACAAAAGCCCCGGTTTCACCTAATATGGTCAAGTTTGGCAAAGTGCCATCCTGATTGGCTAATCTGTGTCCAAAGGCCCATTAGTCTTGGGGTGTGTTGATAAAAAGAGGTGAGGAGGTAGCACAAGTGGTGCGCTGCCATTTTATCTGTGCTTGCTTCCTGCCTCATTGCATCCTGAGCTGTGCGGAACTCAATGACTGGGGAACAGGCTCTAAATGCCTGCAAGGGATCAGCCTGCATAGCCAGTGTGACATTTTGCCAAGCCTGCATATGGCATTGCATCCTCCCTGTCCCTCTGCAAGGCTTCTGATGAATCAGGAATCAAGAGGAACCAGGTCAGAGACTGTGCCAGGCTCCCACCTTCCTGAGAAAAGAGCCTGGGAAACGCTAAAGCCTCTAACAGCTTTGAGACCAACAACAGCAACCCCTCCATGTGCTTTGGGTACTGTCTGATAACATTTTTGTGAGTAAATACTTCAAGCCTCTTGTAATTACTAATTGCCTTTTGCCAGAATCAAAATGGAGCTTCCTGCATCCATCTAGTGGATAAGCAGGATAATGAACCACAAGCACTATAGTGACTGCTAAAACCTTCTCTTCCAGTAAAAAATGTTTGCGTTTGCTGGGTACCTCTTAAAGTGTTCCAGTTTTGCCTGTTCCCTGTATGTATACATTTCCAAAACATGCATTTCAAACCTTGTAAATAAGTTTTCTAATGAGATTTAATGTTAACAAACAATTTTCATAGTTGTTAACAATCTCTGTCTGGATATCAAAATTAATATTGATTATTAATTTTGCATCATTCGTAACAGAAGGAATAGCTTTTTTGGCAAGGACTAGTAAAAGAATTGCCATTGTAATGTGAACTATGTATAGGGGTAAAAAATGGAGGCTCCAAAAAAATGAGATGGAGACATTGAATACAGAAAACAAGTAAGATATCCAGACGAGATGATTATACTTTCCAACTAGCATAGAGTTTGTGACTTTAAGCAGTGAAAAAATGAGTGGACAAATAAATCTGAGAGAAACAGCTCCAGCTAACAGGAGAAAAGAAAAAAAATCTTATTTAGAATTTCAACACTTCTGTTCATAACAAACTCTGCTAAACATCTGAGTGCATTAAGCTTCAATTCCCCTGCTTCATTTGCACTTCTATCTCCTAATGTTTGCTTGCTTGTTTTGCTTGGGTTTTATTTTTTTAGAACACCAAATATTATGGGTTTCATCAGGAAAGTGTTTAATCACAGCTTCATTGGAGCTTCGTACTGACAATCTCAAGCACTCAAAAAATCCAGAATATGGTAAAAAATAATAACATTGTCTTTAAATAGTCATGGTATGACATAAATAAATTTGAGGTCTCTGTGCAGACTGCCATCTCATTTCTGAGCTGTCCTATTACACTTGCTTTATACATTAGGGTTTTTTTTCTTAATCATGAAAGCTCTAACTGCATTTGAAAAATAAACAGAAAAGATAAAAGGAAGAATTGTCAGGTTACCATTTCAGAAGCTAGGGGCTGAAGAAAAATCATTAATTTTACTGACATTAAAACTGTGAGTGTGGAAAATACAGATTACTTAAAGAGTTATCTTTACTTTAGGATAGTTCTTTAAGATATTGAAGGATTTAAAAGCTCAAGAAACTATGAAGATTTCAGTTAACAGCTGGCCAAGTGCATTGGTTTGAAAGGATCAAGGAGAAGATGTATTGCTAAAAGTGTGAAGTTGATGTAAATATGCAATAAAATTCTAGTTATTACAAATTACTAATATAGTATTATTGAAAAATGTGCACTGAGACTGAGTGTGTTAGAAAAAAATGGTAAAAAGAATATTCTATTGCACTTTCTAACTACCTCTTCCAGAATATAAAAGAATTGGAACAAGCTGTGCTAAGTGATTTAGTAATTTCCCTAGCGTCCTAGTGTGCATTCTGCTTACAGCCTGGCATTGCAACAATCAGAGGATTTCTTTCTTCTTCTTCTTCTTCTTTTTTTTTTTCCTTTGCTCAAAAACACTGGAAATATTGTGCTTTTAAAGAAGACCAGAAGACATGCTGCAGTCGAGGATATAAAATTTATTCATCCATTTACATTTCACAGAATTTAATAAAATTGCTTGAAAGTTGCAAAGCGTAAGTTCTGAATCCCCTTGTGGTCTACATTTTGACCACAATAACCCCAAGCAGTGCTATAGGCTGGGGACAGAGTGGCTGGAGAGCAGCCAGGCAGAAAGGGACCTGGGGGGACTGGGAGATAGTAGCTGNGGTGAGGGGCCTGGAGCACAGCCCTGTGAGGAGAGGCTGAGGGAGCTGGGGGTGTTTAGCCTGCAGAAGAAGCAGCTCAGGGGTGACCTCATTGCTGTCTACAACTACCTGAAAGGAGGTTGTAGCCAGGTGGGGGTCAGTCTCTTCTCCCAGACAGCCAGCAACAGAACAAGGAGACACAGTCTCAAGTTGTGCCAGGGGAGGTCTAGGCTGGAGATTAGGAGGACGTTCTTGATGGAGAGAGTGATTGGTATTGGAATGGGTTGCCCAGGGAGGTGGTGGAGTCGCTGTCCCTGGAGGTGTTGAAGAAAAGCCTGGATGGGGCACTTAGTGCCATGGTCTGGTTGACTGGCTAGGGCTGGGTGCTAGATTGGACTGGATGATCTTGGAGGTCTCTTTCAACATTGTTGATTCTATGATTCTATGATGAAAACTTCATAGTAGTATAACGTATAACATTGATTCATTTGAAGCTTTTATTTATTTATTTAAATATCTATACACATATATTCAAGCGAATAGCTATACAACCCAGAGTAGCTAAGAAGCAGTTTACAGAGGTTTCTCTGCACAGTCACATTGGTGCAGTCTGCAGCAACCTGTGAGAAACCTACATTCCAGAAACAGTGCTCAAGTGATAGTGATTTCCTGAGGGGAAGTGGAATTTTTGGGTTTGCTCTGTAAATCCCTAAGCAGATTGCCATTTGTCATTTCAGAGTTTGCTACTTAGACACTGCAAAAAATGATAGCTGCCAGAGATAGACTAAGAAATCATGGCCAAACTTGTTCTCCTTGCTATAAAACATGCCTTGGTTAGCATGTTTCTTACCATGTTCTGTAATATTTTTTTCCAACCAAAAAAACTTCCGAGCTTCAGTGACTGTGCAGGCAACTTAATGTGAAGATTTCTGTTTACTAGAGGAACAAACTAACAATTCCAAACTATTCTCAAATTCTCTGTGGGAAGACCAACACAAGTGTTTTCATCTCTTTTTTAAATCCGCTCATCACTTCTTTTAATGCACTCATCTCTTCTATCTCTTTCCATGTCGAATGTACCAATCTGGCAGCACTGTGGCAGCACAATTTGAAATTTATCTGAAGCCAGACCATAAAAAAAAATATTTCATTTATAAGCAACTTTAATATACTTTTAATTTGAATCTTAGCTTTCACCATGCCTATCTTATACATAATGGTAAGTAGATCAATAATTCTGGACAGTATCACATCTATTTACCAAGAAGAATTCCTTTATTATAACATTACCTGCAATGGAACAATCTTCTCTAATATACTTCTATTTTCAGCAATTCTTTGAACCGCTGTATGGTTACTCAATTTAGCAGCACAGAAGGCAACTACTGTAAACACCACAATCCATTTAAGAAAAGCAAAAATAACTCAAAAGAGTTTCTAATCCAAGAAAGAAATCTGTGAGTGACCAAATGGAATTGCAGACTGAGATTCAGTTACTATAGGTCATGGTGTCTTAAAGATTTACTGTAAAAAAAAAAAAAAAGAAAAGGTGGTTTAAATAGTAGTTACTGGTCTCCTCAAACATTCTGCCTGCCAGGAAATTTGTCTGGGGAAACTGAGCACTTTCCTAGTTAAGCTCTATGGGCACAATTCCTATCTTTTAAAATAAATCAGCTATAGGAGTGTCTTTGCAGAAAAAATCTTTACAGTGATTAAAATGTAATTGCTCACTGGGAACTTGTTGCATAATTCAGTATCTGTCACTATAATGGGAACAAACTGCATGGTTTGAGCATGCTTTTAGAGGCAGATTGAGCTCTTTTCTATATCCAAGATGAAAAGCAGCCTTGGACTTGCCTGATAACTGCGTTTGATTTTAGAATGAAAGTAGACAGACAAATTGGAAAAGTAAAATTTCAAGATCAAAGCTCCATCATAGAATCTTTTACAAGTCTGAGAAACAGAATACAATAGTTAGGGTTCTTTTATTCAATGATGTATCAAAAGTGGGTGCTTGATTTTAGAGACAGTTTCTCTTTATTCTTATCCTAGTACAAAATGGATGCAACCTGTAAGTCAAAAAAAACCCCCAAAAACTAGATTAGAGGAGAAAAATAGCTGTGCTCAGAAAGAACTTTTGCTTGCTCATTCTGAGGTCATTGATGTAAACTTCAAAGGAAGGTATTTATATCCTTTATACCTCAATATGTTTGTGTTGTCTTTGCAACCTATCTGCCAAGGGTTGTTTGCATTCCTGTGCAACCTGATCTAGGGGTATCTGATTTAGCAGGGAGGTGTGGACTAGATGATCTCCAGAGGTCACTTCCAACCCCTACCTGGGTTGATGCAATCCCAAGCACAAATCCAGGTTGGGTGGTGAATGGCTGGAGAGCAGCCCTGAGGAAAAGAACCTGGAGGTCTGGGTTGATGAAAAGCTCAATATGAGCCTGCAGTGTGCACATGCAGCCCAGGCAACAACTGAGTACTGGGCTGCATCAAGAGCAGTGTGGCCAGCAGGGCAAGGAAGGGGATTCTGCCCCTTTACTCTGCTCTCGTCAGACCCCACCTGGAGTACTGTGTGCAGTTCTGGAGTCCCCAGCACAGGAAGGACATAGAAGTGTTGGAGCAAATCCAGATGAGGTCACAAAGATGATCAGAGGACTGGAGCAGCTCTGCTATAAGGACAGGCTATGAGAGTTGTGGCTTTTCAGTTTGGAGAAGAGAAGGCTTCGAGGAGACCTCATAGTAGCCTTCCAGTATCTGAAGGGTGCCTACAGGAAGGCTGGGGAGGGTCTATTTACAAAGTCTTGTAATGACAGGATGAGAGGCAATGGGTTTAAACTGGCAGAGTGGAGATTTAGACTAGATGTTAGGAAGAAGTTCTTTACTGTGAGGGTGGTGAAACACTGTGATGAACTGTCCAGGGAGATTGTGGCTGTTCCCTCTCTGGGAGTGTTCAAGGCCAGGTTGGATCAGTGGGATAAATGGATAAATGGGAAGTGTCCCTGCCTATGGCAGGGGGTTGGAACTGGATGGTCTTTTAGGTCCCTTCCAACCTAAACCATTCTATGATTCTACCCTTCTGTGATTCTGTGATTAGGAAGCTTAGCCCAATACTGTTCAAAGAGGTTGCATTTAAAAACAGAACAAAATCCAATTCCCAAACCAATCAAGTAAACTAACAAAAAAAACCCCAAAAACCCCAAAACCAACCAAAGCCCCAAAACCAAAGCAACAACAAACAAACAAACAAAGAAACAAAAACCCACCAAAAAAAGGTATTTTGTTAGACTCAGTCTCAATTTACCATCTTTATTTTCTATTACAAATCTTTAGAAAAGCAGAAAAGCTAAGAGGAAAGGGGAAGGTAAGTGAGCTTCAACAAGCCATTTTCACTGAGTTGACCCATATTATGATTAAATCAGTATTTAGATAACCTTAAGCACTCCCTTTTACTGCAATTACTCTGGTGATAGACAGTTCTAGTGAACATGAAAACATTTCTTTTGTTCATATAAAAATGAAATAAAATATCAGAGACTCAGGATCCTAAACATGTGTAGTTTACATATATTAATTACATTAAGTAATTACACCTCCACTACACTCCTCCACTGAAAACATTTTAATTGAGCATATGAAATAGGATAGGGAGAAAGCAGGCAAATCAGTTAACTTCACCTCCTTGATCTCAGACAAGAAGATAGCAGCAACATATACAGCCTCACCACAAGAAACATGATTCAAGTCATCCTGAGGGAGAGGAAAATTAAGAGATCAGTTTCTTCCCTGAGGGTTTATTTGTTCTGCTATGTGTTTTCAAGGCCATTGAATGGTTGTTCAGGCCACATACTGGCACATTTTTAACAACTTTGAAAAAATTTCTAATACAGATTTTTCTGTGACTTTGCAAATGTTAGTTGTCTTATGAAAATGTTTGGTTTAGGAGCTTTTCAGTGAACTAATAATAATTAATTCTGGCTTGATAAAATGAACGATTTATTTAATCAAACAGAAAGTACGGCTTAGACAATACCAAATGTGTGACAAAAAGAGTATCAGAAAAATGGAAGTTTTTTTTCCTAAAGCAAACCTTTCATTTCTATTTTGGACTGTATCTCACCTTCAAGTGTACTATTTACCCAAATCTCTCCTCTTAGTTGCACTCCTTTCCATATAACAATGGCAATTTGAGTCACAGCTGTTTCATCAGAGAAACCTCCTCTATTTCAGTGCAAAGGAGCAAATCTGTTTAAAACAGCTTCAGTAGTAGATTAAACCAATCTATTTCGCTTTGCACAGAAATGGACTGGAAATTAACATGATCAGTTATGGCATCTCCAATGTAAGGCTGGTAACAATTAGTTGTGAGGGATAATTTCATAAGCTCTTTCAGCTAGAGGCATAAGAGCATTTTGACTTGTGCTCTGACATATTGAGAAGTCCTGTAAAGTCTTGGCGTGTGGGCTAGTTGCAGGGAATATGAATTTATCTGCATCTGCGTATAACTAATAAGCAAATAGCTATGTACCCATAGCTATGTGTTCAAGGCCAGATTGGATGAGGCCTTGAGTGTGTAGGGAGGTGTAGGGTGGTGTCCCTGCCTATGGCAGGGGGTTGGAACTAGATGCTCCTTGAGGTCCCTTCCAACCTTACCATTCTATGATTCTATGATTCTATGGAAGTGGATTTCACCTTGCAAATGACTGTGGATACTCAGATACTCAAGAGGAGTTTTTGCAATAAAATGCATCTGGACACAAATAATAAGTCAAGAAAGAAGACCTTAAGTGGTAGAGAACAAGATCTGTTTGTTAAAAAGTATGCAAAACCACTTCTAACAATGCAAAAACTGTTAGCACAAGCAAGCAAAGCAAAACTCAGTGAGTGATCTTCTATTAGCTGTTGAATTTTCCCTTTGATAGCTATTTATCCACTTAATGGTAAAACGAAGACCCCCAAATGCATATCTGTCATCTAACCACAGATGTCTAATGATTTGAGATACCCTAAAATATCCCCTTTGGGTTTTCAGCTGCTGTTTTCAAAGGGTGCAGAGTACCCATGGCTCATGTGTAATTTTTGCCATAACGTGTAGGTATCTTAGAAACATTGTGATACCTGAAGTGGTACATGGCATATCCATTTAGGTAACTGAATTTAGGCATTTGAGCTAAACTCCACTTACACGCCTGTGCAAGGGGGAAATATTAGATTAAACCAGTAGGGAGAAATGCAAAATAAAAGACTTCTGAACTTCTGATCCTGGCAGGAGTTTGAATTTGGTAGATTTTTTTTTAAATAAGTGATGACTCAGCCCTCAACAAAATGACCTGAACTAGATTTTGGATTCTCTTTTCTGTGGAAACAGTGTAGGAGTCTTCAGTCTATTATTGTGAGCAAATATTGCAAACCACGCAAAACTAAAATGAGTCTACGAATTTCCAGCTGTGTGATATAACTCTTGTTTGGGTTGCTTAATACATGCACAGAAGAATGATCTCTAAAAGCCTGCTATATGCAGTTTGAAACAAGTGCTAAAAAATTAAACTTCAAAAGAAAGAGAAGATCTGACATGAGCGCAGCTATCTTATAGATAAAAGCAGAAGCAGCAACATGCATATGATTCCTGTTAACATGCTACTAAACAGTTTATCTTAAGGTGATAATTCTACTCTTAAAATAAAAAAGTAGATCTTACTGGTGGTGATTAGAAGTTATCTTAGAATTAGAAAAGATGTGTTAGGAAATAAAAGTAATTTATAGTCCACCCCCACTCCCCACAAGAGGCTCAGATATCCTTAAATCATTCCTGACAGACTTGCCTAGCCTGCTTCCTAATGATGGAGGCTAAACAATCATCCAAGTTACTCATTCCAATCTTTCATTGCTCTCACAGTTCAAAGAGGTGTTTGATTGTTTTTCCTAAAGCATCGTTCTTCTTTTTGTTTGATTTATCAGTTATATGGGAACAGAGTATTTCCTCTCTTTCAGCTTGTTCCCTCTTCATTGAGATGAAAATTTTCCCCCAGTAGTTTAGGGTTTGCTAAGCAAACATGGGTTTATCAGGCAAAGGTTACTGTTCATCTATGTTCTGGAGAGGTAACTAATTGATGCAAGATGATTTAAAAAGATTAATATTGTTTATTAATATTCAATATTCAGGACTCTCGCACCCCAACCACTAATTTGAATAATAATCGGTTCTTCACATGATCATGGAAACTTTACACAGGATCTAGAAATACCTAGCAGTAATATATAACATTAATTGAACTGGAAGAGAAGGTTCCTGCGGTCACTATACCGCTTGAGGTCAATACTCTGCTTGCCCACTAGATGGACTCAAGGAGCTGCTTTCTGCTTATGGCAGAAGGTAATGGTGAATTACAAGAGGCTTGAAGTATTTACTCACAAAAATTATCTCCTGACTCGTGGGGCTAGCTACAGCTTTGGACAGTATGCAAATGCCTTCAGGGAATTCTATTACTGTCTTGTCATCCATCGAGACTTCTGATTCTTCCCAGGCTACTGGGGAAGGGAAGCAGACAATCTTTGACTTGGTCCTGATATCCCTGGATGATCTGTGTATCTCCAGGACTTCCCATCTTGGCATGAGGCTTTCAGGTATAGGCGGAATGTTTTCCAATGTGCAGTCTCAGGACAGATATCAGGCTGGCTATGCAGGCTGATCACATGGAGGCATTTAGAGGCTATTCCTGGTAAACATGAGTCAGGCAGTTTCCAGGTAGTTCAGGATATAATAAGGCAGTAGCAAGCACAGATACAAGGGCAGAGCACACTGTGTCACCTGCTCATCTCCTTTTATCAATACAGCCCGAGACTACTGGGCCTTTGGAGACACAATAGCCAACCAGGCTTTTTATGATAAAAAGAACTGTAACATATAACTAGAATGTTTGTTTACCTAAACCTTTAGACTGGGATTAAAAGAACGGAAGGTGATAAATTAACTACACTGTTTAAAGCAGAGATGATTCAATTACAAATCAGTACAGCTGAACACCCTTCTAGCCCACTAATAAAATCACAGTGAAAACTACATTTGAACAAACAAAAGTCACCAAAGCTTTTCTAAAAGGTGATCTTGTGCTTTAAAAGTCATATAACCAAACATCGACATTATGTATTTTAAATTTTCAAAGAGAAATTTCAGAGCATCCTAGGAAGACTATTTTAAAAACCCCAATGAAACAAACAAATAAAACCAAAGAGAAAAAGCTTGTTATATCAGTTGCAGCAGATAAAAAAAAAATAGGAAACAAATCATAAAATAAGCAGTATTTTTTTTTCCCAATAGAGGACATTTAAATTAGGTCCCACTTTCTCCTAGAATGTGGTGTTCAGCATAGTCATTAATTATCTGAAAGAGAAGGTAAGTAGTGAGAATAAAATTTGCTGATAATCCTAAATTATTCAGGATAGTAAAAAACTGCTATGAAGGTATGTAGAAGGATGTCAAAATATTGACTGACTAGGCAATAAACCAGCAAATGAAATTCTGTGTTGATTATTGTAAGTTAGTACACAGAGGAAAACAAGCAAAATGACTGATTCTAAACAGCTGTTGCCACAGAGGCATGAGACCTATGTTTTACTGAAGATGGTTCTCTGAACACTTTGACTTCAATGTTAAGTTGAAGTTTATTTTTTTGGTTGTTTTTTTTTAATAACCAATTTTAAAGAAATATTAGACAATGAGCATTAGAATATTACACATATTCTCATACCTGCATTCAAAAAATAGTTCAATATTAGGGTTAGACCAAAGGTCCATCCTCCACAACATCTTTGTTGGCGTAGGTTCCAAGGCAAGGAAGAGATGCTGATGATGAAGTGGCCTGTTTGAGTTCACATATTTTTGTCACATATCTGGGCAGATCCAGCACCCCAGAGGCCTTAAAGAAGCTACCTGGTCTGAAAGCACACCTGAGGGCAGCTGTAGAGTATTAGGATGTTCTCCAAAATCCATGCCAGTGCTGAAGCTCAGGGTATTGTTCAGTTGCACATTGCTGGCCGTAAGCTTTGGGAACAGATCCCTCATTAGAGGGTTTTGCTAGCCCATTTTATGAACACGAAGAACACTACTAAAGGGCTTTTCCTAAAACAGTTTCTTTCTTTTAGGAAAGATATCAGAATGAGTGTTAGAGATTGAATGCTGTGACCTCTTTTCCCTTCTTTGGAGAAAGGTAGGTTTGCAGAAAGCAGTTGATAGCAACCTGCCCACTGGAAGCCTCCCAAATAATAGGAGCAACGAATTTGGAGCAAACACAATAGAAAAAACATTGCAAGCACAGTGAGAAGCTGCTTGTATTAGCAGAACTGGTTTTTTTTTTCTGTATGTTTTTCATTTGTTTGTCTTTGTTTTGTTTTTAACAAAAAGCAATTTTGTTTTCAGAAAGATTGACAGTGCTCACATTATTAACCAAGATGTACATATTAAAACTCTAAAGCTCAGGAGTGGAGAGACAAATGTTCTTCCTTGAATTGTATGAACAACTGATGGATTTTCCTTTCTGAAATCCACCTGAATTTAAAACAAGAAAAATACCTTAATTCAAAATTACTTTAATTATACTTAATACAGGCAGAAACCAGAGCAGGAAGCCTTACTTTTGCTTTTGTTTTAAATCTACCAATTAATTCTTCTATGTCACTGATTCAATTTTATTATGTTCATTATATAAAAACACTGTGTTACTTCAATGTTAATGATGCTCTATTTTCCTGCTTTTCCATTTTAGGATTTTTTTTCCTCTCTGTGTCTGACTATTGAAATAAGTATATAGATATATAAACATAAGCAAACAAAACTCTAGATAGTAAATTAATGTTCTTATATCAATGTTCTGCTTCAGAGTACTTCTGCAACAAAGCTGTGGTAGAGAGCTGACCTTACATGTTTCTTGGCTGAACTGATTTTGGGTGTTAAATTTTATTACATTGTCTGTTTTGCATATAGCAATTGCTAGGAAAGTACTTTAAAATGTCTTTCTGTGGACTATATTACTTTGATATCTGAAAGTGCCTACTGCAACTTCGGATTTATGGCCTTTTAGAACAAACAGTTGCTTAAGGACAAGATCCTCTGAACTCACGGTAATTTGGTGCTGACACTTGGTGCAAAGCTTTCATATGACATTTCAGTTTGAAATGTCTTCAGACTTTCAAAACCTGCTTAGATGTGTTCCTGTGTGGTCTGCCCTAGGTGATCCTACTTTGGCAGGGTGGTTGACTCAGTGGTTTCTGGGAGTCCCTTCCAATCTCTAATGTTCTGTGACTCCGTCTATATAGTCTTACCGGCAAAAAGTAGAGAAAGACAACCCAAGCTGGAAGTATAAAACTGTCTAGTTAAGTCCAAAACTCTTGCTATTGTTACAAATTATGCAAAATTAATATTAGCTTTGATATCCAAGCAAAGATTGTTACTAACTACGAAAATTGTTTATTATACATTAAATCTCAACAGAGAACTTATTTACAAGATTCAAAACTCATGATTTGGATACTTATACACACAGGGAACAGGCAAAACTACCACACTTTAAGATTAACTAGCAAATGCAAGTATTATACTGGAAAGCGATTCTTAGTTTCAATTATACCTCTTACCCACCAGGGTACTTGAGAAGCTCCTTTCTGCTTATGGCAGAAGGCAATTAGTGAATTACAAGAGGTTTTAAGTATTTACTCACAAAGTATTATTCTCCCAGTTTTCTGGGTCTAACTACAGCTCCAAACAGTACCAAAACACTGGGGAAAGGAGGCAGATGATCTCTGACCTTATCCTGGTTCCTCTGGATGACTTGTGTATCTCCAGGACTTCCTATTTTGGCAGGAAACTTTCAGGTGTAGGCATGATGTCTTGCAATGTGCAATCTCAGCACAACATCATGCTGGCTATGCAGGCCCATTGCATGGAGGCATTTAGAGCCTGTTCCTAGTAAACTCAAGGAAGGCAGTTTCTAGGCAGTTCAGGGTGCAATAAGGCGGTGAGACAGAACATTGCCAGAAGCAGAGAGAAATGGCAGCAGCAGCAAGCAAGCAAACATGAATACAACAGCAGAGCATGTTGTATTACCTGCTCATCTCTTTTTATCAGTATGGCCTGAGACTAATGGGCTTTTGGACACAGAATAGCCAATCAGGATGACAGTTAGCCAAACTTGACCATATTACGTGAAGCCGTAGGCTTGCTTTACCCAAATTTGGGAAAAACATAGGCCTTGCACGAGGCAGGCACAAGCTAAGTGTGTGCACCTTGTTTACCGCAAGACACAAACAGGAGCAAAACAAGTCTGAGCAAGCCAGAGTCCTTAGACTCAGCGGCTCCAGGTTCTTTGTCCTCTTTCCTGTGGCTGCCTCTCCCTGTAGCAGAAGGAGGGAGAGCAGAAAAACATGTCTAGGCAAGCCAGGAGATGTACAAGCCTATTTTGGCCTGTTTAGGCCTACCACAGCAGCTATGCAAGACACCTTTCATCCCAATATAAGATGTGCACGCGACATATGCAGTGACATGGTAGCAGCCTGATGTGCCCAGGTGTGCTGGTTTGAGGCTAATTGGAGTATGAGAATGAGAAAATTTAAATTATAGGTTGTGAAGAGAAAACAATGATGATGTCTACTTCACTCATAGGCTTGCTGAGATGTATAAAAACAAGGATACAAACATAGGTAAGACAGAGAGTCTCTCTGGGAGCTAGTGTGTCTTCTAGCCTCTCTGCTGTTAGTACAACTAACCCTTCTTCTAACCTCCCTTGCTGATCCTCCAAACTCACCTTGCACATAAACCAGACCCTGGGGTAAGGTGGGGTAAGGTAGAGGAGTGGAAAGATGGTGGAATGGTGGTTGGGAACCCCTCCTGGGGACTCTGATTTCTGGAAGGGGTATTGTGTTTCTGTATTCCCTTTAACTTGCATATTTCTGTAAATATTCCTGTATATTGTGTATATATCTGCTTGTATATTGTGCTAAGCTGTAAATATAGCTTCAGTCCTTAACTTTCAGCCAGTTGAATCTAGTGTGGGTGATTTTCAGACAGTGGGGGGGGATGGGGGTGGGTAACTCCCAAACCATCACACCAGGTAATAATTAGTTCAGTGTTTGCCAGGGTCTAGCGATAGGCCAGCAGAGCCAGAACACATTTGAGATGTATACTTCTAGGTGTACCTGGTGTAACACTGAGCCTAACAACTTCTGTTAAGGTCTGTGTCAGCTCAGCTGCTGCTGTGCAGCATTCTGTTATGCAGTGTAAGCATAGCTGATGCTTCTTACCAACAAATAAGAATTGCTTTTTTTTAAAAGCAAAGGTAATGTACTTTCACATCTTGTCTTTTTGCGCCATCTTGCATTTATGTTTATGTTCCTGCTTTATGTAGTGCTATAAACCCCGTTTGTGTTATGAACTGTTTTTATGCACCAAATTCCTTGTTTATACATCATTGATGATAACCATCTATATAGCAAAAGCTTTTGCTTTTTTTATTGTTGTTTTTTAAATGTTACAATATGAAACCAAGTCAGATATTCTATACTTAATATACTCTTAGTTCAGCTATGCATGCAGTATTTCTCCAACTGATTCTCCTGTACTGATATGGCAGTAGCAAACCACAAAGACTCAATAGACTATAACACAAAAATACTGTGTCAAACAGATGCCTCAGAGACATGTTTATATCACACCATAGGAGAAAAAAAAATATTAAAAGGACTTACTACTTAAATATGAAAGAAGAAAATCAATATAGCTTTAACACTAAAAGCTAATTATTAAAAGCAATAGTTTAGGTAGTTAATTCTTCATCTCTTCTCTTTTATAATATTACAACTGTTTGGAGAATATGACCGATTTATGACATAATAAAATTAAACCCAGGAAGGTGTACAAACTCTTACCCTTTTTTGCCTCGTATTTCACAAGTACTCTCAAATGAGCAAGTTGGTATAGGACGAGGAACATGATCACATACAATTCCTTTTCTAAGGATGGCAACACTATGTCCAAATATCAAGAAGCATATATTTTCTATCTCCATAATGCTTTGGATTTCATAATCATGACAATCTCATTCATTAAACACCTAACTTTCATTTGACACAACTTCTCTACCAACAGGATGGTTCTTTAATGAGGGTTGTTCTCATTCTCTAGTTTTATGATAACCTAATCCATGGTTATCGTATATTGTCAGGTTAACAGTTCCTGCATATTCCTGTTTCTTTGCCCCTGTTTACGGTTTTTTGTTTGTCATTAGCCATTATAAACTAAAACTGCTGTTGTGTTCTAATTTGAATACAATCCCCTGTGCTTTGTCTTTAGAAGCCAAACTTTATCTCAACAGAAATTTTACAGTTAAGCTACTTCCATAGTTTTCAAATAGTAGTTTATAGATGAAGTAGAATAGTACATTCATAATGAAACTTGCAATAGCTAAAAAAGAAAGGGCACTCCTGTGGCAAAAAAATTAAATATATAAAACAGAGAAATTGTCAATGAACTACTATAACTATATAAAACAGAGAATAGCCAATGAACTACTGATCCCACAAAACAGCAGATATGCAAGAGGTTCAAGCAGGTACCTTGATAATCAGATAATTATTAATTCCAACCTAGCAAGAGAAAGGATAATGCATTCTTTGTGCGAAAAAAGAGAACAAAAAAAAAAAAAAAGTAGAAAAGACACCAAAACTTAGAATATGAACTTGCTGTGTTTTAACATTACTTTGAATCATAAAGTGTTACTCCAGCTAATGCTGAGCTATTAAAATGGATTTATCAGAGTTTTCTGAAGAGTAGTGCTGGAGGTTAACATCATATAATACTTCTGAACAAGCCTGAAAAGACAGAATTTTGGCTTGCTTTCCAATCAAGAATTAAGTAAGCTGGCATTAGAAAAGAGGATTTTAACCGAACTATGCCCAAGTCTGACTCATCATTGACCTTATCTATATACGAGAAGCAAAGGGTGAGCAAACATTATTGTATGCTCCCACTCTGTTTGGTTTTGCATCAGATATTTCAGATAGCAGTGTCTTAGTGCAATGTGTTATTCCTTGTTTGCTGAAAGAAAAAAAGATTCTATAAAAGGACGTGAAAAGAAAAGTGAATCTGCTTATGATGTAATGTTTTTCTTTAGTTCACAGGAGAGTCACAAAAGGGTGTCAGGCATCTCTGCAGGATGAATTCTTCTTCCCAGTGCTCAAGGTATTCCAGCAGAGAGCATGGCATAGAGACCTGGAGGAACTTTGTCTTATAAACTGTACTCTCTCGATTGCAGTGAGATGGCTGACTGTTTTACATTTGTTTAACTGCAATACAATCTTCTGTCTTTATTTCTCAATGTGATAAAAGGTTTTCATAAGGCACCACATAGTCTTAGGGCAGTCTCTACCACTGTGTTCTGTGTTTTGCATCCCAGAATGGACTCTACCACTGTGTTCTGTGTTTTGTATCCCAGAATGGACTTTGTCAAATGTAAATGAAACAAACAAGCAAATAAAACCTTTTATCCTTTGGCATTTTTCTTTCAACAGAACATAAATGCAGCCTTTTATTCAAGCAAAACTGGAAACAACATTGTCACTGAAAGATGCTGTCTCTTGTAAAACTCATGTTGTTTTGAGCTAAGCAAAAAGACAATTAAAACAAAGTAGTAAAGGAAATCATGGGGAAATTTAATATGAAAGTAAAAAACACTGCAGAATCCTACATATCAGATTTGTAATGTAGTTTGCTCTCTCTTCAGGGGAATAATGTTAGCTATACAAAACATTTTCACAATACGCTGAAGTTCCTCTCTGTAAAGATATGTACATTGCAAGAGTCTTACTCAGTATAGAAATATCTGAGGCTATTAAGTGTCAAACACCGTGCTTAGCTTTGGCATCATAATAGTATCAGAGTTCTCATCTCTTAACATATACAGTAACAATCAGTAAAAATTTCAAAAGATCAAAGTTATTGATTCTGTGATCAGCGTGATCTCTTAACAGAAATATGCAACCTCAGCAAAGATGGGAAAAAGCTGGCAGGCAAAAACGAATCTGTTTTCAGGACTGCAGGAAATTGCAGTTATCACAGAGAACATGCTCTACTCATATTCATATAACGTTGATAATAGAAGAATACAAGTGGGGTGAAAATGTAGAGGAGGTTAATAGTAAATTAATGAAGCTAAAGAAACCCGGAAAAGCATTCAAACTTGGAAGACCTGGATCAGGTTGAAACCACTTAGTGGCAGGCTGCAGAGCAAAGCTCCAAGCTCATTGCAATAGTCAACAAAAGAAGCTGCCATGCCAACAGGAAGACACTATAGTCTCGATTATATCGTCTAACCCCAAGATGCCGAATGCTGTCTAGACTATTCTGAGCTGGGGTGCATCTACAGAATGACATAGGCCTCCTATGCCATAGCTCCCTGTGGGGTCCTAGATGTTTTAAGGAATGTCAAATAGCATTGTATGCTTGTGTGCTGGTTTGAGGCTAATTAGAATATTTTAATAGACAAAACTACACTATAGGTTGTGAAAGGAAAACATCATGATGTCTATTTCACTCATATGCTAGATGGAGAATTGTTTGGGAACACTAACCAAAACAATAGATAAGTGAGTCTCTCTCTGTCGCTTGCTGGAACAGGAGCTGCTGGGGAGATCTAGCAGCTTCTGGGCTCTGACTCCTCTGCTGATTAATCCTCACTTTTCTTCTAACCCTCCTGGCTGATCCTCCTAATTTACCTTGCACGTAAGGCAAACCTTGGGGTAAGGTACAGGGATGGGGAGAAGGTGGAAGGGTGGTTGGGAGCCCCTCCTGGGGTCTCTGATTTTTGGGAGGGGAGTTGTGTTGCTGTATTACCTTTTATTTGTATATTTATGTAAATATTCTGTATATAGTGTAAATATCTGCTGTACATTGTGCAAAGCTGTAAATATAGCTTCATCATTTAACTTCCAGCCGACTGAGTGCTAGTCTGGGTCATTTTACAAGTGTGGGGGGGCGGGGGTAACTCCCAAACCTTTACCTTTACCTTGTGTGCAACCAACTGTATTGACACCTTCATTGTCTGGTATACTTTTTAATATGTGCAATTGAAGTTTGTGTTTCTTAGTCTTTCACCACGAAACAGAAAACTAGGATTTGCTGTTCCTAGACATTATTTCCCCCTCCTCTGAGTACTAAGAGAGCAACAGAAGTCTGGAAACAGAACAAAAATTCAGCAAACCTCATGAGTAAAGTAGACCAGACCAAAGTTTATGTATCATTGGACTTTTCATTTAATCATGGCTTGTAGACGTTTAGGTAAAAATATCGGAAGGATCATACTGTGCTGGTTTGAGGCTAATTGGAATACTTTAATGAGAGAAATTAGACCATTGGCTGTGAAAAGAAAATAATAGTGATGTCTATATTACCTACTGTTTTTTCTTAGAAATATAAAAAGCCAAAACATAAACAAAGATTCTCAGTCTCTGTCTGGGTGACACTTGCTTCATTAACTCCTTTTCCTCGACCTATAAAACTCAATCTAATAATTCTTCTTCTAACCCCTTATTTGGCATCTCACCCCTGCACCTAAGCCTTCTGAGATAAGGGAGGGGGTGGGAAGAAGTAGGCAAGTTAGTTTGCTCTTTGTTTCTGCTGTTCAGAAGGGGTTTTGAGGTTCTGTATTACTTTTAACTTGTATATAGTTGTAAATATCTGTATATATTGTCTACATATGCTTGTAAATCTGTGCTACACTGTAAAATATAGCTTCATCCTTAACTTCCAGCTGGCTGAGTTAGTCTAGTGAATCTCGTGTGTGTGTGTGTGTGTGTAAAACTCCCTAACCACTATGAATACTTTCCAGGGCTACTTTTCCCAGCTTTAAACAATCTGCAGTTCAGGATCTTTCTCAGATGCAAGTAGTATCTTTGTGTTGATAGATTTTCTTTCCACAGCTATCAGAGGTCAACCAATCATTTATTCCAAGTAATTGACCTGATTGTTTGCAAGGAGTTTATTAACAAGAAATTAAATGTCTCTTATTATGGTTGAGCGTGAACTAATTGAGCAGGGCATGTGATGTAACCAGTTTCTCGACAGTTCCTTTGGAAAATAAAATACAATACAATGCAATAAAATAAAAGTTCTGTTACTGAACATAATAGGCTTACACAATGTGACTTGGAATGTGTAATTTCAAACGTCAGGGTACAATGGTGACAAAAATGTGCTTTATATTGGTTTCACTGTCCAAAGCTGAATGCATTGCATTTTATCAAAAAGGACACTAATGTCAGCAAGATGAATGACGATATCTGTTCAAGTATGGCTCAGCAGAGAAAGAACTTCAAAAGGGAATTTGAAGGTGCTATACAATGTAGTTGAAAGATAAATTGGTAGTGACAGCTAGCTGCTTTCTTACATTGTGTCAGAATAAAGTTGCCTGGCTATTAAGGAAGGATACACCAAAGGAGGATCTAAATCCAGGATCAGTTCTGGCCCACAGATTACATTATTTTAATCTCATATGGAGATAAAATGGTATTTATTTTTTATTTACATGTAGTTTACAGAATCAGGTAATAAAAGACACAATCTTTCTTGGTTCTGCAATACTATGGAGTTATATATATAAATAACTACATACATTTTTTAAATGTCAAAAATCTTAAATTGTTATGCTCACACACTACAAAAAAAAACAACAAACAAACACTCAGACAGCACACAGGCATTAATATTTGACTGCCATAGGGAAAAGAATTACTTTTAAATGAATTGAACTTGTCCAGAGAAGGGCAAGTAGGCTGGTGAGGGGCCTGGAGCACAAACTGTATGAAGAGAGGCTGAGGGAGCTGGGGTTGTTTAGCCTGGAGAAGAGCAGACTCAGGGTAAACTTCATTGCTCTCTACAACTACCTGAAGGGAGGTTGTAGCCAGGTGTGAGTCAGTCACTTCTCCCAGGCACCCAGTGACAGAACAAGAAGACACAGCCCCAAGCTGGGCCAGGGCAGGTTTAGGCTGGATGTTAGGAAGAAGTTCTTCACAAAAAGAGTGATTGCCATTGGAATGGGCTGTCCAGGGAGGTGGTGGAGTCATCTTCCCTGGAGGTGTTTAAAAGGTGACTGGACAAGGCACTTAGTGCCAAGGCTTAGTTAATTAGAAGGTGTTAGGTGGTAGGTTGGACTTGATGATCTTAGAGGTCTTTTCCAACCTGGTTAATTCTGTGATTCTGTGAGTAGGTATTGATGCATAGAACCCCTTTTCCACGCAAAGTCTAAGATGTAGCTCATTCACACTCACTACAACTCAAAGGAAGAATAAGTGAAATCATGCTGTGTTTTTCTGCAATCATGAACTGACATTGTTTCATTCACACGGCTTATAGCCTTGCCTCAAGAACACATATACAGTAGTTTGCGACCTAAGATTAAACTACTGTAGAAAAAGATAAGTAACAAGGGATGGCTTAAAACTAACCATACTCTAGGCATACTCTAGTAACATGTGCCAGTTACATACTAGTAACTCTAACCATACTCTAGTAACATGTTTCAGTGGAAATAAGCTGATGGAACAAACCTTTCATGCAGCAAATTGATGGTACATTTCCCTCTCCTTACCACAAACCATTATATAAACTTCCATCATTCCTGCAGATGTTTTGCTAGTAAGCAAATGAGCTCTTGAAATGTTTCAGAGTTTTTACTAATAGAAACTTTGTAGGATATTTACCCAGAGCATATACACACTGTTTTAAAAGCAATACAACTGCTCTCCTGGAAAATAGCACAGTACCAGCATGAGATTTGCTACCAGACCTTGTTTCCAGTGGCAAGTGAGTAGGAAGACTCATTGAAAGTCACTGAAGAACAATGATTAAGGATCCCTGTGCTTTAAGAAAGATGTTGAGGTCCTTGAATGTGTCCAGAGAAGGGCAAGAAGGCTGGGGAGGGGCCTGGAGCACAGCCCTATGAGGAGAAGCTGAGGGAGCTGGGGGTGTGCAGCCCGGAGAAGAGGAGGCTCAGGGCAGACCTTATTGCTGTTTACAGCTACCTGAAAGGAGGTTGTAGCCAGGTGGAGGTTGGCTTCTTCTCCCAGGTAACCACTAACAGAACAAGAGGACACAGTCTCAAACTGTGCCAGGGCAGTATTAGGCTGGATATAAGGAAGTTCTTCACAGAAAGAGTGATTAGCATTGGAATGGGTTGCCCCGGAGCTGTTTAAAAGGAGACTGGATGAGGCACTTTCTGCGGTGGTTTAGTTAATTAGAAGGTGTTAGGTGACTAGTTGGAATTGACTGGCGTGATCTCTAAGGTCTTTTCCAACCTGGTTAATTTCTGTGAAATATATGTCACGGAAAGAAAATAATTATGAGAATATCTTTACTGCTGAATTTTAATGTATAACAAATTGTGTACCAGCACATGTTGTTGGACAACAGAGTAGTGTTTAGAAATATATCAGAGTTATAGTTTAAGAGACACATAAGAGAGTTTGCTTATGATTTAGGTTTTTTTCTTTTTCTATTCTAGTTTTTTTTTCCCAAAGTCTGAATTTTTCCTTATTTGTTTATTTTCAATAGTTTATTTTTTTAAAAAACTTTTTTCCATTTTCATTGCTAAAAAAGGAGCATGAAGTGAGTGATCCTCATAAAAACAACAACAAAAAAACCCTACAAAATCCTCACCTCCACCAAAAAAAAAAAACCAACCCAAAACCCAAACCAAAACACAACCAAAGAACAAAACCCAACCAACCCAAAATAGTCTCTAGTTTAAAAAAATATTTTTTATGTTTTATTTTTGGTAATTTTTATTCTGGCTTCATACTCCATCTTATTTTTTGCAGCAAACCATACTAGCCCATTTTTCCATCTCAGTCCAGTGCAAAATTTGTACTGTGCTAGAATGTCTTTAGAAATAGGTAAATTTCTCAAGCCTGTATCTTCCAAAAACCTAAGGTGATCTTAGTTTATGACCACCATATGTTAGCCACTAGACTGGAAACTCTAGTAGTTCAGGATCATCCTCAACCCTTGTTATGAGCATAGCAGACTCTAACAAATGGAGCAGAGAGTAAAGGCAAAAGTTGAATCAGTACAGTCTGCCTGAAATACAGTGGGTTTTGAATCTGCAAAATGAAATACCAGCATCACCCAAAAAAAACCAAAACACCCAAACCCCCCAAAAACCCAAACCAAACTAAACCCAAAAAACCCACCAGAGGGATCTGTAGTTTCAACAGAGTGCAAATTTCATCACCACTTTAATGAGACAACTAAAGAACACACATTAAACATCTTTTGCTCTTCAGAGAGGCAGGCTTCAAACTCACTTTTACTTATCAATATTTAACCTATCCTTGTTTTATCATTTCAGAATATGTTTCACTGAATGTAGCACTAAAATGAAGTAAGGAATACTGGAATAATCACGAAAGCAAATGCCAGGGAGAAAAGTAGTCTTTATACTTAAGAAAACCTTTTTATGTTTTTTGTTTTCTTGGTTGGTTTTTTTTTTTTTTTGCTATTCACTCTTTTTCTTCCATCTCTGGTTGTGATAGCATAAATTGTTTTACCATAATAGCATTCTAAATGGTAGTAAATAAGAGTGAATGACAGTGAGTTTAAGGAACACTATTCTATACCACTTGCTTTTTGTATCACTGCAGCAAGAGGATCCTAGGAATTTGTACATATAATTTTCCTTTCATTCACTGTGGCTAACAAACTTGCACAGACATCTTGTCAGCTCTCATGCTGTTCTCGTAAATCTCTTCAACAGCTAATGTTTTACATAAATTTCTAGCTCTTGAGAGAGATTTTTATGCAAATGTTTCGGATTTCATTAAAGAAAGAAAGCATGTCTAGTGTCTAATCTTCACAGCTCTGATGACCTAGGTAGGCCTGACGTTACAAAGAATTAGAACCTTCTAATTCTTCTAACTGTCGTGTCCAGAGAAGGGCCACGAGGATGGTCAGAGGGCTGGAGCACCTCTGCTATGAGGACAAACTGAAAGAGTTGGGGCTGTTCAGTCTGGAGAAGAAGAGGCTCTGAGGTGACCTTATCATGGCCTTCCAATATCTGAAGGGGGGCTACAAAAAAGCTGGGGAGGGACTTTTTAGGCTCTCAGGTAGTGACAGGACTAGGGGGAATGGAGCAAAGCTGGAGGTGGGGAGATTCAGAGTGGATGTGAGGAGAAAGTTCTTCAGTATGAGAGTGGTGAGAGCCTGGAATGGGTTGCCCAGGGAGGTGGTTGAGGCCCCATCCCTGGAGGTGTTTAAGGCCAGGCTGGATGAGGCTATGGCCAGCTCGATCTATGGCGAGATATCCCTGTTCATGGCAGGGCTGTTGGAACTAGATGATTCTTGAGGTCCCTTGCAACCTTGACTGATTCTATGATTTTAACCTTTTGCTATGTCTCAATTCTCAGGATTTTCTGACATTTCAGGAATGCTAGGGCAGTCTTCTACATCACGAGGTGGATTTCAGTAGGACCCATGACTTAATTTGTCTTTCCTGGATACTTTCTTGCTCTGCTAAGAATATGGGTTTTTTTTCCTCCCTGTACAGTCTTCCTTCAGCACACTTAAAAAACTTGACTGGGTGCCAGTATCCACTCCACAGAATTATTCATCTTACATTCACACTGATGTTACTAAGATACAGATCTTAGTATCTTAGCATGCGAGATGACAGTTCAGAAAGAACAGGGAACCCACAAACAACTTCTTGTTCTTCTCTATCATTTTAGCTTCTTACTGGTACTCCAACTCCATTGGTCAAAAGAAATACTTTTTTTCTAATTTGTAGAATATTTTGTACTTCAAAAATGATTAAAACTTCTGTAATCAATAAGCTAATAAGCTGTATTCTTGTTTTTCATGTTCATGCGAGCAGACTTTGTTCCCTGTAGAAACTTGTTTGAAATAAGCATGGTAAATTTTAAGGATGAACAGGTAGGTCTTTATAACATAAGGTCTTTAATTTAAAAAAAAAAATAATTCTAACAAATAAAGAGAAAACCCTATTGTACCTTATTCTCAGATGTATCTGTGTATAAATCGACAGAAATAAAAAAGCAGTTCAGTCACAGGGAATTTGAGATACATAACTTTATAACAGGATCATCTTACTAAAGATTGTTGTTGGCACTAAAAAGGGACTACAACTCAGTAAAATAGAATATGTGATAAAAATAAACCATAAGAGTGCATTTCTGTCTGTGCTATCCTATGCAGTAGCATTAACGTTTTCATTTATAGACAACTAGAAAGAATAAGGAAAACTTAGTTTTCTCACAGGTCAGCACATTTTGTCATTCTGGGTTTTTTGGGGGCACTGTATGAAATTTTCTAGGCAATTTATTAGATAAAATTTCTAGATTGTTATGTAGAAAAAGCTTCTGCTTTGTCAGGTAATCTATTTAGGCAAACGAAGGAGCAATCTCTCATTCTGTATTCCTAGTGCTATAAATGTGTACATGCATACATACATGTGCATGTGTGTATAAACACAGATAATCTTCCTTCAATGGCATGTCAAGTAATTGTTCTAGGAAGACTGTTTTCTTTACCCTTGGCTTGTGTTAAGTATTCCACTCAGGTTAGGGAAGATGGTTGTCTGATTACCTGTCCTTTTTCTTTGCCAGAGCAGATAGAGTATGCTTATCTATTAAAAGCACTCCAGAGCAGTATTAAGCTTGGATACCTGTGGAGCTTGTCAGCACAGGTTCTCACACAGGTCACTGGTTGCTGGGCAGCTTCAAGAACAGAATAACAAGCACTCTTTGATATGGGAAACATACATCTCTGTGTCTTTTTCTTATCAACATACCTGAAAAAAAATCCTTTGATTAATGAAATAGAAAAAGTCTCCAGGTAAATCTGCCTTCTTTTTCTTTCCTTTTTTTTTTTTTTAAACTTTTCTGATTTTTTTGGTCTTTGATACAATTATTTTTGTCCTTGAATCACGAAAATATTTAAAGCCTTTGTCGTGGTGAGGTTCTGTATCACCTCCAGTTCTTGGAGGTGTCTCATTTCAGAAATGAAGGTTCATAGACACAAGTAAGTGACTAACAACCTGAAAAAATCAGGAGTGAAAAGAAGAAACATTGAAGATGATTTAACACTAAGTCAGAGTATGACCACTGTTCGTTAGGGGTAGAGGTGATGATTAAAAGTGAGATTCCCAGGGACAGCCTGCCTAGTCTTTGATGGTCCTCTGGTGGTGGTAGGCTCTTCTACATTTGCTGTGTCACAGCTGATAAACTCATACAACTGTTCTATTTTTCCTAGAACACTTCACATAATAGTAGCTGCAAGCAGCTTCTGTGTACACTTAATGATAAACTGTCCTCCACAGAGGAAGGAAACATTGTGAAGATACAGGTAAATTTTTTCAGTCTTGTATGAAAAAAAAAAAAAATTTTACAAGAGGTACTTGAGCATGTCCAGAGAAGGGCAACGAGGCTGGTGAGAGGCCTTGAGCACAAGCCCTATGAGGAAAGGCTGAGGGAGCTGGGATTGTTTAGCCTGGAGAAGAGGAGGCTCAGGGGAGACTTTCTTGCTGTCTACAACTACCTGAAGGGTGGTTGTAGCCAGGAGGTTACTTTCTTCTCTCAGGCAAGCAGCACCAGAACAAGAGGACACAGTCTCAAGTTACGCCAGGAGAAGTTTAGGCTGGAGGTGAGGAGAAAGTTCTTGACTGAGAGAGTCATTGGCTACTGGAATGGGCTGCCCAGGGAGGTGGTGGAGTCACCGTCCCTGGAGGTGTTCAAGGTGGGTTTGGACATGGCACTTGGTGCCATGGTCTGGTCTTGAGGTCTATGGTATTGGGTTGGACTTGATCTTTGAGGTCTCTTCCAACCTTGGTGATACTGTGTGATAGTGTGATACTGTGATACTTTCTACCATTCTGAAGCACTCTTGAATAATACTAGGTGCAGGATATTGCACTCAGTTCTCACTATTCTGGAACTTGCAGATTTCTTCTTAACTGAATGTTTTTATTAACCTGCTGTGAAGAAATCCTACAAAGACAACTAAAACAGTTGTATTATTATATAAAGATCAGTGTATATATGTTTCCATTTTCAAGATATGCTTGAAGTTACAGTGTTTTAGTTTAGTTTCTGCCTACCTTTTTAACCCTTGACCTTTTAAAGCAAATAATAACTATAAATTTACTCATGAATGTATTTTCTGACACTTTCCTTTTAACATAGAGCTCTTACTTCTACACTGTTCAAGTTTCAGAGTGTACCACAATTTACATGTAGATAAATATTTATCCATATAACTGTAAACCATAGCAGATGTGCTCTTAGTGTGTGCTGCATAACCTGGGTCTCAGACTCACCTAAGTCAGATTCAGTAACTTGCCAGTATACATCATGTATTGCCTGGTTATCATCTAAATGACAGTCCCAGATTTTATGTGTCAGTTTCTGCATTCATTAAATGTGTTTCAGGAAGATTTTTACAAACTAAAATTCTATTAAGTAGACAGTGGATAAATTATGATAGAACTGAAGATTTTACTATTGTTGTCATCATTCTTTTTAAAAGCTTTCATCTTGACGAGCTAGCTAGTTTGACTCCTTTCTTCACTCCCTTACAAACTGAGCTTCTTTGAAGCACTAGCTCTACTGCTAAATTTTGTGTGTAGATGTGTACGTTGCCTGGCTGTCCCATCCAGTTTTAGGCATTAAATTTGTACCACCTTATTTTAGAAAATAAATTAGACATCTTTTAATCACAGTTCTATTTTCAAGTATCTTTCCTCAGTAAGTATATTGCCTTCTGCAGGGGCTTATCTAGGTGAATAGCTGACTAAGATCACCTAGTCTCCAACCAGCTGTTTTGAAGCTTAGAAATCTAAATGGAGGGGGGGTAATTATGCCTGTCCCACAGAAGAAAAACATGGGCAGACCATAATATTGCAGCCTGAAGGAAGTCAAGTGTAACAGGCATGGTCCATTCATACTGCTATCTTCTACCCAGTCTGCTTACATCTTTTTTCTTCCTTCCAAGAGCTTGGTCCAAAATAAAGATAGAGGTGGAGCTTAGAGTTAAACAGCGAGTGTGATTCAGCACCCATTGCTCTTGTTCGTTCCTTGACTTTCTTTTACTCAGCAGTACCTATATCCATGAGGAAGCTGAGGACACTACAGGTTTGTGTCAATACTTGAAGTATTGACTTTCTTTTACTCAGCAGTATAGATGCATATATCCACAAGGAAGCTGAGGACACCACAAATTTGTGTAAATACTTGAAGTGAAAAAAAAAAATTACATGTATTTTCCCCATATATCCAGATTTTTCTACCAGAAAGTTTAGATGTAGAGAATAAACGATTCTTTATCTTTTTGTGGAAAAGAGACTTCTTGATTTTCTGCCTACTCCCAACTTAGGTAAAGATTCATTGCTTAATATCTGATCATGTGATGGACATGATATCAGGAGATGTAAAGGAACTCCATTCTGCTAATACTTATGATCAACTTTATAATTAATAAAGAATTAAAACAGAACTACTAACTAAGTAATAGGGAAAATATTGAAAGATTCAGGAGCTGAGTAAGACACAGAGTGATCAAATTCAAGGGACATTGCTAGTTTCTCATAAAGAGTCTTGTCATACTTCTTATGGTTGTTGTATCCTCCTATGTGTCTCTAGTTTTTCCTCCCAGCTGGCATACTCAAACAGCAGTTGGGGGCTAGTCACCTTCCAAACAGCATGTAAAGCAGTTGTTGGAATAGTATGGAATAGTATTTACTGTGGTGAATTAAGGACAACTAATATTTTTTACTGCACAATAATAGTACTTATTAATTTGCTAAAAATAATTAGCATTCATATAAATATAAGCTAAAGACAAACTAAACATACTAGTATGCTTAAGAAAGCAAGTCACATAATCTTAGTTTGGATAGGAAGTTTCAAGCCTTCAGGTCATCAGGTCACCACTATCATTTCAAGTCAAAAGGCTGTCAGGTTACTATGGGATTTTAAAATTCCATTTCTCACTAATAGGATTTTGGCAAGATTTTGAGGCAGAGATTTTTTACTTTACCTCCCATCCCTATACTTACATTACAGTCTGGAAAGTGAAATCTGTGGGGTCACACTCTGTTTGAATCAGGACAGGAGCTTGTGAAGTGTACACTATGAAATAACAGAATCACAGGTTAGGGATTGGAAGGGATCTTGAAAGATCATCTAGTCTGACACCCCTGCTAGAGCAGGATCACCTATAGCAGATCATGCAGAAACGTGTCCAGGTGGGTTTTGAATATCTCCAGAGAGGGAGACTCTACAACCCCCCTGGGCAGCCTGTTCCAGTATTGTCACCCTTACAACAAAAATTTATTTCCTGTTGCTTACATGAAAATTCCTATGCCTCACTTCCACCCACTGCTCCCTATCCTGTCATTGGACATCACCAACCAAGAAGAACCTGACTCCGTCCGCTTTGCACTCTCCCGTTAAATATTTATAAACATTAACGAAGTCACCCCCTCAGTCTCCTCTTCTCCAAGCTAAAGAGCCCCAGCTCCCTCAGACCCTCCTTGTAAGAGAGATGTTCTATTCCCTTAATCATCTTTGCGGTTCTGTGCTGGCCTCTCTCAAGCAGTTCTATGTTCCTCCTGAACTGGGAGGCTCAGAACTGGACACAGTACTCCTGATGTGGCCTCACCAGGGCAGAGTAGAAAGGCAGGAGATTCTCTCTTGACCTGCTAGCCACAGCACTTTTAATACCTCAAAATGGCCCTTCAATCTCTCATCAGCTAGGACCCCCAGATCCTTTTCCCCTTTGTTGCCTTTTGACAGGTCAGTCCCCAACCTGTACTGGTCCATGGCGTTGTTCTTTCCCAGGTGCAAGACTCTACACTTGCCCTTCCTGAATTTCATTCAATTTCTTCCTGCCCAGCCCTCCAGGCTGTCCAAGTCTGGCTGAATGGCAGCACAGCCTTCTAGTGTGTCAGCCACTCCACCCAGTTTGGTGTCATCAGCAAACTTGCTGACAGTGCACTCTGTGCCCTCATCCAGGTTGTTGATGAATATATTGAACAGAACTGGTCCCAGTACTGACCCCTGCGGGACTCCACTAGACAAGCCTCCAACTAGACTCCATCCCTTTAACCACAACTCTCTGATTTCTTTCCTTCACCCAGTTCCCCATTCAGCTCACTACCTGATCATCCAGCCAGGCCTCAATTTAGCCATAAGGATGTCGTGTGTGAAGG
>VWZE01014368.1:141061-164504 GCA_013396675.1 Eubucco bourcierii | reverse complement strand
CACCTGATCATAGAAGGAGATCAGGTTGGAGAGGCAGGATCTGTCCTTCCTAAATCCATGTTGGCTGGACCTGAGCCCTTGGCCATCCCTCAGGTGCACAGTTATTGCCCCCAAGATAATCTGCTCCATAATTTTCCCTGGCACTCAGGTCAGGCTGACAGACCTGTAGTTCCCAAGTTCCTCCATCCAACCCTTCTTGTGGATGGGGATCACATTGGTCAGTTTCCAATCGTCAGGGACCTCTCTGGTGAACCAGGACTGGTGGAATATATCTGCTTGTACATTCTGCTGAGCTGTAAATATATCTTCGTTCCTTAACTTCCAGCCGACTGAGTTCTAGTCTGGGTCATTTTACAAAGTGTGGGGGGTGGGGAACTCCCAAACCATCACACAGGGATATGAACCCAGCCCCAAGGGCACTCTGCCATGCATGGCAGGAATCTCTGACTCAAGGCACTGGCTTGGTGTCTGCTCAGCTGGAGGTGCCAAGCAGGAATTTCTGGGCCAGTGTGTTCATCCAGGCCAAAGCCAGGGTGATGGAGCAGCAGGGCAAAAGTCATCTTTGTCATCATTAGTCTGCTCCTCCTGCAGCTCCTCTTCCTGCTCTCTCAGCTCCTCCTCTTCTTCCTTCAAGTCTACGTAGCTGCTGAAGATCTTTCTATGAGGCTTTCTTCAATCACCCCCTTAGCAGTTTTACTGTCTGATTCCCCATATTCGTTGTAGTCTCTCAAAGTGATGTGCTTGAAGTGCATCATTGCCTCCTCTTTAGGTTTTTTAATATCTAAGAAGAGTTGAAGAATGTCTTCTTTCTATTTGATGGACCATTCTTGTGCCAAGGGGGGATTCAGTGGGGCTGGGAGGGAGGGACCTGGAGATAATGGGAATGGGTATGTGAGTCACAGGGAGCTATGGGCAGAGAAGAGAGGGGACAAGGTAGCTGGGAGGCAGCAAGGCCTGCACCCATCCCTGGTGCCAGTGGCACTGTGCCCTGCCCAAGCTGCTCTCATGAGTGGCACTGTCCTCTATGCAGGGTAATAACCCAACCCCAGAGATCTATATTTCTTCCCCAGCCCTTATCCAGCCTAACTTCCTTCCAGCACAGCACAGCACATCAGAGCTATGTCCCACAACCAGCTGCAGTCCTCTGCCCTGGCCTGGCTCAGCAACTCACAGCTTCCCCAGGCCACCAAGCCCTGAGACTGAGAATGTCCCACCCGGCAGGACAGGCCTCTGTACACCTGGTTGTGCCTGTGCTCTTCTTGGTGCTTTTGCCCACCAGGTGCAGATTTCTCAGTGCAGCTAAGGAAAATACAGCTCCCACTCGTCCGTCCTCGAATGATTAAGAAAGTCCAAGTGACTGGTAAAAGCTGCTCCCTTCTCTTTGTCTGCAGTAAAGCAAGGGGAAGAGAGACTGCTTGTGGTGTCAGCCATCTCAGTCTGATTAGGGTCCTGGCTTGGGAAACCATGAGGGGGGAAAAAAATAAGAAGTTTTCCCTCAGGACTTTAACAGAATTCCTCACTGTAAATGATCATTGCCCTGCCTTAGCTGAGCTTGAGGAGTTGGGCCTTTATCTTTGCTCCTAATACACAGAGGAAAGCTCCCAGAAGGAATAAAGAAGGCAGGTTAGAAGAGGAGGTGGCAGGGCTTGTAGTAGCCTGTGAGTTGTTAAATTGTTAACAGACCTCCCACAATTTGTCTCCCAGCCTTTTAAAATACATCTTCCTACAGGTGATGCTCTCTGTGCTCTCAAAATCCCCTGTTCTCTTTATGGATTATTTCCCAGTATCAAGTAAAAGACTGATGATGTTCTTGCCATCTCCAAAACATCATGTGTCAGCACATGCAGCAGCTTGAGGAGATTCTGAGTCATGAGATGTTTCAGGTTCTAGATGAACTGTAGCAGAGGAGCCAGAAGCAGAGCAATGTTGTTTAGGGCTATGTTGTGCTCTCTGCTACATTTCAGCAGTGACATTTTTGGGACATTGCTGAAATCTTTCTCCTGCTCTTGCTGCTTTGATCGTGGCTGAGGAAATGGACCTGTGACTCAGCCACCAGCAGCGATGAAGAGACCTTCAGCAACCGAACAGAGCAGGTGTAGGAGGAAGAGAAAGAGGAAGAAGAGGAGCTTGAGGAGGAAGAAAATGATAGAGAAGATCCTGATCATGTGATGGATCTGTGTAGGATTTTTGCAAAGCACATCAGTGGCCAACAGGAGCTAGGCAGTGGAGGAGCTGGTGAGGGAATTCATCTATGTGTCTTCCATGTGCTCTTCTCACATACTTATTTCCTGCTGATGCAGCCAGTCATTGGGGGCAGCAGTGCCTTTGAAGATAGGAGTCCCTGAGGAAATTATTCATAGAATCATAGAATCATAGAATAGTAAGGTTGGAAGGGACCTCAAGGATCATCTAGTTCCAACCCCCTGCCATAGGCAGGGACACCTCCCACTAGTACAGGTTACTCAAGGCCTCATCCAATCTGGNTATTCTGTCTACTGCCTTCTGCTGCCACTGAAGCCTGGTTGTGGGCATGCCTTCTGCTTGACAGAGAGCATCATGGAGAATCAAAGAGCAGTTTCCAGATCTGAGTACAACTAAAGTGCACTTGCACAACGGAGGACCTGGTGGAGAATGTGCCATGCTTCCTCTACCTTTCTGTGGAGAAGGGTTTGGGGTTCCCAGCTCCTAGGCATCCTCTACACTGTCTCCAGGATTTTTTTACCCCACAGTTCCTCTGAAGGCATAGTTTGCCATCAGGAAAATGTAGCCAGCTCTAGATGCAGCATCAAGGGTACGTTTTTAAATAACCATCATCACCACTTACAGCTCTGGGAGCTGATTCCCAGCAGCTCCTAGGAAAAGGGTAAGATGCTCTCTGCCTGCTCCTGTGCCTCCATGATCACAACTTGCCAACAGATGGAGCCCGTCTCGCAGATAAGACTGTCACTACAGGAGTCCCCACAATAACGCTGTTTTCTTTTCTCAGCCCACCCGCTTGATTCTTGACCTGACTAAGAAAGGATGCCGTTGTTCCGGCTGTATGGCCATACAGTCTGCATTGTCCTCAGTTCCCTTCAGCGTCTTCTAGGTTATTGTCATTGTGTCACAGCTCTGTTTTCCCTATGGAGTACATTCTGGATTTTCCCTAAACTGTACTGAATCAAAATCTCAGTAGGCAGAACAGCTCTGTCTTTTTTGCTCAATTATTTGTACACAACTGTAATGATTGAGAGCAAGGGCTAACCTGCTTGCTCCTCCAACACAAAAGTGAGAGGAAAAGTAACACACAAAACTCAGGGTTGACATAAAGAGTAAGAGTTTAATATGAGATATCATAATCACAATGCATAATTACTGTACCTAATAATCTAGTTAATCTGATGATATGATGCATGATTACCTTAGCCTATTTGCAGAAGCAGCACAGTGAAATACAGGAAAAAAATCCAGTATGAAACATAATCCAAACCCAGCAGCTACCTGACTCCCAGCTGTTCTGTCGCCATGCCTGCAGAAAAGAGCACACACCCAAGAACCTGGAACTCAGAAGCAACAACCAGAACAGGAAGCCTCCCCTGTTACAATCTGAACTTCAAGTCCCATAATAATTTGCTCCATTTAGCACTTTCCTCTTTTTTTGGGGTATAAATAATAGCAGCAGGTTCAACTCAATCAATGACAAGGAGTTATGTTTTTCCCCAAGGGTTGGAAAGGCTCAGCTTCCTACCATAAACACTTATTTAATGCACTCAGGTGTCTTGGAATACTTTTATTTTTTTGTCCTCTGTGACTTTGTTTTCAAAAGCCCAAAATCTTTGACTAGAAATAAATGACAAGTTTTTCAATGCAAGGATAAAGCATCTGGACAAAAATATTGCGGTGCTATGAAAGGGAAATTCAGACGTCAACACCAAATCCTTAGACACCTTTGAAAGAGTTTCCTGTTTTTCCAATCCTTTAGAGCTAGGCGATGAGTTCACCCAGAACTTGCTTAGAGTTTACGTACACAAGCAGGCCAGCTCTTGTTGGGGACAGCACGTCTGCTAGTGGCGCCTTGCTGCTGCTGTCAACCCGCAGAATTTACAGCAGAAACCCACCCAAAAGCAGGCATCTTGCTTCAAATCACATGCCAAAAACTGGCAAGAGGCTTCAAACATGTTAACTTCCTAAAGATGGGATTGCCTTTTCTCTCAGCACCATCCTACCTGGTTTTTTGGGGGGGACATTTGCAGTACACAGGGCTGCTCACTCATCACTTAGCAAAAGACTTTGGTGCAGATCTTATTTCACGGCATTGTCCCTCACTAGTCTGCAAAGCACTGCGGTGGGTTTGCGTGTTGCGCTGCTTGGAGCTGGGCTGAGCAAAGACGGTGGTGTCAGCCCACAGAGCGATTAAGTGATTGTTGAGGAATTTCTTTATCACTGTCCTGTGTAAATAGAGATTAGAGACAGAACGGTTTTTTGTACAGCTGCGAGCTGCTTCTGCAAGCGGGAGGAAATGCAGTGCTAGGCAGTGTTCCATAGCCAGCTTCAAGAGTTCTGTTGCAAAACCTGCCTGCAGCGCATTCCTCTCTTAGCAAAGCCTTGTGGACCAGCAACCCACATGGCTGGGTTTGTGTTTGTCCCACCTCAGCAGTGACATCCCCCTTCCAGGGCAATGTTTGCTTCCAAGGAAGGTCTCTGGAGGTAGCAGAGTTGCAGGAATCCCGAGGACATTGCTGATACACAGATTAAGATCAAGCAGGAGCTCAAGTTGTGCTGAAAGTTTAGTATATTTGGAGTGTCAGTTCTGATTGCTTTCTGAGAAAAATTGGGGTTTTTTTAGGAGATGACTAACTCTGTGTGCCAGACCTTGAAGTCTGATCATAAGAGGTGAGTTGTGCAAGACATGGAAGAGTGTACAGCGTAGCTTCCTATATTTCAGTGGCTATCTCCTGTGTTGTGAGCAGGCCTTGAGAAGCATGCAAAGCAGAGTGAAAATAAAATAGAACTCATCACCATTAATGAAAAACTACTCCTATCCCAAAAGAGAGAGGAGTAACCTTTTCTACAGTTTGAGGTGTGGGCTTTTGACAGAGCAGGTCCTGCTACCTGCTTGGATGGCACCCAGCCCATGTCCCATCTCTGTTTGCTCTGTAAATACTGGTTTCCCAACAGGCACAACTGTTGCACAGTACAGTCAGAGTTAAAGAACTGCCCTGAAAAAGAAAACCCCCCACACATGCCTCAGTTCAGCAGCATGCCTGAGACAAGGCTGTATTTTTATCATCTGCAAAACCAGCTACATCTGCTATGCCAAGCTATAACTGGAATCTGGACTCCCTCATTATGACCTCCATCAGAGGAACGAGCCAGTTTCTCTGGGGTATAATTTAAGTTCTACCCAGTTCCATGGCTTTCCTGAGAAAAAGATAACACCCTGGTGCATAAAGTTGAATGAGAGACTAGCCCAGCTCAGCTGCTGCAAGAGGATATGCATAACTCATCCTTTCTGAAAAGTCACTCTGGGGCAGAGGCTTCCGTTGTTGCAATGGAGGAACCCTGTTTAAAACCATCTACATTTTAGCCTCTTCCTGCACACAACAGCTCTGAAGTAATGAGTTTTCTCCCTCCACCTGCCTCTGGTGCGTTTGGGGGTTTGCTGCTCTCTTGGGTGCTGAGCAAAAGTTGCCCTCCTGCAGCACTCAGGCCACCCAAAGGGAGTGGGATCTTCTGCATAGATCCCAGCTGCCTGCAAATCTGCCAGAAATGCCTGGCTTCCTCCACCCCCCCTGTCAGAGCTCTTCAGCACAAGAGATCTGCTCCCAAAATGCTTTGCAAGGCATGCCCTTGCTATCACAGTTATCTAGATTTTTGCTCAACTGGTCCAAAGAACTTTGAAATCCCCAAGAGGAGGGCAAGGCTCTGAGTTGGACTTAAGCCCAGGTTCTCTGCATGCTGACTAAGAGACACATCAATCCATGGTGGAAAACTGCAGCAACTCTCTGAGAGTCGTCTCTTGTCACACATCATAGAAGGTTACTCTCCTGCCGGGTGTCCCAACATCAAATACATTAACAATATGGTCCTTCTGTAGATTATTTCTTTTAGGAAGATCATTTCTGCACCTTCTGACTTCAAAGGAAAATACCTGGAATCAGGGAAATGAGGCCAATGCCGCCAGGCTTTGCTGCCCCAGTGAGGACTGCCGGTAGAAAAAATGTTTCTCAGTTTTGTTGCATCTGTTAACAGGATTCAATTAAGCTGACAGAAATGATAAGCATTTAGAGGGACATCAGCCATCACTCCTCACTACCAGACAAAATCTTTGTCATGTCAGCAGTCATAAATCACAGCAATTGTCTTCGGAAAGTGTTATGCACTGTAAGTAATCACCAGGGCTTAATTCAGCTTCCCTCTGGGCATCATTGTACCTGGTAGGTTGAGGTAAATACTTTGTGTTGTTGGTACACAAGAAAGGAATATTTGGGGGTATACCAATTTTGCCAGTTTTCACAGAATAATAGTAATAATTTAAAAAAAAGTTTCCTTCTAAAGCAGATTGAAGATTGCACAAGGGAGGTTGGTTTAAAATCGAATTTCTCTTCCTAGGGAAAAGTCAGGTTCTTTAAAGACTTGGTTTGATACCAAATAAGGGCAAGAGGGGGAGAATATTCCTATTTTTCACAGAACAGTATTTGTCACAAAGTTCTGGGCATGTTTAAACCTTCTATCTCTGCTTGGTTTGCAGCATACAGACTGTTCACTGCAATTCTGGTCCCAAGGGGCTTTTGCCCTCGTTTTTCACAGAGGCTTAGTCAATATCTCTTGCAATATACCCAAGTAAAAAGCAACTCAGATGGGCAGAGATTGACATCAGACTCATAGCAGCTAAAAGCAACTGGCTAAACTGAAACAGTGAAGCCTGGAATGACCAAGGTGAGGGAAAAACCTTTTAATTTTGAGTTAAGGAAATTGAAAATGTCCACAAAACTGGCACAATCCCATAGGATTTATGTGTCTAACAACAGGCATTTTCTTCACAGACTCCTTTCAGTAAAGTCTTTGACCAGCAACAGGAGAAAGCAAGCTGCAGAGAATGCCCAGCACAAACGTGGAAGCCTGAAGCTCCACTATTTTGAGTCGTCTTTGAGGTCAGCATTGCACAGAGCTCCACAGACTCCACTTGAGGACCAGGACAGCATCATAAGTGATGATGGGTACATGCATACAGACCAAAGAGGCATCTCCTTCCACCCAGGGTGTCTAGGGATTTAAGAGCAAAGAGGAATGATGGGTGGAGATAGACAGAAAAGCACAAGAACACAGAAGAGCCTACTTTTCATGATGGTATAACCTCAACACCTCCGGTGCTGTTACTGAGTGTGAGCTCTACAACTGTCACTACAGAGAATTGCTCTGTGATCAGATCTGAAAGAAGGTGATGAAATTTTAATGAGAAGTGTCAAGGGCAGCACAGGATAAAACAAAAGGTGGTGGGATGAAAGTGGAGGAAAATGGTTACCATTGACCAAATCCACGCTTGGCCAGGAAATCATCTACTGGGCCATGGAAATGAAGCAAGAACCTATGATGTGCTGGAGAGAGCAGAACCAGAAGAGAAACAAGTAGGTGGTTAAAGTGGTGGAGTGGGAAACATCATCTTTACACACAGCATTTGAGATGTGCTCAATGAAGCTTCATTAGCTTCATGCTAATGAAGACATAGGCCTGGATGGAGGCTTTGCTGCACAGACAGATTGGTAGGCACACATTGCGAAGAGGGAAGTGAATGCCTTGCACTGAGCTGGGGAAGTTTCACCAAGGACTCGCTGGTGTGACAAACCTCAGGTTTATTTAACATTTGCCTAGCAGGGGCTGTCCACCACCTCTTGAATTTCCCAAAGTGCCAGACACTTTTCAAATCTCTTGTCTGGAGAGGCCAAGCTATGATCCACTTATAGATGCTTTTTCTTTTTTTTTTTCCCCCATAGCATCCTAAGGGCCTGGCTGCAAATTGCTTCCTGAAATCAGGATACTTTCATCCACACTGGAAAGCAAAAACAGTCAACTCTAAGCTGATAGAGGCTCTGGAAAATGTTGGTTCACACTTGGCTCTTTCAGCGCCCTGCACCAGGCACGGGCAGTGTTTTGGTCCTTGAGCTTCATTTCAACACCATTAATATTGACCTTTTCTTTCTCTAATGAGAAGGGATTTGGGGAAGTAGAAAGGACAGCAAAGGAGGTTTGTTCTTCATTCTTGCTCTGTGAGCTGAGCAGACAAGGGGCACTTGAGGCTAGCCAGATGGTGTCTCGTTGTCCCTCTGCTGAGGTCTTTCCCTTGCCTTGGTGCTCCTGTTCCAGCAACTAGTTTGGAGGATGCAGCACCAGCTCTTCCTCTCTGTCAGACAACTGTGTGAAAACTGGGTAGGCAATATGCAAACCACTTTATCTTTGGAGGAGAGTTCACCTTGACATGACTTGAAAATAGAAATGTTAGGTTTGGAGGGTTATGCTTCTTTCTGCAGTGTGGGAAGTGGCTTTGGCACAAGGCAGAGGAGAGGACATTCTTAAAATCATCTGTTTATGTGTTGGGGGGGGGGGTTTGTTTGTTTGCTTGTTTGTTTGTTTTTTCCTCCTCAGTTTGCAGATTAAATAAAAAATACTCACCAATGGCAGTCACAGAGTTATCTACTAAATGTGAGATCAGGTCAGAAAGACCTTGGCCCCTGCACACCAAAATGACTGCTCCCCCCTATACTGCCTATGTCAAAAGGTTTCATTTGGGTCTTTAGAAAGTGAGGGTTTAAAAAAATTCCTGTTTCTGGAGTCAAGTAATTATGTTACAGGTTTTAACTTTTGCAGAAGAGGTTGTTTCTGCTGCTATGTGTGCAGGGAAAAAAGCCAAGATGTATCCAGAAAGCACAAAATCCCAGTGAAGAAAGCCAACTTCTGTTACTTAGAAAAAAACAAACAACCTTACCCCCGCAAAACACAAACCAGTGAAAAAACTCATGATTTGGGGAATCTTAATTTACAATTTGTGAAGTCTGAGATTAATAATCCTCAGGTTGGGAGACTTGAACAGCAGTGATTTCCCCTGTTTGATTTAGCACAAAAAAAAAAAAAAAGTTAAAAGACCTAAAAAAAAAAAATAAAAAACTTTGTCCTCCAACCCACACAAACTCAGTCTAAAGAGCAATTCCCATCGAGGCAGATGGGAAAGGCAAAGCACACATCCAGCCTTGAGCCAGCAATTTCCAACCTGTCTCACCAGTTGTGCATGCCTCAGCCAGCACATGATGGAGGCCTTCAGCAGGCATAGATGGCACCTGGCCTCATGGTAGTGAGCAGCTCTGGTGCATGCCCAGCCTTACTGCACCATCCTTGAATCCTGCTCCTGATGGAAGTGATGACTCAGGCTTAATGAAGGAGCACACCTTGGTCTGTGTACTAGTAAGCTCTCATCATCTTTGTTTTACCACTGCTGATGATGCATCATGCCTCAAGGCCTAACCAATAATCTCATTCTCTTATTTTGAAAACAGAAAGTAAAAATAATTTGCTGGAAGTCACCAACAGATTAACAACCTCCAGTTGTAACTTTGATGACTAATTCAGCCTACTCTAACCCAGCTGCGCCAGAGCTCTCATTTGTATAATTTGACATCTTCCTACAGGTTCTTCATGAAGAGGATTAAGAGAAGATGGGTTTTCAGGAGGAGTTGATGTTTGAGGTTTTGCTTTGAAACTGCACACTCAACAGAGTGTAAAGATTGTGCAGATAGTATTAGGATGAAGTGCTGCACACCAGTCCAAAATGAGAAGTGGAAAGGGCTTATTGAGAAATTGGAGAGACTTTTCGTTGTTGTTGTTGTTGTTGCAAAGCTGGAGGCTTGGTTTCAGAAAGCATGGAATTCAGTTCCATGCTCACAAGAAAGTGTAAGTTAAATATTTTTAAAATATAGGTAGATTCTAGCCTGGTTTTAGCATGAAGGCATGTGAAAGCTTTTGTATTGAAAAGTGCATGAAAATGAATTGAAAAACAGAGCTGTATTTCTCATGTCCCTCAGATTATTTGTTCCTCTTCCAAGCTGATTTATGGTGTTATTGTGGATTTATTCAAACAAAAACAGGTCTGCACTTCAGGAGGAACTGATAGATCAGCCAAAATGGCTGGTTCAATGGCATCTATTTTCAGCATTAGCTCAAAGCAGCTTCCAGTGGGCATGAGTAAGTAGATCCTGGTTGAAGTTAAAAGCAGTTTATCCACCCTGTGAGCTCAGGGTACCTGTCACCACCCTTCTCTCTGGCTCACAGAAAGATGTAATATTCTGCAAAATATGTCCTCTTTTTCATGGTTGAGCTCATCTTTAGAATCAAGCTGTAAAGATACTTTTTTTACCACATAGAGTTTGTCTCTTTGCAGGAAAGGAGAGAGGAGGCTGAGGAACAGCCCAGATACATTGAACAAAGGGAACAATAAGAGCCATTCTGAAGGCAGAGGCTTCTGTGTTCTTGGATACATTCACATGGATAAAGGAGATCAAATAAGAGGCTCCAAAGCAGTAGGATGAGAAAAATATGACAATGTTGTTCTGCAGGCTGGAGTGCACAGCGATTATACAGCAGTTTGTCCAGCACAAATCCCCAGGGCCAAAATGCAAGAACCCTTCCTTTAGACTCCAGGTTTCCATACAGAGCCACAAGAGCATCTGATAGCTCCCTGGCAGCTCTTGCTGTGGACAGCCCTGTGCAAAGTCATGGTAAGTTGAATGTCTGGTTTGTGCACTTTTCACTTAGAATGAAGCTGAGTTGGAAGTGCAGCACAGGGAGTGATGTGTAGGTCCTTCCTATGACACAGAGCCACTCTTTGGTCTTGGACTAGTCATGTAGTTGCAGTCTGAGTCCCAGGAGCTATGGCTGCAGGAGGCATAAGGGGGACAAGAACTCTCTCTGTGCTGCTGTGTAGCTGTCCTGGGTGTCTTCGCCCAGGGAAGGTATGTCCCGATAGCAGGGACAGGTAGAGAAGAGAGGAGGAGATGGAGCCGGGGCTGTGTGGTAGCAGCTGGCTATTGGGTAGCAGAGTCCAAGGTGGGATATAGCCAAACAGACTGCAGGTGGGGAGAGGGATGGAGACTCTTGTCTCGTGGTGCAGAAGAAAGTACCAGTCAAGTCATCTCTTCTTTTAGAGACAGCTCTGGGTTAGTAGGTTGCTGGCATTTCCAGAAAACTGGAGCTGGGCTTTTTAAGAGGTAGAGTCCAGGAGAACATTACCCAGAGCTTGCTTCCAGGCAGCTCTGGTTGATATGGAGTACAGACAGCAAGCAAAGATAAACAAACATGGTCTCTATTGTAGCTCCATTAGATTTGTCCCTGTGCTCCCAGCTGTGGGCATGGCAGGCTACTCTGGGCTGGAAACAGAGAGGTGTGACTACCCAGTCCCCTGTTTCTTTGCTGGGGTTACAAATTGCACTTCTGAAGCAGCACGTCTTGTAACTGTGCTGCCTGCCTCATTCTCCCCACCCCACATCTGAATCTGAGTGTTTGTACCAAACCACAGAGACATGAGGGTCTTGAAAGATGGATGAGGTTAAACATCTTTAAAAGGAGTCTTGGATGCAGAAATGCTTTCTGAGCACATCCAAAGGAGCCTCTTCTCCTCACCTTTCTGCCAGCAGAATTGCTCAGGGCATCTGTGTTTTAAGCAGATGGGTAGCAGCCAAATAAAAGCTATGTCAGCTTTTGTATACAGCCCCCAGTCCAACCCCTTCCAAGAGACACTGTTTGGAACAGCAAAGAAATACACATCAAAGCTAGCCCACAGCATCTGCCAGGTTTGTTGGAGTCACAGTGCCTGTGTCATGGGAGTGAAGAGGGTAAAACAGGGCCATTTGGGGCTATCAAGAAAATGTATGAGTGTTTCCAGCTCTGCTTTTGCAGTAGCTGAACTCAGGTGGGTGGTAGGGCATTCCTGGAGCATCCTTCACAGACAGTGTGTCATATGCTATGTGAGGCAGTATTCAGTGTCAGAAACAATGGATACCAAGAGCTGATAGGCAGAGTATGAGGCAAAGAAACCAACCAGTCAACCTAATGTTGGTCTCTTTAATCCATACTTGGAGCTGTGATCCAATACCATGGTTGGCACCTCTGATGCCAAAGAAAGTCACTTAGAAAATAACAGAGGGAGTTGAATACCTCATGCCAGAAAAAAAGCCTATGCATCCCAGAGAGCAGCTGGTTGTCCAGTGGGTTGAGTTGTCAGCTCCTAATTTTCATGCTGTGGTTATCAATGATAAGGCAAAGGTGAATGGACACTCACCTGCTGTCATCTCCTGCTATCGTCCTTGACAGTGACGCCAAGTCAGAGGAAAATCTGGGCTGGGTAATTGTGGCAGCGTATTCAGCAGAACCTCCCAGGAAGCCCTTCTCAACACTGACTCAAACCAGTCTTTGTACCCAGGACTGGTACACTGGGCTACCACTGGCTTGCAGTGCCCATGTGCCACCTTTGCTGATGAGCAAGGCCAAAGTCAGGAGCCCAGACAATTGTCATTCAATGAGTAATTAGTGGAGTCTAATTTCTTTTTCAGGCCTTGCCTTAGGGTGGGGGAAAGTACAAGCTTGTTCCAGCCAAAAGATAGTTGGTGCCACTCTGTGTTGAAGCAGGCTGGCTAGCTGGAGGCAGATGGGTCCTGGGAGTCCCAGAAAGAGCCCCCAGTAGCTGCACTCTGGGTAGGTGTTGCTTGTCCTTTGGCCAGGAGCAGCCCATTGCCTGTGCTGATGCCCTAGGAAATACCTTCCCTTGCTATTAGCATCTGTCTGTGCACACATAAAATGTACATCTTCCTTAAGCCAAAGAGATGTCTTCAGCAAGAGTACGTTTGGCCTCAGATAGCTTCTTTTACTCAGGATCTTTGCTAGTGAAAGCTTTGAGTGTTCTGGTCTTGGTGTAAATAAATAATGCAGAAAGAATAATACTGATCTAATAAGGCCATTATCTAGAAAGATTGCAGCATAATCTCCAGCACAATGAAGATAATGGGTGTTGAATCATGCCTGGAGCATCCTAAGTAAGTGGCAGTGGTTGAGAAATTATAGGAGTGGATTTTAGGTCTCAGCCTATTGCTTGCCTATGGCTTTCTGGGGTGAGCTGTGTTGGTGCTAAAGCCATGAGTTCACATTTCTCCTGCAGACAGTGCTGGCTCAGCCTTCTGTGCTCTCATCCCCTTCATCTTGGGCTGATGTGGGGAACTGGCTGGCTTGGCCATGCCAGCATGACCAAGTGAGTGGCACAGGACTGGTAGAAGCACATGGAGACAGGATGGGGATGGGGAGAAGGAATCACCGAGTCCTAGGCTGCATCAAGAGAAGCATGGCCAGCAGGGCAAGGGAGGTGATTCTGCCACTTTGCTCTCGTCAGACCCCACTTGGAGTACTGTGTGCAGTTCTGGAACCCTCAGCACAGGAAGGACATGGAAGTGTTGGAGCGGGTCCAGAGGAGGGCCACAAAGATGATCAGAGGGCTGGAGCAGCTCTGCTATGAGGACAGGCTGAGAGAGTTGGGGCTCTTCAGCCTGGAGAAGAGAAGGCTTCGAGGGGACCTGATAGTAGCCTTCCAGTATCTGAAGGGGGCCTACAGGAAGGCTGGGGAAGGATTATTTACAAGGTCCTGCAATGACAGGACAAGGGGCAATGAGCTTAAACTGGCAGAGGGGAGATTTAGACTAGATGTTAGGAGGAAGTTCTTTACAGTAAGGGTGGTGAGACACTGGAACAGGTTGCCCAGGGAGGTTGTGGATGCTCCCTCCCTGGATGTGTTCAAGGCCAGATTGGATGAGGCCTTGAGTAACCTGTACTAGTGGGAGGTGTCCCTGCCTATGGCAGGGGGTTGGAACTAGATGATCCTTGAGGTCCCTTCCAACCTTACCATTCTATGATTCTATGATTCTATGATTTCAGGACCTTTTTCAGCCTCTGCTGGACACACATGGTGATAACTCTTTGTCCCCAAAGGGGAGTAACCTTTCCATATAATTAATTTCCATGAGAAAGAAACTCCATTTGTGTCCCAGGGCCTTGAGGGCTCTGATTGCAGCTTGGAAAGGACATTGGTCTTACTGTTATCTGGAGTGAAGGGCACCTTTCCCTGGTACTCTTGTGATGGCAAAGGGAAGGGGCAATGAGGCTGGTGAGAGGCCTCGAGCACAGCCCTATGAAGAGAGGCTGAGGGAGCTGGGATTGCTTAGCCTGGAGAAGAGGAGGCTCAGGGGGTACCTTATTGCAGTCTACAACTACCTGAAAGGTGGTTGTAGCCAGGGGGGTGTTACCTTCTTCTCTCAGGCAACCAGTACCAGAACAAGAGGACACAGTCTCAAGCTGTGCCAGGGGAAGTTTAGGCTGGAGGTGAGGAGAAAGTTCTTGACTGAGAGAGTCATTGGCTACTGGAATGGGCTGCCCAGGGAGGTGGTGGAGTCACCATCCCTGGAGGTGTTCAAGGCAGGTTTGGACGTGGCACTTGGTGCCATGGTCTAGTCTTGAGGGCTGTGGTGATGGGTTGGACTTGATAAACTTTGAGGTCTCTTCCAACCCTGGTGATACTGTGATACTGTGTGATACTGTGATACTGTAGCCAGAGCAAATTTCTGGTTGTATAACCCTTTGCCCTTGCATAAAGGCAGGCACAGGGCAAAGGAGTTGCAGGGGCCAGATTCAGTGGTGCTGTGAGCTTACATCATTACTGGCAAGCAGGAGAATACAGCAAGAGAGGGCTGCTATATGCACAGCTTTGTGGCAAGCCCCAGAAGCAAGCAGTCATCCCAAAATAAAACCAAACACCCCCAGACAAGCTGAGGATAGACAAAAGAACTGACAGCCTCTGAATCTGGCCTCACATCAATGAGTTGTAACTTGAAAGCTTTATTTAGACTACTAGGCAAAACAGCTGCAGAAAAATAGTGACAACCTGCTTTAAAGTGGAATTTTTACAAGGGGAGAAGCACTGGGCTCTTGATGGAAAGAAGGCTAGGTAATTCCTCTAAATTCCCTTAAAAAATACCTTTAGAGTGGAGAGCACCACAGAAGGATTTGTATAATCTGGAGAAAATAAAAATATTTCTGGAAAAAAAAATGCTGTCAATAGAAAGTAATAAAAACCTACCTTGAGGAGATGGGGAGAGGTTAAAGGGAGTCATAAGCAAGGGATAGGAGTCAGGGAATAGGTTCTATGCTTGGCAATTTTTGGGTTTGGGTTCCCCTAAACCAAGCTGAGCTCCTTGTGCTGGGTAGTGACAGTGGTGGCAAGAGCAGCCTTTGCATGTGGACCTGTGCAATGTTGGAGAAAAGTATTTGCAACTGTCAAACAGATGGAGCTTGCTAAGGTACCCAGAAGAGCTCTACTGCTGAATCCCTATCTGCACAGCGATAAAAAGTGGAGATGGGGAGATAACTTCATGGCAAGATTCTTGCAAGCTCATAAATCACTGCAAGCCCTGGTCTTGGGACTAGTGAGATCACTGGGAACCCTAGTGGCCTGAATTCCACAGCACTGCTTGTCCTGCCTCCACTAGCGACCCTATGGTTGGAGGAAAAATGGAGGCAAGCTATTGGGAGAGGGGTGGCTTTTTCTGAGCTGTTACAGCCCAATGCTTTCTTAGGATGAAATGATTTAAGCACCTCTCCAGCATCCTGCTGATCTTTCGGAGGCAGGGAGCCCCATAGCTGAGACTCCTCGGGATGATAATTGTGGTGTGTTTGCAGAATCAAAGGTTTCCCCTTGGAGCAGAGCCAGCAAGCTTTGGGAACAAGAATGGATCTGATACAAAGGGTTTTTTTTTTTCCAAGCCCATTAAGTTGCCTAGGGGCTGAGCTCATGTTCCCACCGCCTCTGCAGCCTGTGCTGGGGAAATGAGGATTTGTTCCATCGTCTCAGCCCAAGTGGGAAAGTTCTTCCCCCTTCCTCGCCTTCCTAGGTCTGCACCGGGAGGGGAATCAGACCAGGGTCTGGGAACAGACTCTGACTGCAGCAGGCCCAGAGGAAGTTGGGGCGCTGCTACCTCCCACCTCCAGCTGCAGAGAGGCTGGAGCCAGGAGACCAGACTGCTGCAGCAGCCACGGCTGGGAGCTGCAGGAGACATGCAAGACTTGGTGTGTGTTTGAGCTCCGAAACCTGCAACCTGTGCTCATTTATGTTGTATAAGCCAGGCATTTTGGGAGGTGTGAAAATGCTCCCAACATTGGATTCCATCTCCAAGTCACCATAGACTAGAACAGGGAGATATAAGATCGTGCAACAGGAACTGGGAGCTCTTCTCCAAGGCAAGACTTCTATGTCCAAGATATAATCTTAGGCTGTGTTATTTTAGAGATAGTGGAGAATGCTGAGCTATGCATGCCCATTCCCTCCTAGTGACAGTGCCTTGGAGGATGCCTGGGGCAGCCTTCTCCATCCCACTTGCCTTGTGCTGGCTCTGCCCTGTATATCATCCAGCACCTCAATCTTAGGACAACCATTCAGCCACCCAGATTTGGCCCGAAACTTATACAGTCTGACAGACCCAGCATCATTTCTTTTCTTAAAGGTTTCTGGAGGCAACAACCAGCCCTCAGAGTCATCTCTTACTCATGCCACCCCCGTGGAAAATATAAGAATGGGGTTAGTAATGCAACTGTGACTAAGGAGATTGCAATTGGGGAGGTCCCCCTTGCTGTTTGTGTGACCCTGATTTCCTTCTCTGCCAGCTTGGCAACACCTTTGTGTCACCAGCGATTTGAGGCAGGGAGGGGATGGCTGAGCTCCATCCAGTTCACTGGGACAGGTGATGCAGGGTGGCTCCTGTCACTGCCATTTCTTTTACCACCCCCAGCCTTCCAGTCATCTCTGCTCTCCCAGGTGCTCCTTCTGTGCCAGGGAAGTGGTGCTCTCCCAAGACTGCAATCTGAGTTTGTGATCATTGAGCACCACCAGCCAGGGCTACCAAAATACTGGGGACATCAGGATATCAGTCAGAATCTTGTGCATGGACATAAAATTGTTGCAAGGTGGGTATAAGAGAAGGAGAGATTTACCTGCTTGAGCAGAAGACAGAAAAACTTTCCTGTGGTGTTGAACCCCATGCTCAGCCAGGAAAACTTTCCATCGGGGCTATTCCCACAGGTGCAGCCTAGAGCAGCCAGAGGTGGCTGCAAAACCTCTTCTTCTCTGTCACAAACACCACTCACAACATAGTGACTCTAATGAGCTGATGAAGCCACCACAGCACAGAGATCCTGGGCTGGGGCTGCGTCTGGGTACCAGGATGGGGCTGCATCTGGGTACCATGGAAAATGGCTTGTGAGCCTGAAAAAATCCTCACAGCAGAGGATCTGCAACTGAGAGCAACCAGAAGCCCCCAAGGGAAACCCCATAAGCAAATACACTCAGCCAAGAGAGTGTTGATGTCACTCCAGGGGTGCCCAGGAATGGAACAGAGAGACTGAAGCAGTCCTAAGTTCACTCCATCCACACAGGTGTGTGTCCTGTGATCTCTGGACAGGGATGTGACAGGGACCTGCTGCTCTGCTAACTGCAACATCATTGTTCAAGTCTTGTCTCAGATCTGTTCTGAGTTCTGCTTATTAGAAAGGAATGCAGCATCAGGACCTGCAAAAGTCACACTGATGCTTTGCAAGATGCTGGGAGCATGTACATCAAATTACATTTCTCCATTCAGAGATGGGAGAAATTTTCCTGCCTGTGCTGGTTGCTGAGTCTTCACATTCCACCCCTTGTGCTGGAAGGAGCAAAACCCCTTAGCTCTGCACTTACTGGAGTCAGGAGTCACAAACTTCAAGTCATCTGGAGTCAGGCACTGTAAAAATTTAATGATGCAGGACAAATCAAGGTGACCAAAATATCAAGCAAGACAGAGACGGTCTTGTGGTTTAATGTGCTCAGCCAGGACTTGGGGTATCTGGGAGTAGTTCCCAGGTTGACTGACCACTGTCTCCATGTGAGACCTTGGCTGAGTCACTAGGGACAAACACTGCCAAGATTTGGCTTAAGTGTCTTCCAAAAGTAAGATAGGTGCTTGGAAGACTGAATTGCATTGAAAATAGATGAGGATTGACATGTTTGAAATGCAGCTAGGCCATTGATGAAGGTTCTTTAATTCCCTTTGGTAAGCTCCTCTTCCTAAGGGATGGTGGAGTTTGGCTGGGATTCACCTGGTGACTTGGGGGTTAACTGTTCTATGCTCCATTAAGAGAATGAAGGCTCAGCACAAGAACTTAGCACTTCATCACTCTCCTGTCTGCTGCAGCTCTGAAGCAAAGGATGCTCCACTGACAAGGCAGCAGTCTCATATCACAGCAAGGTGTGTTTTAGCCCACTGTCTCAAGCAATGGAGCCAAAATCTGGCTAGGCCACTTCCATCTCTCCAACTTCACTTCCTGCAAAGCCTTAGTCTGAGGTTTTAAACTGGATTTAAGTGACTCCCTGGCTTTTTGCTGGCCCCTTTGCAAAGGCAATAAATTTGACCCCTGCTAGATGTGAACAAATGAAAGCAGCTCTCCCTGTAGGCTCTACATGCACCACCCCTGTTAAACCCTTCTCTGTCAGCCTGAGCAACAGCTACTATAAATCTGGTCTCTGGGCTGGAGACAGAGGCACTGATTTACAACACACATCTATCCCTTCTCTCCTCTTCCTCCTGCTTTGCATCTTCCCTGGCCACTACCCCTCACCTTAACTCTTTCCCTGCTCTCAGGAGATAAATAATCCTGGATGTGAAGATGTTTGGACCCTGAAATTTCATCTGTTGAGAAATTGCTCCATGAGCCTTGAAGCTTTTTTTTTTTAATGTCTGATACCTTTAAAGACAATTCAGCACAAGAAAAGTCATCTTCAGAAACAGGGGATGGAAAAAAGAGATGTGTGCAAACTTACAGATTCCTAATAAGTAAAGGATTGTTTTCTAGCAGGGTTGAGGAGTCTAGGAGGGAAGAGATCGTGCTCTCAGCCCACACTGAGCAGCGCATTTCTCCCCAGACCCAGCAGGTGATGCTGGCACAAGGTGTGAGTGAAGCCTGGCACTGTCAGAATATCTGGGAAGAAGGATTCACAGTCAGGAGCTGTGTGGCGGGAGCGGTGTGGTGAAAACAGGCCAGGCACAAGCAAGATGATCCAACCCAGGACAATGGGCACACGAGCAGCATCTGACAGGGGACAGCCAGGAGGATGGATGGTGAGGAAACCATGTGGCTCTTCTAGTCGGTGCAGAAAGCAGGCAAGATGGCAGGAAAGCAACTGCAGGAGTCACAGAGCAGTGTGGGGTGAAGGACCCTGGATGAGGCACTGGAATTATTAATGGCTTCCTACACCCCCAGCATGCCTGCAAGTGCTTTGTATCTCACTGATACTTATCCAAGTCATCCTTTCCCTGCAGGGCACAGCTAGCTGTCCAGAAATGGCTGGCAGAGGTTGTGCTCTCCCAGGATCTCTCAGCAGAGAGTGGGTTTGGACAGGGCAGGTTTGAAGGAAGACCTCAACTAGAGGCAGTATCTGTTTGCAAGAGGTCTCACAATCTGCTCTCTAATTATTTCTTAAATTTTACCTTTCTCTGAAGATACTGGGAAAAAAATCAGTCACTTGGGCTAAATATCTACACATCTTCCAGGGAACAACTCCCTTGTACACCATAAAGCATTTATGTGCATGTGATTAAATGCCATTGAAGCGAACGGGAATTTGCTTACAAGCAAATTACAAATTCCTTACAAGCTTAAGGACTTTGCAGAATCAGGGCCTAAATCCACTGAGTCTCTGCTAATACTCCCAGCCAGCACAGACAGGGCTGAGTCCTGCCTTGGGAATGCATTTATTTTCCCTTTTGAGGCTATGAAACATTATGCTGAAGCTTCGCCTCCCCCTGCCAGCTGCTAGGAGCTGATCTGAATGCTGGAGTGAGATTGGGCTCAGTGTGGTTTGAGGCAATGCTGGCATTGGGAGCAGTTTGTTTTCAAGCAGACCCTCCTAACTCAGAGACAGAGATGCAAAAGGTCTTCTACATACTGTAAAAGCCTCCTATTGAAGAAAGAGCAAAATGCATAATTCTGTCTCTGCATTTGAACTAAAACCAGCCCCAACTGCAGTCAATGGAAATCTTCCCACAAGCTCCAGCAGGGCAGAGTGGTGGTAGCAGCTCAGAGTGTGGGTTTTGTTCATTTGGTGCAAGTTTTCAGCCAAAACAACAATTAATTAAAAGCAATGGCCCATTTTTCTGCTTAGCACATCATCTGTGCAACGTGAAAGACTTATAACCTCAAGAAGAGAGGGATTTTTTTTTCCCCAAAATCAATTTTATTTCATTTTTGTGACAGGATGGGTTCCCTATTCCATTGCTCTCAGCTGAATCAAGAGCGTTCTTTTAAGTTTCACTGGAGCAGACATACAAAAACTGCCCCCCAGGGATGAGACAGTATTGATCTCACACAGATCGAGCTCAGAAAACATTCAGAGGGTCTAGTGAGTAGCTAACGATGAACAATACCAAGTATACTCTTACAGATTTAGAACAAGAAACCTATTTTTTTTTCCTTCACCTCAAAGAAAGTCCTGATTTAGTTGTTCATCCCATGAACAATCCCTGTCATGTACCTCCTGTTACAAAGCATTACAGGGATTATTCTTCAGACAGGCTTGGTGCCCATGTTCTCCACTTCTCAGGGATGGATGCTCATCTGTTTTATGGGATGACTATTGCGTGTGTCCTACTTAGCCAGAGAAGCTCTGGGCAGCTGGTTATTGGGTTTTCCTGTCTGAATATAGGAGCTTAATTGAATAGGCAGCTGTTGGAAAAACAAGCAGGAAAGCAACACAATGGGACTTGATAAGCAGCCTCCAAACAAGCTCTGAGGAGGCAATTACAAGAAAATGTCTGAGATGTTTCAATAAGGAAGATCCACGTCCAGATGCCAACTGTTACGCAGCTGCTTGCCCAGGTTGGAAGCTTTCAGCTCAAACCATCACGGTTAATGGCCATCCTTAAGGAGGGGAGTCCTGAGGAGACATTTTGTGAAAAAAAGATGAATGCAAAAACATAACAAAAGCTCTGCTGGGACACAGAGACCATCCCTCTCTCTCTCCTAGCCAGTGGTGCATGATAAGCCAAGGGCATGAAAAGTGCACAGGGGTATTTTCCAATAAACTATGCAAACCTACAGCAAGCTACAACTCCAGGACTTCCTGAGCCTGAGGTTTGTATAGAAATATGGTATTAATAGTGCCAACCTAGCCAGTTACCTACACGAAAAATGGTCCATATCTTTGATCATTAGTTCTTTGTTGAGAACAGAAACCAGAACTGCTCATGGTATTCAAGAAAAGAGCAAACGAGAAATTTGTGCAGTAGTTTTCCCTCTTTCCTCATTAACTCCTACCCATCCATTTGCTTTCTCGAGCTGCTCAGCAATGAGTTGGTGCTTTCATCAAACTTCTTGTTATAACCCAGGATACTTTTCCTGTGGGGTGACAGTCAGTTCAGGGCCCATCATTGTGTGCATGACATTAGGAGTGCTTCCTCTGAGGCCGATTGCTTATGTTTATCTCCACTGAATTTCATCTGTCATTTTGTCACTGAGTGTCCTGAGGTCCTTCTGTGGTTTGCTGCCATTGACCTTTCCAAGCAGCTCGGTGTCAATAACAACCATCACCAGCCCCCCATCCACTCCCAATTCTACATCATTGACATAGATGCTGAGCAGTGCAGACCCCTGTACAGATCTCCACTGAACTCCCCTGGGCATTGCTCTGCTGTGGAGGTTGACCATCTTCATCTGCCTTTTGTGGTTTCTGTCTTTAGACCACTTAATTTTTCATGGCTTTTCACTCTCCACAAGAGCCTTTGATGAAGGATTTTGTCAGAGCCTTTAGGAAATCTCTATCTGTTATACCCATTAGATCTTTGTCATCCATCAAATCTTTGGCTTCATCCAGGCACTGTGGTAGATTTTGTGAGTTACAGTTTCACTTGCCTAAAGCTGTGCTGGCTCTTCCCCAGTACAGATGTCCTTATCCTTGCATCCCACCAGTTTCATAGCACCATCATTGGGCTTATTGCTCTATAAACAGCCTGCCTTTGACACCTTTTGTCCCAAAACTGCCTCCATGATTGCCACCTCCCATTGCTCCAGCCCCAAGGTAACATTAAGAGAGCACCTGCACACTATGGCAAGCATGTTGCCATTTGCAGCTTGAGTATCAACTAGTCTCCAGGAAGGTGCAGGGTGGATTCTCTGCTGAAAGGTTCATTCTTGGGATGGTAGCTCAAGGGCTGGTACTTCTTTGCCAAGGGGTGGATTAGAAGAGCCGTTTAAGAAAGCTGAGATGAAAAAAAGATGACCAGGAACAGGGAACTGGAATGACTTTGGAATTCACAAAACAGTTTTTTCTTCTAGCAAGTCACACTTACCCTGCAGAGTTCATTCCTATAAAAGACCAGAAGAGGTTAGGAAAAGGACAGGCCATGCTGAGAAAAAGAAAATCCACTATATGGAAGTGTGGCTTTGTTGAAATAAAATATATCTTATTTGTCTTAAACCCAAAAAGGATCAGCTGATATCTTAACAGATTTCTCTAATGAGCATAACCATTCCTGAGACTCTATTGTATTTTCCTTCAGGGATGGTATAGAACACTTGTTTGACATGGATTTTGGTATGAAATCTGGGGGTTGGGACTGAGACTTTATAGGATAGCTTGAAAGTCTGCAAGTCTGACCTGGTTTTATTTTGCACATCAAGCCCTGTGGTAATTTAGAGGGGGAGAGAAAGCCAGTGTCAGGCCTGTAGGTGCTTCACCTGCCTGGCTCTTGCGTGGACCCTATACACAGACAAATTTTGTAGAATCATCATAGAATGGCTTAGGCTGGAAGAGCCTTCAGAAGTCATCTAATCCAACCCCCCTGCCATGGGCAGGGACGCCTCTCAAGTAGACCAGGTTACTCAAGTCCAATCTCCCTCCCTCATGCTGAAGGCCACCTAGGAGTCTGTGCATAAGCTATCCCGCTTCTCATGCTACATTTCATTCCATGCTTTGGCATCAGCTCCCCTAAGGATGCCATTTCTTTGCTTTCCCACCATTGGCTCTTCCTTTGTCTCTCTATCAATTTGTGCAGGCTCCACGTGAAAAATAAATCCCTGTGAATTCCTCACAGCCTTTCAGACCTTCCCCTACAGTTGTTACCAGGAAAAAAAAAAAAAAATCATACAAGATGTAAACAGCTTGACTTCTTCTCCACAGAAAAATGCTTACTTAAGCTAAAATGTTACACACTGTTAATGCGATCTAGAGTTTTGACGTGCCCCAAAAGCAATAACTACTCCTTCTGCATGAAGCCCACAGTCTTATCTCATGCAGAGAGGTTATGCCAGTCCATGTAGAAACCAAATCATCTATCAGATTACCATTCTGATTTATGTGAAA